>OZ035884.1:40264039-40590718 GCA_964034835.1 Muscina levida | reverse complement strand
ATCGGAAAATGTTTTAATTTGTAACTTGTAACGAGACAACAAAAGAACAACTCATAGTTAGCCAAAGATGTGATTGTTGGGTACGAAGATGAGAAATGAAAAAGTTTGCTTTTGTAATATAATGTGATAAAGACAACTCGCAAATTTGTAATTGAAAATGGAAATAATCATTGTTGTTGAGAGATAATTAATAGTATTTGTAAGCGCTTCGTCGTCTTGTTACACTGGCATAACTCACATTACAGGATAATTGGAAAAGTAGTAAAGTGACTAAGGAATTAAAGTTGAATTGATTGGCTTAGATGTAATGATTTTATGGGATAAATATAATCTTATCATCATAAAAACATTATATGATTTCTTTATGGACAAACAATAATTTAACAATATTAACAATGTAACAATAACAATATTAATATTTTATGTATGTGTAGTAAAGGTTATCATCGGCAGCTGAGCGGCTCTCAGGTTATTTGGAAGAGGATCTCAGTGCAACAGCCAATCTGAGGGGTGAGAAATTATAAGTCTGAGTGAAGGTACTATGTTAGTAGGGTTAGGCGTTCTCATGCCGACCTTTTTTGTTACATTTTATATTTCTTACTAATCATAACTTTGTTCGCTAGATTTTTAGCTATAACTCAAGAATCATTGATGATTTCTCATTTCATAAAGATATTCCACACGCTTCGGTCTTCTGCGTGTGTTCTCCAGTTAGTCCTACCAGATGATGGCACGACGCCTACCATTTGGTCCTTCCAACGGAGTTTGGGTCTCCCTGATCTGCGCCGTCCCTCAGGTTCGACTTCAAACACCTTTCTCGCTGGAGCAATTACATCCATCCTAGCAACATGTCCCAGCCATCGAAGTCGTTGGATTCTGACTCTTTTAGCTACGTCGATGTCGTGGTAAAGCTCATACAGCTCATGGTTCATCCGATGGCGAAACTCGCCGTCGACACAGATAGGTCCAGAAATTTTCGGAGTACTTTTCTCTCGAATACTCCCAGGTTTTGTGTCCGTTGTAGTAAGCACCTATGATTCGGCAGTATACAACAGAACAGGTAAGATAAGCACCTGGTACAGCTGTTTCTTAGTATTCCGAGAGAAGGTGGTGTTACTAAAGTGCTGCCGAAGTCCGTAGAAACATCTATTGGCTAGCACTATTCTCTGTTTAATTTCTTGGCTGACATTATTTTTCTTGTTGACGGAAGATCCGAGGTAGGTAAATTCGTCGACTACCTCAAAACAATAATTGTCAACGTTCACGGTGCGTCCCCATCGAGAGGACTCTTTGTTCGTCGAAATCATTATTTTTGTTTTGACCTCGTTGACCGATAAGCCCATTTTTGCTGACTCTTTTTCGAGTGATGAGAAAACTGCAGTAACATCCCGCAGATTTCGGCCAATGATGTCTATATCATCGGCATAAGCTAGTGGCATGTTGCTCTTGTGGAATATGGTGCCAGACATGTTGACACCAGCCTTTCTCATCACCTTCTCCATAACTATATTATATAGTGTACAGGACAGGCTATCGCCCTGTCTGAGACCTCTTTCCGTGTTGAATGGTTCAGACTGATCCTTACCAATCTTAACCGAGGATTTGGTGTTGTCTAAGGTACATCTTTAAAGTCGAATCAGCTTTGCAGGAATACCAAACTCAGACATGGCCTCATAAAGCCTATTCCTTACCGGAGGCAGCTTTGTAGTCGACAAAGAGGTGGTAGGTGTCGATCTGGTTTTCATGGGTTTTTTCCAGGATTTGTCGTAAGATGAATATTTGATCCGTCGTAGATTTGCCAGATATAAAGGCGCACTGATATGGTCCAATTATTTTTTTTACAATTAGCTTTAGACGTTCACACAATATGCTTGAAAGGACCTTGTACGCAATTGGTAATAGGCTTATTCCACGGTAGTTCTTACATTCACTACGATCTACTTTCTTGTATATGGGACATAACAGACTAAGACTTCAATCCCCGGTCATGCTCTCATCTTGCCAGATGTTCTCCATGAGCTGATGCATGCTCCTAATTAGCTCCACCCAGCCAGCCTTAAACAATTCAGCAGGGAGACCATCGGCTTCAGCAGCTTTGTTGTTTTTAATGCGGGAGATTGCCACACGTATCTCGCTCTGGCTCGGAGGCGGACAATAACCACCATAGTCATGGATTGGAGCGGGGTCTTCTGGAGTGGTGTCTGCATCCAATAAATTTTTAAAATGATTTCTCCATATCCTCAGAACGTTATCCGGGTCCGTCACTAGCTGACCATCGCTGTCCTTGCAGGAGGGTAACCCAGTTCCACGCCTTAACTCTCTTGTAGAATTTTCGGGCTTCCCCTCTACTTCGGAGCAACTCTGTGCACTCATCCTGCCTCTCCTTCAGCTCTGTCTTTTTCCGTCTAAAAAGACGAGTTGCCTGTCGTCTCTTCTCCCTGTTCCGTTCACGAACAACTCGCGTATGCAGCAACCGTCTCTCTCGTGGCATTGCGACACTCATCATCGTACCAGGCATTTTCTTGACATGGCTTTGAGTACCCAAGTACGCTTCTCGCAGCCCGTTCTAAGCAGTCGGCTATATTTTGCCACTGCGAGGTTATATTATCAGGGGTTGGAGCATTCCGCAGCAGTTGAGTTAGATGGTTGGAGTAGGGGTCCGCTACATCTGTGGTCCGCAGTTTACCGATGTCCAGCTTTCGTTGTGCCTGGTTACGTACGTTTTTCGGCATGCTTAGCCTTGTGCGTACCTTAACTGCGGTAAGAAATTGATCGGAGTCAATGTTCGCACCCCTAATCACTCGTACGTCCAGAACACTCGATGCTTGCCTTCCATCGGCTCTCTCCGCATATATATGCACAACGTATGAGTAATATTAATTTTATGCGGATTTTATATTAATCATACGCACATCGTTACACAAAATGACACAATTCACCAGCCAATCTGGGTGATGAGAAGTTCTAAGTAAGAGTAAAACTACTAGTTTAATATGGTAAAACCCAAAAAAAGTTTGGCGTTCTTCACAATTTTACTGAAAAATGATATGAGAAATCATCAATGGTTCTTGAGTTATAGCTTAAAAATATAAGCAAACAAACGTCAAAATTAGCGAAAAAGTTTGGCCTCAGATGACCAAACCCTTTGGGGGTTTTACTATGCTGGCCTAGTACCTTCACCCTAAGTTGGAATTTTAGACCCTCCAGACAATATGACAATATTATACCATTATGACGTATATGGTATGACAATAAACCACCAGCCAACAATTAAAAAAAAAAAACTTTATTTCCCTTTGCACTCCATAAATGATGCACAACTAACGGCATCTCCTTGTTTATCGACGAATGCAAACGCTCTTACTAGACACGCCGATTGACTCGACACTAATACTGGGAAGTTGCTGTCGACAACATTCGAGGAGAGCCGACAATGAAAGAAAAATTTATTTATTTTTTATTTTAAGATGACTGGAGCCAGGAGTTGAACCTGTGATTTCCCGCATGGTAGTCGCGTGTTCTAACCACTATGCCACGACCGGTACCATCAGCCAACAATGCATCCTCATAATGTTACTGTTTGGTGCGGATTTAGGTCCGGAGGGACAATTCTTCTTTCTATTACTTAAGACGAATAACAGATGTTCTTGCGTCAAATACCGCACGCACAACTGAACTCCAAGCACTGTGGTCTTTTGTGCTCTGTAGATAATTCTTTTGGTCGCCACCTCTTGTGTCTCTCACTGCCGATGACTACTCGAGCTGCAGCATTTCACCTATTCGTACAGCATATTCCAGCTTGAGCCTTCGGTCAACTTGGACGCGCTGTATACCGATACGCTGGCATCGTTATACAGCTTATAGAGTTCATGGTTCGTATTACAACGGCACTCGGCGTAAACGATGATGGGTTAACATAATTTTGGGATTATTTTTCTCTCGTACGCTCCGAGAACAGATTGTCTCGCATGTTACTTTACCCAGGATTATGACCTATACAGCAAGACTACTTACATACTTACTTAGCTAGCAAATCTTTGCAATCGTATAGGATTATATGCCGCATGTATAACTTTATATGCGCTTCGATCTTCTTCGCTTTGTCTCCAGTTCATCAAGCCAGATTTAGCAAGGTTCTCAGCAACCTGGTCTTTCCAACGAAGTTTTGGTCGCCCTCTTTTGCGCCCTCCATCGAGTTCAGTGTCCAAAACTTTTCGAGCTGCAGCATATTCGACCATGCGTACCACTTGACCTAGCCAATACCAATGTCAGTTTGTTTAGCTCATGATTCTTACGACGTCGATACTCTCCGTTAACGATGATGAGCCCAAGTATTTTACGGAGTATTTTCCTCTCGTATACTGCCCGAATCGATTTAACCCAGGATTCTCAACCATACATCCAGACAAGTATAACCAATATACCAGTAGGATCAGTGTTTGGTAGAGTTGGATATTTGTTCATATAGTTAGGGCTTACTCATTAAATCGCATTCTTAGTGTATAGTAGCAGAGGTTTGTGATCAATACTAGGTTCTTGATACAGTTGTCACGTTAACGCATCGTCTCAGACTGTTTTTTCTTTGAAATAAATGACTTGGTTTTGTTCCGATTTATTACCAGACCCATTCCCGCGGACTGCTTCTCCCCTGACAGATAATCGCCTTGTCTTAAGCCTCTCCTGGCAGAAAATGTCTCTGTTAGATTTCCGCCTATTTTCACTCTTAACACTTCGTGTCAGTCAGTGTCATATCACAAAGTCGTATCAGATTCGAGGGGATACCAAACTCAGCCAAACCCATTTCGTATCGAACTGTGGAATGCAGCTTTGCAATTGATAAACGGATGGAGGGTGTAGATCCAGATGCCCAGATGTAATCGTATCTGCGCATGCTTCCTATAGAATTAGAGGGAGTACCAGTCCATTTTAGTTGTGCGATACGAATGTTTCGTACTTTTAGATATAAAAAGAGACTAAACCGGTACAGTAACTCAGACCGATGGGATTAAGCTACAATTACATAAATGGAGTGTTAGTTCGTCTTATGAAGCATTTGCATTTTACCCGTATTGCTTAAATTCGTAATAAGATTCATTGTAGGTACGGATGAAGCAACGCGAGCCGGGAAAGCTAGTCTTTATATATAAAATTCTAGCGTACGTGTGTTGTGACTGAACTCCTCCTAAACGGCTGGACCAATTTGCATACATTTTTTTGTATGCGTTTGGGTGGCGCCCCGGGTGGTTTAGATTTACAATTCGGTCCAATTGGACAAAGGGGCGTGGCACCGCCCATACTGCTTGAAAATTAAAAGGGCTATATCTCATGAACTATCTGAGTTATGAAGATGAGATTTGTTACATATGTTGGTGGAGCATTATTAATTACAGGCAGGGTGGAAGTAGGCGGTGCCACACCCCCTTTTCAAAAATCGCTCTGACGGCTTTTCTAATAGACCGATTGATACGAAAATTTTAACAAGTGGTACTATTGACCTGTAGATAGTTCCTGGCTACATTTGGCTATGATTGGATAAAGGGGCGTGACATCGTCCATACAGCTTGACAATTAAAAGGGTTATATCTCATGAACTATCAGAGTTATGAAGATAAAATTTGGTATATATGTCGTTGAAGCAGAATTAATTACTACCAGGAAGGAAGTGGGCGGTGCCACGTCCCCTTTTAAAAAATCGCTCTGACGGCTTTTCTAATAGACCGATATATACGATAATTTTAGAAAGTTATACTGATGACCTGTTGATAGTCTCTGGCAGTAATTGGTTGTGATTGGATAAAGGAGCGTGGCACCGCCCTTACACCTTGAAAGTAAAAAAGGCTATATCTCATGAAGTATCAGAGGTATATAGATGAGATTTGTTACAGTATGAATTACTGCAAGGGTGGAAGTGGGCTGTGCTTTAATCGTCTCGTAAATTCCGTATTATATTACAGTTCGCCTAGAGATATGAACAGTAGTGAGGTTCAATTTTTGTTCGCAAAAATCGTACACCAATATCGGATTCATGATGAATAGTTAGAAAATTTCACCAATAAACTTTGTGTCTAAATTCAAATCCTAGGTCGCGCTGGGAAGCATTAAAATTTCAGGTAGAGTTTTTTTTTGTTTTCAAATAAGCAAAATCCGAAAACCAGATATATTTTATTGAAACCTTCTGCGGAAAACTATGTCTTGCTTAAAAAGTTATGGCCTTTGGAAGTTGGCAAACAGAAATTAAGTTTTTGGAATTCTTGAATTTTTGCCTTTGGCGGAAGTCAAATATGTAGGGCGGGATCCCAAACAGCATTAGAAATATACTATTCTCTTCGTCGTGGTCTCCAAACATCGGAATGGTAGGTCAAAATTGGAGCCGGAGCCCATGGGGTCAAAATAAGGGCCTCTTGGATTCTATGATGACCCTCTAGGTGCGGGAGTAACAAGCGTCCCCAGAATTGGAATCTATGATGAATTCTATGGAAATTTTACCGAGAAACCATGTATCTAAAATCATTTCCTAGCTTCTGCTGGAGGCAGTAAGATTTTAGTTTATTAGTGATATTTTCTTAGATTCCGATTTTGGTATACGTTTAAATTGATCCGCCCTAATGAGCAGGCTATTTGGAACTAAATAAATAAAAAGTGCCGAGGCGCGGCTCTCTCACTTCAATATTTTAATTTTAAACTGTTTCAAATAATGGTCCTTACACCAGACAGTTGAGGACATAGACTAGCTGCGCAGACTAAAACAGTGATATGGTTTTAATATTATAACAGGTATGTGTTTTTCAATTACTTTCCAGGAGAGCGAATCGGCAATACATCCTATATATAGAAAATGTAAGCAATATTCATTGGAGTTGGACCGGAAAACACCTTTAGTTTGATTGGGGCGCAATTTGAATTTTTACAGTATGTCAGAGGTAACATAACATAAGCAAACTTTGTAAGTAACTTATGTACGGGGTATTTTTATGTTAGGTATTAGTGTAAATCTTGCTAGAACAACGGTTACAAATCGTGGAAACTTATTTTAAAAATGCGCGTTCTGTTCGCCAAACTTTTGGAGCACTTCGTCAACTTTACGGTGCACATAATAATCCATCAAGGGTTTCGAATTTATCGAACCGACGCTGTTCTCAGCAGCTCGGTCTCTACAAATGTTGAGGAAATGTCTTGGCCTACATCTGTATAACATCCAACTGTTGGAAGAATTAGAGCCAGTGGACGATCAATTGATTTTGTTATTTCTTATGTCACGTCATTGCAAATCATTGGGAAGAGAAATGGTTCCAACACAACGGCATAACATGCCATACAGCGCGTGAGACCTTCACTTTGTTAAACCAAGCGTTTGGTGACCGAATTATCTCAAAAAATGGTAATACGAGTTCAATACAAAGACAGTATTCGCAAATATTCTTGATCCGTGGGAGAAGAAGACATGGCGAAAGAGGTTTTTTTGGCTAAAGGCATAAATCTTCAAACGAAATTTTTATTTGAGGTCATTAGGCGGAGAAGACATGACAAAAATGTTTTTTACGCCCGCTGCTACAGAAAAAAATAAAAAATGAATTTTGAACTTTGAACTTTAGCAGAATGTCCGATTTGAGAAAGAAGTGGTTTTTCGCCCTACATACAGATATGATAGATATGACTTTGCTGATGAACTTTTTACTATCGTCAAGGATTTGCTTGAAATTAGTTACATAAGTTAATAAACTCAATATATTATTGTTGAACTTAAGTACCATTTTCAAAGTACTTTGTAGACCTACAAATGTATTAATTGGCGTTTATATAGCATTAAGGATAGCAAGAAATGTGAAATATATTACAAGTTGATATGCAATAGCGAAGCATTGCCGGTCCCACTAGTATCTCATAAAAATAGAAATCATTTCCCCAGCATGAACCGAGTCAAAAATATTAATAAAGTCTTTAATACTTTGTCGGTATATAACTCACATATTAAGAGCTATAAACAGCTGAAATGAAAATCATATTTTTAAACTGAATTTACTAAATATTAATACTAATCACATAAAGTATAAGAAGCATTTATGCAAATTAATAATGTATCTTTATAGCTAGGATATTCTCACAATTTGTCCTCCATCGGCTGAACGTGCATCCGGAATCTTGCCCCCCATTGAAAGCTATCATTTCCTGCACCTTTTTTATTTCTGGTGGTGTACCTGACTCTCTGTCGCCACCGCCCCATTCCATCCCACTGCTGTAAAGTTGTTGTAATAGTTGTTGGCCAAACGCTATCAGTTATGACCGACTAAAAAGTTATTTCATGTTTTTGCTCTAATCCAATGATGATAGGAATTTTCTAAATTTGTTTTATTTCTCCTTCAATGCTGATGCCCTTAAGTAAGTCTATGAGAGCTTAAAGCATTGCCAGACTTGATTGTTTTCTGGCGAACACGATAACAGGATAGCACGTAATATACAATCACTGCGATAGAAGTGCAGATTTATTAGAGTTACGTTGGCGATGGTCATCTCTGTGGAAAATGTTTCGTCTGACATAGCCGAGTACCTACTCGCAGTTACTTAGGATTTTCAGCAATTCATTTTAAGTCATTGCTTGTTTCATATTTGGTTTTGAAGTAGATACATATTCATTGAGAACACAGCGGAAACTTCTGACATCTACAAAAATACAATGCGACTAAAATGGCTTTAGTATCACGTACCACATGATGTTTCTTGTTTTGTATTTTTTTTTCATATAGATATAAACTTGTTTTTCTTTTAGTCATCTTTTTTTTGTTTGTTTTATTTTTTGCCAACAGACAATGGATAAACAGTGTTGGTGGTTTGTGGCATTTGATTCTTTGTAACAGTTAGCCTGTTTTTGTTTTGTCTATTCCTTTTATCCTTTTTGAACCGGTTGTAAACTAAACCAATTTATAGCAAAAAAAAACCCAAGAAATAATCCAATCCCAACAGTTAGAGCTGGCCAACAAACCAGAGCAAACAAAAAAACAAAAAAAACAAAAAAACGTACACTATGAAGACTTAAGGTTGAGTTGTGAAAAAACTTCAATTAGTTTTTGTATAATTTAATACTATTTTTTGCAACACAATAACTTTTGCTTGAAGTGCTGGCATTTGCAGCCAGTACGTTGATGTTGTGAATCCGATGTTGTCTTTGGTTTTTGGTTTCTTTTTTCCCGTTACATGGCCTTCGTACCGATGGAGAATGCGTATGTGTGTGGTTCTTTTGTGTAGGATGACTTTAAGAAAGACGACTATACTTAAGTGGCCCTGCATAGAATTCCATTATAAACGAAAGCATAGCAGCGGTCATTATATATATTAGACAGGAGAGCAACACTATTTTTCTTATTATATATAATGCCAATGTTTTAATATAACATTCTTTTCCGACATAAGTAAATAATCACTATAAAGAACAATATATACTATTAAAAACTACTTTAACTTTGAAATTGAAAATGTGACGTCACACTACCATACTTTAAAGTGAAAGTGTGGAATATGGTGTAGCCAAATATTATTAAAACTATAGAGTCTTCAGGGAAAAGTAGATATAATATAATATGACCACTGCCGCAATGACTGTACTGGGTTATGAAAAAATACGCTCAGACAAGCCCTGGTATGATGAGAAATGTCGCGATATGTCTGAGGAAAATGATGATGTAAGTACACAGATGGAAATCTGGTCACGATGCAGACGCAGAGTGTGCTGTAAATATGAATAGAACACTTTTGTACTCGTTCACGAAGGCAGCATAAGTGATGAACAGGGCAACCGGAAATATGCTACAGCATGTTTTTTTTACAACGAGATATTAACAAATGGGTAATGTATTAACATGTTTCATGGTCCTACAAGTGTTTTGAGACCTATTTGTTAGAGCATATTTTGGCATATTTTACCCATAAAGCCATATTTCGGCAAATTTTTTGTTTTAGCAGCATAATTTAAAAAAAAACCCTTTTTTAAAGCATAATTTATTTTTTTAGGCCATATTTTTTAAAAAATATCCCTTTTTATGCATATTTTATATTTTTCACATTATTTTTTTGTTGGTAAAAACATGTTGTCTTCGCAACTTTGTTTTTTTAAAATGTAACAGACAAATCTACTACATGTTTTACACAACTGTGAAATACTAAACGTTTATTAATCCTGTTTTTCGCGCTTTCTTACTCAACAAGTAAACAAAACATAAAAAAGAGGTGCTTTTAACCATCACCGATTTCGACCCTAGAGATAATGCCTAAAGCTAATCCGACAAAAGCAACAAAACTAAAGGCGGTTGTAGAAAAGTTTTCTGACTTACGAGCTGATGGTGGATCCCTCTATTATATTTTTACAAGCTCCATGTAGAGAGGAACTTTTTAAACAAATGTTTCCAGACCTTCCATTGCCTCCAGAAGCTATAACAACAGGATGGGGAACATGGCTTGAAGCAGTTAACTACTATGCCAACAATTATGAAGGAATTTTGGAGGTCCTAAGTGCATTAAACGCTGAGGATGCACAATCCATTAAAATTGCAAAGGATGTCTCGACAGACCCCCAAACTAGATCTGACTTGATTTATATGACTTCAAATTACGGTTTTATTGCAAAACATATTTAAAATTTGCAAACATCAGGTCTTACGCTTTTTGAACAAGTTCAGGTAAATGAAGACACTTTTAAATTGATAGATAACACTGTGCAACACTCTTTTTCGGGAGTGAACCAAACCAATATTAAACGATAGCATTTGACCTCAGTAACAAACCCCTAAACTCCATTTTGCTCGGATAAGCCACAATTTTTATTTACAGTGGTTTAAAGTTTAATTTTTTGGTCAAAAGTCAAGTCAAGTAATATTTCCTCGGAACATTTTAACCCTCTATCTGCCACTCATATTAAAGGTTTTGAGAAATTAGACTTTTAAGCTGTTTTTAAAATTTTTTCCTAAGATGTCCCATTCGGGTAAGAGCTAGAGGGTTCAAATGTTCTGATGAAATATTCCCTTCAAAATTTTAATGTATGTTTCCGAAGACATGAACTTTCCCAAATGTATTTTTACACATGATTACTCAAATTCTCAAATTCGACTTTTTACCAAAAAAAAATCAAACTTAAAATCACTGTTAAAAAAATTGTGGCGTAGGGAGCAAATTGGAGTTTAAGATTTGATTACTGAGGTTGTTCCGAGAAAATATTCCCCTCAATGTTTTAATACAGGCCTCTGAAGACATGAAATACCCCAAATGTATTTTTATAGATGATTTTTTACATTCTTTGAATCAACTTTTGACCAAAAAAATCTAACTTTAAACCACTGTAAACAAAATTAGTGACGTAGTGGACCAAAATGGAGTTTAGGGTTTTGTTACTGAGATCAAATGCTATCGTTTGATATTGGTTTGGTTCACCCCCGAGACAATTACCCTCAAATTGTGTCATAGTGTAATTTATGGGATTCCGAAATAAATGTAATAGTAAAAAAATTTAATCAAATTATATCAAAAAATGTTGGCTTGGAAGACGTGAAAAGTATTTGTAAAGAATTGTGTGGATCTGCGCCAACATCAACATCAAAATACGAAGTATAGGAAATACTGTCCTTTAAATTTGCTCCAATTACATCTGTGGATGTCGAAAGATCATTCTCAATGTACAAAAACATTTAACGTTGTAATAGACAAAATTTTTTGTTCGATAATTTATCTCAATATTTTGTAGTTTATTGCAACAACAATCTCAAATAAGATGCTCAACATACAAAAACACCGTGATAGTTAGAAAACATGGTTTAAGATTTTTGTTATTTTAATGTTAAATAAATTCATGTCAGAGTTTTAATTTGTTCCTTAAATAATAATACTTAAATATTTTTTTTCTATTTTATTTTACTTACTCAGCATTTGTGTTTGTAAATTTACTAAAAATACTTACAGTCTGACTTTAAAATAACAGTGTTTTTTTTTAATTTTTAAGCTGTTTTTTTACTTTAAATAAAAATATTTACATTTCATATGATAAAAATTGTGTGACTAATTTTTTAGAGCATGTTTTTTGTTGATTTTAAGGTCATATTTTGCCATTTTTCAGATCATATTTTATGTGCATAAAGCACGATTTTTAGGGCATATTTCCGGTTGCCCTGGTGATGAATGATGAAGCGGAAGCCGGTGGACTGTTGGCAGAGCTTTTTACGACCGATGAGTTGGCAAATGTGCATAAAGCAGCTAATAAACACGATTTGACTCAAGCAATGCATGCCCGATGTTAGGAATCTGAGTGTTATATGTTCTGTGCTTACGAAAGACGAACCAATTGTCTGAACCACCTATGCACAGTGGTCTATTTGCCTGAATTAGCGTAACGAAATTAAAAGCATAAAAAATAATTAAATTTTCGCCAAAAGGAAAATTTCTCTAGAATAATAAAACAAAAAGGAACCAAATGAAAAAAAAAAATTTACACCAAAATTTCGTTTTTAAATTTTAAAATTTTTTCTTTAAATTTTTTTTTTTTTCATATTTGTTTTTTTTTTTTTTTTAATTTGTACCACAATTTTCTAGCACCTCATATAGTGCACAGGTTACGATACACTTTTTTTGTAAAGTACATACTTTTATCTTTTAAAAAAAATCCAAAAAATATGTACCAATATGAGTTTTCCCAATTTTTCAGCACAATCTGCACAATTGTGAAAACGCGCTAAAACGTTTTTGTTGCAGCTGTTTTGACATTTGTTGTGTTTGAAAGCCTACAGTTAATTAATTATAGCACATTTGTAAATTTGCATGTTATCGATTTGCTAAACGAACAGTTAGTTATCGTCGGGAAATTAAATTGACCACTGTGCTATGGCGGGATCAGCCTTTTACCCATCGCATACAACGTCATATCTAGTGGGTTATTTGAAAGACTAAAACGCAAAGCGGCGAACCTGATTGGACCTTATGCGTGTTGCTTTAGACCTGGTAAATACACGACCGACTATCTAGTGGGTTCACACTACGAAAAATCCTGAAGAGATCCAAGAAATGCAGATCGACACCTAACACCTGTTCAAGGACTACAAAGCTGCATTCGACAGTCTGATACGACAGAAATTATTATATGCTATGACTGAGTTTGGTATACCCGCGAGGCTAATACGACTTTGCGGTAGAGAAATTAGGCATAAGTCTAACTGAGCCATTTTCTAACAAGTGAAGCTTTAGACAATAGTCTTTCATGCAATCTCCTTAACATTCTTATGGAGATAATCATGCGGATGGCTGCAGTAAACACGAATGTTACCATCTGTAACAAATGTCACATTGGCCGTGGACTGCAGAATTTTACTGCGGCCATTTCAAGCATTCGGCAGAAATGGGTCTGATGAGGACAAAACCAAGTTATTTGTTTTATCGAACAAAGAGTCTACTCGTTTGGGACGCTGCGTGAACGTTGACTACTAGAACTTTTAAGTGGTAGATGATTTTGTCTACCTTGGCCTGCCGGGTAATTAAAATAATAAGGTCAGCCAGGAAATCAAGAGACCAGTATAAATCGCAAACCTCTGCTACTATGCGCTCAGCAAGAGATTAAATGACAAAGCCCTCTCTCGACAAACAAAGATCTTACTGTACCAGACTCTAATCCTTCATGTCTTGCTCTACAGGACAGAATCCAGGTTAAATTCTGCGTATCAATCTATTCTAGGTGTCTTCGAAAGAAAAATCTTCTTCAGTAGCCGCACGTAGAAAACCATTCCAAGCGCTTCGGTCTTTTGCGCTCCGTAGATAGTTGGTCATACCAAGCTTACTTAACATTTCCGTCACCTGGTCCATCCATCGGGGTTTTGGTCGCCCCCTCCTGCGCCGCCCATCGAGTTTATTGCCGAAGTTTTCGTCCATTCGTACAACGTGTCCAAGCCAGCGCATTCGGTCTATTTGAACGCGCTTGACCACGTCGATGTCGTTGTACAGCTCATACAACTCATGATTCATTCGACGACGGTACTCGCCGTTCACGATGATGGGTCCAAATATTTTGCGGAGTATTTCTCTCGAAGACACCCAGAATAGATTGATCCGCTTGTGTCATTACCCACGATTCTGCGCTGTAGAGCAAGACAGGTAGGATCAGAGTCTGGTAGAGCTGGATCTTTGTTCTTCGAGAGAGTGCTTTGTCGTTAAATCGCTTGCTCAGCGCATAGTAGCAGCGGTTTGCGATCAATACTCGTCTTTTAATTTCGAGGCTGACATTATTATATTTGTTTATGGCGGAGCCATGGTAGACAAAATCATCTACCACTTCAAAATTACTTCACGCAGCGTCCCAGACGAGTGGACTCTTTGTTCGTTGAAACAAATAACTTTGTTTTGCCCTCGTTTATCACCAGACCCACTTCATCCGACTGCTTTTCAATGCTCGAAAAAGCCGCAGTAACATCTCGCAATCCACGTCCAATAATATCGATATCATCAGCATACGCGAGCAACATGTGGCTTTTGTTAAATATGGTTCCATTCCTGTTTACTGCTGCTTTCCGCATGATCATCTCCATTACGATGTTAAAGAGATTGCAGGACAGACTATCGCCTTGTCTTAAGCCTCGCTTGGTAGAAAATGGCTCTGACAGATTTTTGCCAATTTTCACTGAAGACTTCGTGTCAGTCAGTGTCATCCGCAGAGTCGAATTAGTTTTGCGGGGATACCAAACTCAGCCATAGCATCCAACAATTTCTGTCGTATCGGACTGTCAAATGCAGCTTTGTAATCGATGAACAGATGGTAGGTATCGATCTGCATTTCTTGGGTCTTCTCCAGGATTTGTCGTAGCGTGAATATCTGGTCGGTGGTGGATTTACTAGGTCTAAAGCCACACTGATAAGGTCTAATCAGGTTCGCTAGAAGGGGCTTTAGTCTTTCACATAATGGAGTAACATAACATGGTTGGAGTAGGCATTGGCTTTCTCAGTGGTATGCAGCTTTGTGATGTCTAGCTTCTTTTGCGTTTGATTACGAGTGTTTTTAGCTCTACTTAATCGTGTGCGTACCTTGGCTGCAACTAGGTGGTGATCCGTCTCGATATTTGCACCGCGCATCACACGCACGTCCATAACGCTTGAGAGATGCCTTCCATCAATTACCACGTGATCAATCTGATTTCTTGTATTTTGATCGGGAGATATCCAGGTTGCCTTGTGGATATCTTTATGCGGGAATCTGGTTCCACTCACAACCATGTTTCTTGCCGACGCGAAACTTACCAGTCTGAATCCGTTATCGGAGGTGTTGTTGTGTAGACTGAATTTTCCGACTGCTGAACCAAGAGCATCTTCCCTTTCTATTTTAGCATTAAAATCTCCCAGAACAATTTTAATTTCATGTGCAGGGCAGCGGTCATATATATCCTCCAGGCGGTCATAGAATGCATCTTTGATGTCATCGTCTTTGTCTTCCGTCGGGGCGTGTACACAAATCAGCGTATTGTTAAAATATTTCGCCCGGATGCGAATGGTGGCTATACGGTCACTTACAGGGTTAAACCGCGAGACCAGGTGTCGAAGTCTCTTGCCGACTATGAAACCACATCCAAATTCGTGTCTTTCTGCATGGCAGCTGTAAAAGATGTCACAGTTCTTCCGTCCCGTGCATCCCTGTCCCGTCCATCTCATTTCCTGTATGGCGGTGATGTCAGCCTTGTATTTGTCGAGGACATCCGCCAGTTGGATAGAGGCACCATCTCTGTATAGAGTTCGGACATTCCAGGTGCATATCCTTAAATCATGGTCCTTATATCGTTTGCGGGGGTCGTCAACATTTGGGGGGGTTCTTGTTTTTCCTTTTCTTCGTGTTTTCATAATAAATTTTTGTTTAAGGAGAGTGGCTTATTAGGCCACCGCTCCCGATCATAGTTTCTTGGGGCTGCCAAAGCCACTAAGAGAGCCTGTGTTGAGCTTAAGTAACTTCTGTTACCTAGTTACTCAACATTTCGCCTTCTAACTTTAGCTAACTTCTAAGAGGTTGCTTTAAAGTCATTGCCCGGGGAATACTTCGTCTAAGACCGAAAGTAGTTAGCTGCTTGGACAGTGCCACAAAGGAATCGCTTCTGGTCACTCCCATGTGAGTAACTTTCCACCTCTGGGCAAAGTCCCATTTTCCAAGAAAGAAAAATACTTCGCAAAATATTTGGACCCATAATCTAACGGCGAATTCCCTCAATCAATAAACCAAGAGCGCACAAGCGGATTAATCTATTCTGGTAGTCTTTGAGATAGAAAAACATCGCAAAATATTTGTACCCATCAGCACCGTTTTCGAATGAAACATGAGCTGTATAACAACATCGACTCAGCCAAGCGTTTGTTCACAAAGTCCGAATGAGCTGTCCTGGACACAAATAAGAAAAAGAAACATCACATGCAACGGATAACTTTGTACTACACACCAATTTTATTAAGATATACAATAAAGTTTTCGATAGTCGTAATAGATAACCACAAGTATTTAGCATTTCTCTGTTTTAATGCTTCAAAACTTAGCAAAGTTTTAGATTTCTAAATTTTCACCAGCACCATAACATTGTTTTTATTTTTAAGTTTTTACCTCTTTTTATGCTTAATACACAATATGAAATTCAAAACAATGAAGAGGTACAGTAAATATTCCTCGTGCAGCTTGTTTCATTTCCTAGTCGCACTTCCGATAAAAAGTTTTCTGAAGTTAACGTTAGCGTTATACAGACACCCGGACTGGATGGCGTTATAGAGTTGCTACATCAAAGTTCTTTGCTCGCACCGCAACTTATTAATAGCGAAATGGTAAACAGTATTAAGTTTCATCGTAAAACACAATACTGTGCCAACCAAACAACTTTGAATAAACTTTACATTCATCTTAACGAAGAAAACTGACTGACGTTTCATGTTGTACATTAACAAAAATAAAACAGAAATACTGAAGTTTGTAAAAGAGACCGAAAATTAAAATATACATAAAGTTGCGGGAGGAAAAGTATACGAATATAATATTTACATAATGATTTTGTAAAGTTTTTAAGCTTCATCATATAAATGTTTCAAGAGAGAGCAATCTTTGTAATCCTTGTTTGTGTCAATAAGTTAGTTTGCATACTTTACACATGCTACTGCGTTACAAGTGAACGGTATAGAGTTACACCGGCAAATTTGTTATCCTGAAGGACTTAGTTAATTGATACATTGAAAAGGCTTACAGCTCAAACTTTATTTATAAATTTATTAATATTGATCGGCAGTGAAGTATTTGAACAAATTGATGGATATTGTTTAAGTGTATTTCGCAGATGTACTTAAGCCTAATTAAGTAGTTAACAACTCTTTACATTTTCGAAATAGTTTAACTCACACTACATGTTGTTCAAGGAATACATGTATAAGAGTCAACTACTATGCCACCTATAACACCTAAGTCGTTAACCAGTAATTTAACCAAAGAAGCTAATTTTGTCAATCTCTACCTATCATACCTATCATGATAAATAACAACTGGAATGATTTGAATGATTACAGGTTCAAGGTTCAACAACTTCCTTTCAAAAGTAATGTACACCGACTTGAAATGACTTAATGACTTCCACATTAACATGGGTACATATATAGAGGAATGTCTATTAATTGAGGTTGTTTATATGACCCTATTTGCGTGTCCTTAAATGTGTAGTTGTGTAGAATTACTTTGTGTATGACTTTGTGATTTTTGTATTGTAATGTCTTTCATTGTAGTCCTTTTCATTAATAGTATTTAATTTCTGTATAGTGGAAGATTTTGAAAGAGATTTTCATTGTAAGCAGTCACCAGTATTCTCTACTCCATTGTATTCATTTACATGTGTATTGTGCTCAACTGTAGCTGTATATAAATTAAGTTGAATCTTTAGATTATCTGTTAAATCACCAACTTATTAGCAAAGTATTTGTGTTGTTTGTGTGTATGTGTGTATAGCTATTGCACACACTCGTTACACACTTAAATGCAATTAGCTGTATACACAAGGAGTGCACAGTGGAAGATATACATATTATAGTGCGATTTACATTTGGGGCACATATAAAAACATCACAAATTACCTATGTGAGAGCTTTATGCACAAACAAATGCATCTAACAGTGTAGAGGAGACTGGATGAACTTTTTTCGGGTAGGTTTGTTACACATTTTTGTTCTCCTATTCAACATGTAGAACATTGCTTCAAACACAAAAGAGATATTCCGTACGTTATACCGAGATATAATATAATAGTGTTCAAATATATAAAAAGTGCTAAAACTATACATTGGACAAAACGAATGATGCAGAAGTTCTTATTTTTGGGGCTACTTTCAAGTGAAATCCTCAAAATTGACCATCGACATGTGTAAGATACTTAGACAAGAGTCTTCTTCTTCTTAAATGGCAGCAACAACAGAGATTCATCCATCAGTAGCCGCATGTAGATAATAATTCCAACCGCTTCGGTCTTTTGCGCTTCGTAGATAGTTTGTCACACTAAGTTTAGATAACAGCTCTTTCACCTGATCCATCCATTGAATTTTTGGTCGCCCTCTCCTGCTCCGCCCATTGAGTATATTGCCGAAGACTTTTAGATCTGGAGCATTTTCATCCATTCGTACAACGTGTACAAGCCGGCGCATTGTGTCTATTTCAACGCGCCTCACTACGTCAATATCGTTGAAAAGCTCTTACAACTCGTGGTTCATTCGACGATAGTACTCGCCGTTAACGATGTTGAGTCCAAATATTTTACGACATATTTTTCTTTCGAAGACTTCTAGAACAGATTTATACGCAGGATTTACCTTGGATAGAGCAAGATAGGTAGGATCGGTGTCTGCTACAGTTAGATCATTGTTTGTCGAGAGAGGGATTTGTTATTTAAACTCTTGTTGAGCGCATAGTAGCAGAGGTTTGCGATCAACTCTTTGATTTGCAGGCTGACATTATTATTTTTATTTACGGCGGAGCCGAGGTAGACAAAATCATCTACCACCTCAAAGTTATAGTTGTCAATGTTCTCGCATCGTCCCAAACGAGTAGACTGTTTGCTCGTTGAAACAAATAACTTCGTTTAGTTCTCATTTATCACCAGACCCACTTCTGCCGACTGCTTCTCAAAGCTTGAAAAGGCTGCAGTAACATCTCTCTGGTCTAAGGCCAATGGGATGTTAACGGCATACGCAAGCAGCATGTGACTTTTGTTTAAGATGGTATCAGTTGTGGTTACTGCACTGGTATCTGACTGTCGAATGCAACTTTGTAATCGATAAACAGGTGGTAGGTATCGATCTGCATTTCATGGATCTTCTCCAGGATTTGTCGTAGTGTGAATATCTTGTCGGTCGTGAATTAACTAGGTGTAATATGGTACAATTAGGACAGGCCGTGGCATGATGGTAAGAAGACGCGTCTACCATGTGGTAGATCCCAGATTTAACCCCAGGCTCCAGAAATTAAAATAAATAAAACACCAGTACAGAAATTTCAGTCAGGTAAACTGACTGATTAGTACCATCACCCAATATAGGATATTGCAGAAGTCTTGAGTTATTGAAATTAATAGATTTTTAATTAAAATAAAATTACTTATGTATAATTTTTCCCCTGCCTGTGGTGCAAAATCGTCCAAAACTTCACTTATTTGCGTAGGAGGTATAGGTGCCGGTTTGGAATTTATGTGAGAAATATTAATTTTTCAAAAAAAGGTAATTTTGATAGGGGCTACCAAAAGGGGTGAACCGATACAGTCCTTATTCATTCCTGACTCAAATTTTTATACGTACAACTTACGAAAAATTTGACTGAATTCAGTGTACTTACAAAAAAAGATATGTATGTAAAGCTATGGGGGTGAGTTCAGTCCTTTGTATGGGAGGTACCAGAAGGGGTGTGTCAAATAGTTAGGTTTTCTGAGGTTTCGCCCCTTTTACAATATAAATTAACCGACTAATTTTATTATCCCTCAAATGTCCGTTCGGAATTTATGGTAGAAATATTAATTTCCCAAAAATAGGTCATTTTGTATGGGAGGTACCAGAAGGGGTGTGTCAAATAGTTAGGCTCTCTGAGGTTTCGCCTCCTATCACTACATTAATTTATCGACCAATTTTCATAACCCTCCAAGTGTCCGTATGGAAGTTATTGGAGAAATATTATATTTCCAAAAATAGGTCATCTTGTATGAGAGGTACCAGAAGGCGTGAACCGATATAGTCCATATTCATACCTGAGTCTAATTTTTATAAGCAAACATCATACGCAAAATTTGAGTGAATTCAGTTTACTTACAAAAAAGATATGTATGTAAAACTATAAGGGTCAATTCGGTCATTTGTAAAGGAGGTACCAGAAGGGGTATGGCAAAGGTTTCAGTTTTCTTAGGGTTTGTCTACTTTTGCAAGATAAATAAACTGACCAAATTCAAACACTGTCCGCTTGGAAGTTATGGAAGAAATATTAATTTTCCAAAAATAGGTAATTTTGTATGGGAGGTACCAGAAGGGGTGGGTCTTTTCTGCCTATTTACAATCCCATAAGTTCGATTCGAAAAATATTAAAACTAGTAAATTTTCATACCGATCCGTTAAGGTTTACTCGAGTTATCCTGCTGACCAGCCATCCAGCCAGTCAGCCAGACAGACGGACATTGCTCATTCTTCTTAAAAAGTTCTGAAACGAATTTGGTCTTAAGATACTTGGGGTCCAACTCGTCTCATTTAATGCGTTACACTTTTTTTCGTATCAGATGATATATACCCTCATCCCTAAGGGTGATGGTATAAAAATTTCTTTCAATGCCGGCCCTTTCGATGTTGTCGACAACAACTTCGCAGTATAAGTGTCGAGTGAATCGGCATGTTTAGTAAAAGCTTCTCAAACAGTGATGTTCGCATTCGTCGATAAACAAGTAGGTGCCGTTAGTTGTGAATCTAAAAATAGAAAGCGTGTTAATTCACAACAACGCCAGAATCTATCGCATATCTCATTCATGGGGTGACCCCTTGATAGTTTGTACACACACTTGGATCGGACTGTCTTTGAATAGATGGTGGGTGTCAATCTGCATTTTTTTTGTGTCTTCTTCTCCAGGATTTGTCGTGGGTTGGCAAGGATGGGCATTAGTCTTTCACAAAATTACTATATAGCACATTGTAGGCGATGGGTAAAAGGCTGATTCTTAAGCACAGGACATAGAGCACTCAGACTCCAATCAACAAGAATGCATTCCTTGAGCCACATCGTGTTTATGAGCTGGTGAATTCATGTTACCAGTTCATCGCCGCCGGCTTAAAAAAACTCAGCCGGCAGTCCATTGGCTCCCGCAGCTTTATTGTTTTTAAGCCGTGCAATTGTCTTGCTGATCTTGTTTAGTCTCGGTGGTGGACAGTGTAAAGATTGAAAGTGTTCCCTCCTTATTTGCAGCACACTCTGTGTCTCCGTGGCCAGATTTCCATCTATGTTCTTAAAAGGGAGAATACCAGTTCCAAAACATTTGTTAACATTTTGAAAGAACTTTTGGAATTCACCTCTATCCCTGCAATTTTCGATATCCTGGCTCTCCCTTTTATTCCATAGATGTTTTTCTCGTCATAAGAAGCGTGTCATCTTCCTCAATTTCTCATTATAACGCTTCGTCATTGCACGTGTTACCATTAGCTGCAGTTTTGCCCTGTATCCTGCATCCTTTTTCTCAGACATTGCGCAACATTCCTTGTCGTACAAAGGCTTGTCTGAGTGATGTTTTTCATAAACCAGTACGACCGTGGCGGCAGTGCTCATAGAACTCACTATATACTGCCACTGTGTGTCGGAAACATCAGAATTAGGCAGGCTTGTTTAAAGAAATTGATATGGTTGGTTGGAGTAGGCATTGGCTACAGCTATATAGCTATCTCAATAGTCTGCAGCATTGTGATGTCTAGCTTTCTTGGGAACATTTTCTACTTAATGGTGTGCGTAACATGGCTGCAACTAGGTGGTGATCCGAATCAATATTTGCACCGCGCATCACACGCACGTCCATAAGGCTGGATACGTATCTCCCATCGATTACCACGTGACCAATCTGGTTTCTTGTCCTTTGAGCATTACGTCCATGTTTCTTGTCGACGCGAAGCTAACCTGTCTGCATCCGTTATTGGGCGAGTTGTGGTGTAGACTTAATGTTCCGACTGCTGAACCAAGAGTAGTTCGATGATACCATTAACTTCGTCTTGTCCTCAGTCACTGCCAAACCCATTTTCGCTGAGTCTCTTTCAACTGATGAGAAGACAGCTGTTACCTCTCGCATCGTTCGACCGATAATGTCGATATCATCGGCATATGGTGCCAGACATGTTAACCGCGGCTTTCCTTAACATCTTCTTCATCACTATGTGAACAGTATACATGACAAATCGTCACCCTGTCTAAGACCTCCCGTCATATCGAATGGTGCAGATAGATCCTTGCCAATGCGAACAGAGGATTTGGTATTCGGCAGAGACGAATTATCTTCGCAGAACTATCAAACTCAGACATGGCTTCATATAGTCGATGCCTGATGGGACTATCAAAGGCAGCTTTGACAAAGAGGTGGTAAGTGTCGATTTGCTTCTCATGGGTTTTCTCCAGAATCTGCCGTAGTGTAAATATCTGAGCCATCGTGGATTTGCCTGGTCTAAAGCCGCACTGATAAGGTCCAATCAGGTTTTCCACAATTGGCTTCCGATCCTAGTTCCTTTGGACTGCCAAAAGCACTATGACTGCCTTAGTGCTGACCTTCAGAAACTTATGTTTCCTACTCCCTAAGACTCATCATTGGTGGCATGCCATTTAGATTACACAGTACACCACATGATTTTGGGACTCAATTCTGAGAACTGCATGCGAAAGTAGCCCCAACAATAAAAACTTTTGCATCATTCGCCTTGTCAGGTTACATGCCATAATAATTTAATATCGATTTGAAGTTAGTAAGTATCGTATAGGGGAATTTGTCACGTTTTAGGCTCTTTTGGTCATAGAATGTCAAACAAAAGAGCCTAAAACGCCTATACGATACTTACTAACTTCAAATCGATACTAAATTAGTATAGCATGTAACTTGACAAAACAAATAATGTAGAACTTCTTCCTTTTGGGGCTACTTTCAAGTGCAATTCTCAGAATTGAGTCTCAAATCAATGAGCTTAACTTAATGGCCATACGAATCTTTTTGTTTAAAGTTATTGTTATTACTTACATAAAAACAGATTAAGTTAATTTTTAATAAAGTTTTATTTGCAAAAGCCAAACACTAATGACGAGATGTAATTGTGTTAAAATATAGAAAAAGTGCTAAAAGTCCACCTTAGACAAAAAAATCTTATAGCCAGCTAACTTGACAAAACGAATGATGCAGAAGTTCTTATTTTTGGAGCTACTTTTACGTGCAATTCTCTAAATTGAGTCCCAAACCAATGAGCTGAAAAATTTTGTACTGTGTTACTCAATATTGCACCTTCTCACATTTGCTACCACTGAACCGGATGTTTAGTAGCATTACCCAAGAGTCATTTACATTTATTATTACCATTAAATTTCCCCATGGGACCTAACTAATATTTAGTCTATTATTTAATTTCCATTATATTAACACTGTTACATTTCATTTTACTTTTCAATTTTCATCCAAAAAACATTTATAGCCGGTGGCCAATTTACCCTTTACATCCTGACACATAATAAGGATAACGTAGTACAAACACACATACATATGTAATTACCACATACATAGCATTGTAATAAACTCGGTGGCAAATGTGACACTGATCCTTAGTTAATGATAATAAAAACAGGGATTTTTGAGAATGTTATTATGTGTGTGTGTGCGCGTGTCTCTCGCTCTCTCTATCTTTATCTATTCATTAAATAACTAAACAAGTGTGCAACAACACCATTAAGGTTAACAACAGCATCAAACTCTTAACTCTTTGCTTCAGCAACATGAAGTAGAAGAAAAACACATCTTCTCTAACAATCGGTCATAAAACTGATGATGGGTTTTCGTAAGAGCATAAAGTAGACTAAGATATGGTCTCTTTTTTTACGAGCAAAAAATGTCTTAGAACAAATATCAAGGAAGACAAATGTCCAGCAGTGGAGTAATGATGTTAACTGTCAGTGTGATTAGTGCACGCAGTGCTATGCAACAAGTTGAGTTATAGCTTTAATGGTTGTGTTAATAAATACTGACACCAATTGTCTCTAATTGGTATGAGTTTTAATGATGTTGTGTTGGACTTTTTTTACGGAGGACATTTAATTCACTTTCGTATAAGTGGGTAACATAGTGCAATAGCCAATCTGGTGGGGGGGAGTGAAAGAGTTAAACTTAGGGCATAGTAAAGCCCTCAAAATGTTTGCATTCCTAAGCCAAACTTCTTTATAATGACATTATATATTTTTTTTATGATGACGATTGTTTACTTACACAGTACAACACATGATTTTGGGACTTAATTCTGAGAACTGTACTTGAAAGTAGCCCCAATAAGAAGAAGTTCTGCATCATTCGTTTTGTCAAGTTACGTGCCATAATAATTTAATATCGATATGAAGTTGGTAAGTATCGTATAGGGAAATTTGTCACGTTTTAGACTCTTTTGTTATATGGTGGCGTATGATTATCATAAGTAATATTCCACATAAATCATACGCCACGGAGTACAACAGTTTTATTGTAACTGCTACAAACTAAACCCAAATCGAAATCATTTGATGAATGGGAAAGTGAAACTGTTGCTTATGTATGGAAACGTTGTATGAATAGATCAAAGGAATTGTAATTCTTGATTTTTTTTTAAATTTGTTTCAGCTAAATTGGACTAGTGGTTCTCGAGTTATGTCATACTTCTACTAACTTCAAATCGATATTAAATCATTATGGCATGTAACTTGACACAACGAATGATACACAACTTCTTCTTTTTGGGACTACTTTCACGTGTAGTTCACAGAAATCCATGATCTGAAAAATGTTTTACTGTGTTAGTTTCTCAGCTCTTACTCAAGAACAATTGATGATTTCTCATTTTTTTCTTCAGCTAAATTGTAACTAAGGCTTAAACAAATAATTTCTTCAAATACATCCACGTAAAAAATGAATTCTGGCAAATTTCATGAAATGAAATCTTCAAAAAGTGTCATTTATCGCCGTTATTCATAAATTTTCCTCAATACTTCCACACTTCTGGCCATACATAGGTTGTCTTATCTGTGATAAGTATAGAACTAGTCATTACTGATGATATTGAATGACGATTCTGACCACAGTACTGTACTGCACATATGTAGCGAGTTTGCATATACAACGTGTGAGTAAAACTTATTTTATACGGACTAAATAATGAAAACACGACAAAGAAAAAGTAACAAACGGGACCCCCTAAATGTTGACGATCCCCAGAAACGAAATAAGGACCATGATTTAAGGATATGCACCTGGCATGTCCGGACTTTCTATAGAAAAGGTGCCACTATCCGACTGGCGGATATGCTCAAAAAATACAAGGCTGACATCACCCCAATCCAGAAAATGAGATGGACAGAACAAGGATGCTCGCGACGTAAAAATTGCGACATCTATTGCAGCTGCAAAGCATGAATTTGGATGTGGATTTGTAGTTGGCGAGAGTCTCAGACATCTTGTCTCGCGATTCAATCCTGCTAGTGATCGAATAGCCGCAATCCGCATCAAGGCGAAATATTTCTACATCATGCTGATTTGTGCTCATGCCCCGACGGAAGATAAAGACGATGAGATTAAAGATAAATTTTACGAGCGCCTAGAGGAAACATACGGCCGCTGCCCTGGCCACGACATTAAAATTGTTCTGGGAGACTTTAATGCAAAAATAGGTAGGGAAGATGTTCTTGGTCCATCGATCGGTAAATTCAGCCTGCATACCGATACGTCAGACAACGGGTTTAGGATGGTTAGCTTCGCAGCGGGAAGGAACATGGTAGTGAGTGGAACCAGATTACAGCATATAGATATCCACAGGCAAGCATCTTGTGTCATGGACAGGCGTGTGATCCGTGGTGCAAATATTGGCTCGGATCATTACCTGGTTGCAGCCAAGGTGTGCACAACATTGAGCAGAGCGAAAAACGCATGTAACCAAACACAAAGAAAGCTGGACATCGCGAAAGCTGCAAACCACTACCACGACACAACGCCTCTACTTCTGTCGTTCTCGAAACACAGTGGCAGAATATTGCGCATTAAATGAGAACCGCCGCAACAACCGTGCTAGGATATGAAAAGCGGCGCTCAGACGAATCCTGGTACGATGAAGAATGTCGCACAGCGTCTGATGAACAGGATGCCATTTAAAGGGCAACTGTACAACAAATTGTAACCCGGGCTGTTAGGGAACGGCACAAGTAGACAGTAGGACAGGCGAAACAGCTATTTAAGCGAAAAAAAAAGTCAAATAAAGGAACGAGAGAACGAGGATATAGAGCGATACAGTGATAGAGGTGAGGCCCGAAAATTTTACCAGAAAGTAAAAGCAAAAGGCTACGGTAATGGGCTCCCCTCCTGTAAGGACAAGGATGGAATTCTGGTTACAGATACGCAGAGTGTGCTGCTCATATGGAGAGAACACTTCCAGCAACTGCTGGTTCCAGAAGGCAGCGCACGATGGCTTAGATTGCCCACCACCAAGTCAAGGCGAGGTAAGAAGTGCAATATCGCGGCTGAAAAACAATAAAGCAGCCGCTGCCGACGGTCTGACGGCAGAGCTCTTCAAGTCCGGTGGCGAGGAGCTGATAACGAGCATGCACCAGCTCCTACGCACGGTTTGGATTAAAGAGTGCATGCCCGACGATTGAAATTGAAGCATATTATGTCCTGTGCTGAAAAAAGGTGATCCAAGTGTGTGCTCCAACTACCGCTGGATCAGCCTTTTACCCATCGCATATAAGGTCCTGTCGAGTGTGCAATGTGAAAGACTTACGCCAGTGTTACTCAACCTGATCGGGCGTTATCAGTGTGGCTTTAAACCTGGTAAATCAACAACTGACCAGCTATTTTCACTTCGGCAAATCCTGTAAAATACGCAAGAGAAACAGATCGACACATACCATCTTTTCGTCGTCTATAAAGCTGCCTTCGACAGCCCGTTACGGCAGAAATTACTCGAAGCCATGGCTGAGTTTGGTATTCCAGCGAAGGTGATACGCCTTTGCGGACTAACGCTGACTGACACGAAGTCTTCAGTGAAGATTGGCAAGGACCTTATGGAGCCATTCTGAACCAGACGAGACCGTGTGACCTCTTCAACATAGTGATGAAGATGATAATGAGGAAAGCTGCAGTAAACACGAGTGGCACGATATTCAACAAAAGCCACATGCTACTCGCGTACACTGATGACGTCGACATCATTGGTCGAAAACTGCGGGATGCGACTGCAGCCTTCTTAGGCATACAGAAGGAATCAGCGAAAATGGATCTAACGGTGAACGAGGACAAAACGAAGTGATAAGTTCCAAGGAACAAAGAATCTACTCGTTTGGGAATCTGCGTGAACGTTGACAACTATAATTTCGAGGTAGTAGATAATTTTGTCTACCTAGGCTCCGCCATCAACAAAGCAAATAATGTCAGCCGGAGAAGAATCCTGCTTGCTAATAAATGCTACTACGGACTAAGCAAGCGATTCAATGACAGAGCCCTCTCTCGCCGAACAACGTGCACCGGTTGCGTTGGCTAGGTCATGTTGTACGCATGGACGAAAATGCTTCGAAAAGTCTTCGACAATGAACTCGATGGACGGCGCAGAAGGGGGCGACCAAAACTCCGTTGGAAAGACCAGGTTACTGAGAACCTTATAGAACTTGGTGTGACTATCTGGAGAAGAAGTGCAGAAGATCGAGGAGCTTTTAATATTTTTCTACGTGCGGTATATTATCCACTGGGATTGCAAAGAAGTACCAGCTAAGTATGTAAGTAAGAAATACTAATCATATGCAGATTAATCCAAAATTATGAATATCGATTAATACCACAATGCAACAGCCAATCTGGAGGGTGAGAAATACCAAGTCAGAGCAAAGGTACTAAGTCAGTATACCCAAATTCCCATAGGGTTCAAATATGATAAGGCGCAATGTGAGGTAACCTCAATGGCATGTTAGCACCGATGCGTCTTAGCAAACTTAAACAACATATCAAGATACTTTATATTATGCTGTTATATTGTGCTATTATACAGCCAAGAAAATTAATAACATCCCATAGTTATGTGGTTAACCCATTGTCTAATAATTTAACTCTTTATTATGGTTTAATTTGACATTTTATGGCAAACACTATAAAGGTTTGGAATTACGCACCAAAATCATTAACATTTGAACTTAAAGGCTATACTTATATAATGCCACATAGAGACCTTTGTATGTTAAAGGATAAAACATCACAAGAAAATCACCTTTAAACCATTTAATGTTCTAATATCTAGACAAACACTAAATGCCTACACACATTAACCTACACCATTCTCTAAATCCCATTGATTTCTCAGGGTGACAGGGTGAAAGTAAACAATTTCGCCTTTCATTTCTTGTGTCGAGTATTGATAACAGCAAAATCCAATATATAAACAAAAACCCTAAGAATAACTACTAAATACATATAACCCTTTTTTGTGTGTCTGTGTGTTTGTTAAGGGATTTGGAACAAATAAGTAGATATGTATTTCTAACGGGAAACAGGTCATCCTCATGGAAGGTTGAAGTTGGGATTGCATAGCCTCAGGGACTATGACTGACTGAGTAAATTTGTTTGCGAATGTATATGGAAACTAAGGCCAAATGACTTGAGCAAAGCAAAATACTAAAAGTGGGAATTCTCATTTAAGTAAAACTTATATCATATGTATGAGGACAACAATACAAGGACGATGCATAGCCAACAAAACAAAAACGAGTAAACAAAAAAACTGCTAAACACATAACGAACGAAAGACTATGGAATAGAGACTATGAAATCTCAATAATTTTACATCATTTGGTAGTGTTGCTGTGGGGTCTCACAGCTGTCTGAGTGTGGGTTATATGAACTGCAAATGAGATGTGGCCTAAATAAATGGAGAATCAACGAAGACAACGACATTAACAAAATATTTACTAAACAAACATAGTGTAAATATAAATATAAATTTCATTCCCTTGCAGATCTTCTTGTTTTTCATGCCCAGCTATGACAAGAGAGGTCATAATCGACGAACCATACACGAGGGTCTTATGATTATGATATTTATGTAATTAAAGGGAACGGCTGCATAAGATTGGGAAATGTCATTGAACTTCGGTTCAGTGGTAGCAAATGTAAGAAGGCGCAATGTTCAGTCGGAATTAGGTAACAGAAGTTACTAATATCAACACAAAGGCTCTCTAAGCGGCTTTGGCAGCCGGAAGAAAAGAGGACCGCATAAGTCGCTCTTGGAATGGAGAAATGAGAGATTTTTCTAATGCAATTTGAGTCTTTCTGACCGTTATTCACTTGGCAAAAATAAAATGTTCTCTTTGAAGGTCCATAAGCAGCCCCCAACGTCCGAGAGATCATGTATGCAATGCCTTGAAAAATATAATGCTGACATCACCGCCAAACAGGAAATGCGATGGACGAGACTTTTATTTTACGAGACTCACTTTTGCCCACTGCTTTTCAATATTCGAAAAGGCCGCAGTAACATCCGACAGTCCACGGCCAATGATATATATGTAATCGTCATAAGCGAGCAGCATGTAACTGTAAAGATAGTATCATTCGTGTTTACTGCAGCTTTCTGCATGATCATCTGCATTACGATGTTAAAGTGATCGCAAGACAGACTACCGCCTTGTATAAAGCCTCGCATAGTAAAAAATTACTACCAGCTTTTGGCTTATTTTCATTGAAGACTTCGTGTCAGTCAGTGTCATCCCGCAGAGCGGTATTAGCTTCGCGGAGATACCAATATCAGCTTTGTAGTCGATGTACAGATGGTAAGTGTCGATCTGCATTTCTTTGGTCTTCTCCAGGATTTGCCGTAGTGTGAATATCTGGTCGGTCGTGGATTTACCAGGTCTAAAGCCACACTGGTAACGTTCATTTAAGTTAGCCAGAATGGACTTTAGTCTTTCACATAACACACTAGACAGGACCTTGTATGCGATGGATCGCCTTTCTTAAGCACGGGACATAGGACACTCAGATTTCAATCATCGGTGGTGGACAGTCTATATTTCATCATCGATGATTGGTGTGATTTCGTCACTTATGCTGCCTTCGGGAACAAGTAGAGACCGAATGTGTTTCATCCATATTTGCAGCACACTTTGGTCTAAGACCAAACCATTTTCATTACGTTGCACTGTCCTTAGACGCTACACTCTCTCATACATTTGTTTGTTTTCCGCAATTAAGGGATCGGAAAACCTTTTCAGAGGAAGAGAAGCTGACCGTCCATGACCAGATTTCATAAATGGGGATCCCTGTTCCAAAACCTTTGCTTTTAACCTTTTGATAGAACTTTCGGGCCTCACCTCTATCCCGCCTGAAGAGGCGTTTTATCTCCCTCCTTTCCTCATTATAACGCTACGTCACCGCACGCGTTTCCACTGTCTGCAGTTTTGCCCTGTATGCAGCATTCATTTCCTTAGGTATTTCACGAAATTCATCACCGTACCAGGGCTTGCCTGAATGTAGTTTTTCATAACCCAGTACGGTCGTTGCTGCAGTGGTCGTAGAATTCGCAATACGCTGTCACTTGGTGTCGAGAACATTAGAATAAGAAAGGGTTCGTCTGAAGGAATTGAAAGAGTTGGCTTGATTAGGTATTGGCTATCTCGGTAGTATGCATCTTTGTGATTTCACTTTACGTAATCGCGTGTGGTCCTCGTTTGCAACTAGGTGGTGATTCAAGTTAATATTTGATCGGCGCATTACACACACGTCCACAAAGCCCGAGACATACCTTCCATCGAATATCACGTGATCAATCTGGTCTCTTGCCTTTTGATTGAGGGATATCCAGCTTTCCTTACGGGAATCTAGTTCCACTCACTACTTATCATGTTTCTTGCCGATATGAAGCTCACCAGGCTGAAGCCGTTATCGAAAGTGTGGTGGTGTAGACTAAATTTTACAACTGCTGAAACAAGAGCATTTTCCCTTCCAACTTCAGCATTAAAATCTCATAGAACAATTTTAAAGTCAAGGGCAGGGCTGCGGTCATATATCTCCTCCATGAGCTCATATGAAGAATGCATCTCTAATATCTTTGTCTTTGTCTTCTGTCGGGGCGTATTCACATATCAGAGTGATGTAAAAATATTTCGCCTTGATGCTATTCGGTCACTTACAGGGTTAAACCGCGAGGTCAGATGGCCTAGTCTTTTGCCAACTATGAATCTCCTTCCAAATCCGTGTCTTTCTGCATTGCAGTTGTAAAAGATGTCACAGTTCATTTGTCAATTGGATAGTGGCACCATCTCTGTAGAGATTGTTCGGATTGTTCCAGGTGCATATTCTTAAATCATGATCCTTATAACGTTGGGGGTGTCGTCAACATTTGTGGAGATTAATGTTTTTTCCCTTTCTTTGTGTTTTTATAATAATTTGATTAAGGATAGTGGATTATTAAGTCACTGTGCCCGCTCCTAGTTTCCTGGGGCGGCCAAAGCCACTTCAGTTACATTTTCTTAAGTGTAGTTTCTACCATTCAAGCAACGCCCTATTATACTTATCCTCGTATAAAAAACTATTGAATTCTTGCTACTGCTGTCATAAGGTCCCCATCATAGAAAAAAATAGCATGTTCGTGTATAATGATGTGTGTGTTCACAATGATAAAATAATACAAATAAACAGTAAATGCCTTTTGGTCTATTTTGTACTCGTGCAGCCAGCCGATACCACCCTGTAAGAGCAGGCTAAACATCGTGGATAGTGTAAGTAAGCCTACACATTGTTTATGTAGGCATCAGCATGAAAATCAACATCGCCAGAGTCATCCTTATACTCAAACTCATCAACATCATTATCATCATCATTATCAAACTATAAGAAGATAAACATGTTGACCCTTTCATAGAACTATCAAAGAGTTTCATCGCTCCCCATTGCCCCCATTTTGCTTGCTTGGACAGATGTCAATTGTGCCGCCCAGCACTCCTGCTGGCATTTGCCTGTGTTAATGCTCATTGAATAACATGTCAATGTTAAGCTTCCTTGTTGTTGTTAAAGCTTAACAGATTAATCCTGATATCTATGTTAAACATCTTAATAGTTTGTTCACACTTTTGTGAATTCTGCAGCCATTGTTGTTGTGTCCTCTCCCTAGACCCACCATTTAAGGCAGTCGTTTCATTTGTCGTGTATTTTTAGCAATTTAGCACACAATAAAACTATTATGAAGCGACGTTCGATAAGGACTTTACTGATAGCATGTAAATACATTATGACATTTTACTTTATTGTATTAAAGATGTCTCACAAAGTATACAATAATGATGATGATATTGTTAAAGGCACATCCATCCGTCCATCCATCCATCTATTCATTAATTTATTTGGTCTCTCTGTGTGAGATGGGTTGCTTGCCAGCCAGTGCATTGTTGTCGTTGGGATGTAAACTATACCAAGTGTAACACTGTTCAACGTTCCATGAAATTGTCGGTTGTGGGATTGGTTGCATGTAAAAGAGAGTTTGATACATTGCCACACAATCAGATCTTTGTTAAACATCTAAAGATAATGTCATTTACACGAGTTGGGTAATAATTATACTGCCTACAGCATCACTTAAAAAAAACATAACTTTATGAAAATTATATTATTTTCAATGTAGCCAAGTTACAGCTCAATGCACTATATACATATATATGTTGGTTTCTTTTACTCTTCCAGGAAGCAAAGGGCCATGCAGCACAATTCAGTATAGAATACAAAATACATAACCATTGAACTTGACATAATTAAACTAATATTAATATTAAGGAAAATCTGGTGGTTCCAGTTGTCTAAATTACTAATAAGCCTAGAAAATTTAAAGATAAGACAATAACATTATAAAGGATTTCTCAAATCTCATTTGTATATATACATATGACCCCCTTGAATACATGAAGATCTAATAGTAATCTAAAATCTTTTCAGATGCTTTTTCCTGCGGGCCATGCGGGAAAGAACGAATTTATATGTGGATTTGTAATTGGCCAGAGACTCAGACATCTTGCCTCGCGGTTGAATCCTGTGAGAGATCGAAAGCTACACATCGCATCAATGCGAAATATTCCTACATAACGCTGATTTGTGCTCATGCCCCGTCCGAAGATAAAAACGATTAGATTAAAGAAACATTCTACGAGCGCCTAGAGGAATCATAAGGCCGGTGATCTGCCACGACATTAAAATCTGGGAGAGATGTTAATGCTAAACTGGGAGGGGAAAATGGTCTTTGGGCATCGGCAGGTAAATTCAGCCTGCATACTGACACATCCGACAATGGGTTTACATGGGTAAGCTTCACAGCGGCAGAGAACATGGTAGTGTGAGAAACCAGATGTCAGCATAAAGGTATCCACAGGGTAACTTGGCTCTCTCCCTTTAAGGTTAAGGTTAAGGTTAAGGTTAAGGTTAAGGTTAAGGTTAAGGTTAAGGTTAAGGTTAAGGTTAAGGTTAAGGTTAAGGTTAAGGTTAAGGTTAAGGTTAAGGTTAAGGTTAAGGTTAAGGTTAAGGTTAAGGTTAAGGTTAAGGTTAAGGTTAAGGTTAAGGTTAAGGTTAAGGTTAAGGTTAAGGTTAAGGTTAAGGTTAAGGTTAAGGTTAAGGTTAAGGTTAAGGTTAAGGTTAAGGTTAAGGTTAAGGTTAAGGTTAAGGTTAAGGTTAAGGTTAAGGTTAAGGTTAAGGTTAAGGTTAAGGTTAAGGTTAAGGTTAAGGTTAAGGTTAAGGTTAAGGTTAAGGTTAAGGTTAAGGTTAAGGTTAAGGTTAAGGTTAAGGTTAAGGTTAAGGTTAAGGTTAAGGTTAAGGTTAAGGTTAAGGTTAAGGTTAAGGTTAAGGTTAAGGTTAAGGTTAAGGTTAAGGTTAAGGTTAAGGTTAAGGTTAAGGTTAAGGTTAAGGTTAAGGTTAAGGTTAAGGTTAAGGTTAAGGTTAAGGTTAAGGTTAAGGTTAAGGTTAAGGTTAAGGTTAAGGTTAAGGTTAAGGTTAAGGTTAAGGTTAAGGTTAAGGTTAAGGTTAAGGTTAAGGTTAAGGTTAAGGTTAAGGTTAAGGTTAAGGTTAAGGTTAAGGTTAAGGTTAAGGTTAAGGTTAAGGTTAAGGTTAAGGTTAAGGTTAAGGTTAAGGTTAAGGTTAAGGTTAAGGTTAAGGTTAAGGTTAAGGTTAAGGTTAAGGTTAAGGTTAAGGTTAAGGTTAAGGTTAAGGTTAAGGTTAAGGTTAAGGTTAAGGTTAAGGTTAAGGTTAAGGTTAAGGTTAAGGTTAAGGTTAAGGTTAAGGTTAAGGTTAAGGTTAAGGTTAAGGTTAAGGTTAAGGTTAAGGTTAAGGTTAAGGTTAAGGTTTAGGTTTAGGTTTAGGTTTAGGTTTAGGTTTAGGTTTAGGTTTAGGTTTAGGTTTAGGTTTAGGTTTAGGTTTAGGTTTAGGTTTAGGTTTAGGTTTAGGTTTAGGTTTAGGTTTAGGTTTAGGTTTAGGTTTAGGTTTAGGTTTAGGTTTAGGTTTAGGTTTAGGTTTAGGTTTAGGTTTAGGTTTAGGTTTAGGTTTAGGTTTAGGTTTAGGTTTAGGTTTAGGTTTAGGTTTAGGTTTAGGTTTAGGTTTAGGTTTAGGTTTAGGTTTAGGTTTAGGTTTAGGTTTAGGTTTAGGTTTAGGTTTAGGTTTAGGTTTAGGTTTAGGTTTAGGTTTAGGTTTAGGTTTAGGTTTAGGTTTAGGTTTAGGTTTAGGTTTAGGTTTAGGTTTAGGTTTAGGTTTAGGTTTAGGTTTAGGTTTAGGTTTAGGTTTAGGTTTAGGTTTAGGTTTAGGTTTAGGTTTAGGTTTAGGTTTAGGTTTAGGTTTAGGTTTAGGTTTAGGTTTAGGTTTAGGTTTAGGTTTAGGTTTAGGTTTAGGTTTAGGTTTAGGTTTAGGTTTAGGTTTAGGTTTAGGTTTAGGTTTAGGTTTAGGTTTAGGTTTAGGTTTAGGTTTAGGTTTAGGTTTAGGTTTAGGTTTAGGTTTAGGTTTACTACGACATAACGCGTTTACTTCTGACGTTCCCGATACACAGTGGCAGCATATTGCGGATTCTATGGCAACCTCCGCAATAACTGTACTTGGATACGGTACGGTGCTTATAGGGCAAGCTTACTGCCAATTGTAACCCGGGAACGGCACAAGGAGACAGTAAAACAGGCGGAGCAGCTATTTAAGCGAAAAAAAAACAGGGATATAGAGAGATCAAGGGATATAGATGAAGCCCAAAAATATTACCAGAAAGTAAAAGATGACAGGCTCTGTTAGATCCCAGTGTTGAGTACCCGCGGGGAGAGCGGATACTCAATGAAAGGAATAAAGGGTTGGGTACCCGCGGGAAGAGCGGGTACCCGGGAAAAGGAATTGAGTAAAAGGAAAGGATTGCTATTCCCTAATACAAGGACTGCCTCTGAGGCTGTCTTTGTTGCCCTTTTGGGACGCGAGGCACCGCGCTAGGGGGAGTCAGCGCCTTTGGGCACTAATTCACAGTATAGGGGGAAGGGGGAGGAGAGGTTCTTTTTTCTTACTTAACACCTTGCTGGAAATCGACAATCATGTTCATTAGTCTTGCGGTTGGTTGTAACTGAGACCTTTTTCAGTCTCCAGCCACCTTTTATTTATTTTTTCCATTCTTAATTTGACTATTCTACGTTTTTTTATATTTACTTTACCCGACATTACATACATACATCATTACTGCGCCGTTGTCCAAAAACCCAAACTGCAATTCTGCCGATCAGCAAAATAGGGCGTTCAACTCATTCATTTTTCCCACGACTTTGCCCATTTCTGTAATAAGCAAACGTCATGCGGAAATCCAATGAATGCAATTCGACCTTATTTTGTCAACATGCAGACGGACGGAGCAAGAAAACAACTGGAACAACGAATGGCTCGTGTTGTACTTGCTCCAATTTCAGTTGTGTTTTTGTGCAACGACACCAAAAATACTTAATTGGTAACTTAACAATTAACGACTCGAAAATATTAATGGCTTGCAATTAATGAATCACAACAATGCGAGATTCCTGCTAATAAATCAGCAGACCTACTAACCAGAAGAGGCTGTGCTTTGTCCGAGCATGGCCCTCTGGAAGATGTTCACCCGCCCGTTTGTAGACTTTTTGAATTGGATGTGGAAAACAGCCAGAATGTACCAGAAAGTAAAAGCCTCTGGATGTCAGCCTCTTGTGGGTCCAGGACATTACGAGATTCCTGGCTATAAATCATAAGACCTATTGTACAGATCAGGCTGTACTATGTATGTTATGTCTGATCATGACTCTCTCGAAGATTTTCATCCGCCCGTTTGTTACAATTTTAAATTGAATGTGGAAAACAGCCAGAAAGTCAAGAGCCTCTGGATGTCATCCTCTATTGGGTTGCAGGACATTTCGAGACTCCTGCTAATGAATCAGCAGAATTATATGCCAGAGTAGGATGTACTATATCTGGTCATAACTCTCTGGAAGATGTTTATCCTCAGGATGTCAGCCTCTATTGGGTCCCAGGACATTGCGAGGCTCCTGGTAATAAATCAGCAGACCTATTGGTCAGAGGTGGCTATACTATATCTGATCATGACTGTCTGGAATATTTTCAGCCGCCCATTTGCCGCCTTTATGTCTTAATGGAGGATTTCATGTAGAAAACAGCCAGCAGACGTTGGATCTGAAGGACAGACAGTATAACTGAGATCACTGTGGCCCGAATATAACAGATCCCGATCGGCATATATGGTTGGCCAGTGACCTGAGACTAGCCTGTGGAATTCGTACAGGCCATAGCAATATCAGTCACCTGATAGGCAAATGGGAGAGATCCTCACACACAACTGCTGTGTGGAGGAGCAGTCCGAGACGACGAAACATTTTCTTTGTTGTTGCCCTGTTCTAGTCCTTAGGAGGCTAAGATACTTAGGGATAAGTTTTATAGTAGACCTAGAGTCTCTCCCCTCAGTCCGAGTAGGCGTTTTAGTTTCATGTTTTATGTGTTGCTTTCCTATATAAACAATTGATTCACATGTGCTGCGAGGGGATCACGCCAATTGTAGACCCTCCACTAAGCCAAATAGAGATCAAAAGAATCCAACATCTCGGCTGAATAATAACACTATGCGACAGTCAAAATCGGAATGGGATAAAACCAACGGGAAATGTTATATTGGTCAAAAACAAGTTATAGGAATCGAGATATATCGATTTGAAGTTAGTAACTATCATAAAGGGGAATATCTCAAGTTTTAGGCTCATTTATTATGTTGTTATATGGTGGCGTATGAATATCATAAGTAACATTCCACTTAAATCATACGCCACGGAGTACCACAGTTTTATTGTAACTGTTACAAAATAAACCCAGTTCAAAATCATTTGATTAATGGAAAAGGAAACTGTTGCTTATAAAGAAAAACGTTATATGAAAAGATTAAAGGAATTGTAATTTAAAAAAATCGGACTAGTGGTTCTCGAGTTATGTCAAAAAAATAGACCACCAAAGGTGACAATTTCCTCTATATGATAGTTACTTACTTCAAATCGATATATCTCGATTCCTAGACGTGACGCAGCGAAACTCCGGGACACGTATAACATCTTTTTTACCGGTATAACTTTACCCGGTAGCTTGAACCCTTTCCGATCACTGACCCCTACCATTTGTCTCAAAGTGTAATAAAGCAGCTGGTACCGATAGACTTCCAGTAGAGTTCTTCGAATCCGGTGACGAGGAGCTGATAACGAGCATCCACCAGCTCCTACGCATAGATTAGCTAACAAGTGCATGCCTGATGGTTGGAATCTAAGAGTATTTTGTCCTGTGCTATAAAAAGGTGATCCAAGTGTGTGCTCCAACTACAGCGGGATCAGTCTTTTACCCATCACATATAAGGTCCTATCCAATGTGTTATGGGAAAGACTAAAGTCGGTGTTAACCCACCTGATCGGACCATATCAGTATGGCTTAAGACCAGCAAAATCACATCGGTCGAAAACTGTGGGATGTGACTGCAGCCTTCTCAGATATATAGAAAGAACCAGCGAAAATGGGTGTAATGGTGAACGAGGACGATACGAATTTATTAGTTTTAACAAACAAATAATCTTATCGTTTGGGATGCTGCGTGGACGTTGACAACAATGATTTCGCGGTGGTAGATGATGTTATCCAAAATAAAGACAGCCTCGAAATTCGGAGAACATCCTACTACGGACTAAAAAAAACTTAATTTCCCTTTACACCCCATGAATGAGGTATGGGATAGCTGTCGACAACATTCGAGGGGATCCGACAATGAAAGAAAATTTTTTTTAAGATGACCTGAACCCGGGTTTGAACCTGTAATCTCCCGAATGGTAATCGCGTGTATATGTTTGCACAACGATGAGTAATTTTATTGTTATTGCTGATTTTATATTATTCATACGCACATAGTTCCAATATTGTGGATTTATGGTTTAATAATACAGTGGAATCTAAGCGGTAAGAAATTTCTTCTCAGGTTGAAGGTACTAGGCCAGTATAGTAAACCCACCAAAGGGGTTTGATGTGAGAGTGAACATTCCTTAAGATATTTAAATAGTGTTTAAAAGATGTTCTACAATTTTAGATTATCATTAAATATAACAGTGAACTATGAAACTGTCAAACAACGAATCGAATTAAGTGTAAACATGATATGGAATTTAGAACGGCATTAAACCATTGTAGAATCTATTGATGACTTAGTTCTAATTATCATTTTTGGGACTACAATATATCATTCCCGAACTATATTTTTTTAGATATTAATAACTGTTATCTTCAGCATGACCTTAACATCCATCATATAAGTTATTTGTTCTCCGTCAATCGACTAGTAAACTTTATTAATTCGAGACAATTTTAGTCACTGCATTTAATACTTCTCAATTTCAACAAGCAATCAATTGTATAATAATCACCACTAGCACTTCCCTATTCACTCTACATCCACTTGTTTATATTTCCATCTAAAACTACTACAGTTGCCAACAGACTCTTTGTTATCCACTTTACCATCGCTCCGGCGACACAATAAACAACTTAACAAAATTTCCGCTTTTATATCAGAGAGTTCTTTGCGCACACCTCTTTAACATATTACGAAGCCACTTTTGGGCCCGGAGTATCTAAACCAAACACTAGCTAAGAAGACAAGGAAATATCTTACAAATATTTGCAATCTCTTTGCCGTTGGATGGAAATGCATGTTAAAAGATTTTATTCACTTATGAGAAGAAGAAAAAAACAACAACACAACCGACACAAATTCGTATATTGCATTCTTACCTACTTCTTTTTGGTGTTGACACATCAGTGCCAAGTGAACCTCTCAATTTCACCCCAAATATTTCTTTTAGCTGTGTTGTTGTTTTTTTTTCGTCATCTATACGTTGCCGTGGTCGTACCCTAGTTTTTGTTTTAGAAACCATATTTTATAGCGAGAATATCTCTTTTGCGTTCTCTCTGGGTCGTTGAAAATAATCTGTCCTCAAGGTATGAAAGTGTAAACGGAAGTAGAAGTACGAGGAGGAGGACACATGTGCTGACACCCACACGGACACAAAGTAATGTAATGAAATGCAATGTGTACACAAACAAGGCACTGGAAATTGCATTCAACTGAAAAATGTACGACAGCGGCGACGCCCGCATGCAGGTATGAGCAGTGGCTAAGAATATATATGCTACTCGTAGTTGGGTAAGGTTAACTGCGTAATGCCCTATGCTATGAGATATAACTCTTATAGTTGTTTGTCTGATAGCACAATGCAACAGCCAATGTGGGGGGGGATGTTAAGAAATTCCATGTCAGGGAGAAGCTACTAGGTCAATAAAGTAAAAGTAAGTTAAAATTTTATCGAAAGAAATATTCAAAAAGTTGTCAGTTATCGGTCATATAAAGGCTGTCTCACCTGTGATAAGTAGAAAATTGATCATTGCTGATGTTATTAAATAACGACCCGGACCCAAGTACTGTGCTGTAATTGTTTGTAACGTGTTTGAATATTGCACTCGTTACATATGTATGTCCAACGTATGAGTAATATTATTCTTATGCAGATTTTATATTAATCATACGCACATCGTTCAAATATTGTCCAATAGCCAATCTGAGGGGCGAGAAATTCCAAGTCAGAGTGAATCTACTGGGTCAGTATAGTGAAACCCTCAAAGGGTTATAATTTTATCGAATGAAATCTTAAAAAAAATGCATTTATCGCCATTTTTTCATATATTATCCCCAATAACTCCAAATTTCTGGCCATATATGGACTGTATCATCTGTAATAAGTAGAAAACATGCCACTGCTGCTGATATTGAATGACGATCCTGACCCAAATACTGTACTGTACGTATGTAGCAAGTTTATGTCCAACGTATGAGTAATATTAATTGTATGCGAATTTGATATTAATCATACGCACATCGTTCTAATATTGTGCAATAGTCAATCTGAGGGGCGAGAAATTCCAAGTCAGGGTGAATGTACTGGGTCAGTTCAGCGAAACCCTTAAAGGGTTATAATCTTATCGAATGAAATCTTCAAAAAAAATGCATTTATCGCCATTTTTCATATATTATCCCCAATAACTCCAAATTTTTGGCCATATATGAACTGTATCATCTGTATTAAGTAGAAAACATGCCACTGCTGCTGATATTGAATGACGATCCTGACCCAAATACTGTACTGTACGTATTTAGCGAGTTTATGTCCAACGTATGAGTAATATTAATTGTATGCGAATTTCATATTAATCATACGCATATCGTTCTAATATTGTGCAATAGTTAATCTGAGGGGCGAGAAATTCCAAGTCAGAGTGAATCTACTGGGTCAGTATAGTGAAACCCTCAAAGGGTTTTAATTTTATCGAATGAAATCTTAAAAAAAATGCATTTATCGCCTATTTTCATAAATTTTTCCCAATAACTCAAATTTTCGTGCTATATCTAGGCTATCTCATCTGTGATAAATAGAAAACTGAACATTTCTGATGATATTGAACGACGACCCTGACCCAAATATTGTACTGTACATATGTAGCGAGTTTGCATATGGTTCTCGTTTCATATGTATATAAAACGTATGAGTAATATTAATTTGATGTGAGTTTTATATTAATCATACGCACATCGTTCCAATATTGTGGTTTTATGGTTTGATAACATAGTGAAACAATCAATCTGAGAGGAGGAAGGTTGGACGTGATAAATTACAAGTCAGGGTGAAGGTACTAGGTCAGTATTGTATAAATATATACATATCGTTGGAACGGTAAAAGATTCATCTTTCCAAAACCGTTAAAAAATTAAAAAATTGGTGCAAAACCGAAAGCGTTATCAGCTCATGTGTGAGGAAAGGCCCAAAAACCCCGTTTATGAACCGTAAGTCAATATTTCAAAAGTGCTAGGAAACTTTGGTATGCAGATTTATGTTGTACTCGACCATACCTACAACGTACAACAAGACACCCTCCAAGTTCCTAAAATTTTCCATTGTATAGCAGTGTGTCGATCTTGAATAGATATTGTTCATGTGATATTGTTTTTGACAAAATTACGTCCGAAACCATAAATATTTCCTACCAAAAACTATATTAAGTTCAACGTATTTCCACTCAAATTATAAATCAGTTGTATAACTTCACTGTAGGTGTCACAAACATTCACACAAACCTACAAAAGTAGCACTCCATAGCCTCGAGTGATGAACTGGTTATAAAAAGCCCAACCATTGCTAAAGTAGTCCAAGCACTCACAGCGACGACATAGACAGCATAGACACTAACACTTAAGTATTTGCTCATATACACTTACACTCGGTGTTTCCTTCCTAAAAGAGGTCTAAGAGGCAGTTGCCTAGCATCTGTGTGTGTTGTTCTTGTGTTTCATGTCTTACGATAGCCCAACAACAGCAGACCAGGGCAACAAAACATTTGTGATGCATTTTTGCATTACACTTGAGGCAAAATGTGGTAAAAGATTTGATTCGAGGTGAAATAGCACAGATGATGCCAACAATTTGGGTAAAATTTTGTTACACAAATATTCTTATATATTTTCCAGCTATGAAAATGTTACTGGCAGGTAAATACATCGTCTTTTTTTTTGGTCATTTTTTCTTGGTCCTTATAAAGCGCAAAATATGCTCAAGTTATATGAAATACAAACAATATAAGATTAAATGGTGACACTTAAGAAGGATATAAGTATCTGCCTTTCTTTTTAGATCTATTAATAATCTCAACATTTAATACGATGACCTCTTAATTTCTTCTTACTTACTTACTCAATCGAAGGTAGGATTGTGTGCTGCACGTTGAATGGTATTAGATACGCATCGATCTTTTGCGCTTCACTTCCACTTCGTCACTCCAAATTCAGCCAGGTTCTCAGTAACCTGGTCTTTCCAACGTCCTCTTCAGCGCCGTCAATCCAATTCAATGTCGAAGACTTTTGGAGTTGAAGTATTTTCATACATGCGTACAGCATGACCTAGGCATTGCAACCGCTGTACTGTAACGCGTCTGACCACATCAATGTCGGCATGTAGATCGTACAGCTCATGATTCATACGACGACGTCGAGACTCTCCGTTAACGATGATGAGCCCATATATTTTACGGATTATTTTCATCTCGAATACAGCCACAAACGATTCATCCGTTTGTTTCATAACCCAGACTTCTAAACTATACATCCAGACAGATAGAACCAGTAGCTGGTATAGCTGCATTTTTGTTCGTCGAGAAAGGGTTCTATCATTAAATTGACTGCTTAGTCCGTAATAGCATCTATTAGCAAGCAGAATTCTTTTCCGGATTTCAAGGCTGATGATATAAGTTTTATACAGTACACAATTTTTCAGCTCATTGATTTGGGACTCAATTCTGGGAACTGCAAGTGAAAGTAGCCCTTAAAAATAAGAAGTTCTGCATCATTCGTTTTGTCAAGTTACATGCCATAATAATTTAATATCGATTTGAAGTTAGTAAGTATCGTATATGGAAATTTGTCACATTTTAGGCTCGATATCTGCTGATCTATTGTGATTGTCCGTTGAAAAAAAATTGGAAAGTAAAAAGTGAATTAAGGAGAGATAGAGGAGAGGGATAGAGAAAGAAGAACAGATCGTGGGAACTCCAAACGTCATCTTAGCCCAGTTAGCCAACGCCTGGAACATATCAAATCGACTAGTCGAACTAAGGAGAGAAACTCAATGTCTTCTATAAACCTTTCTCCTAAGAGCGGGATAGAGCGGGGCAAAAGAAGATGTCTATAGTCTCGGACTCGACCTCGTCCTGACGCACACACGACAGTAGTGCGGTATGGATCTATCCCATTTGCCTATCAGGTGCCTGATATTACAATGACCTGTAAGAATTCCACAGGTCAGTCTCAGGTCTCTCCTGCATAGGCCAAACATGTACGCCGATCAGAATTTGCTGTATACGGGCCACAGCGATCTAGCAGTTATACAGTCAGTTATTGAGATCCAACGTCTGCTGGCTGTTTTCACATCCAATTCACTACTAATCCAGAAAGGTAACAAAAGACCGAATGAACATATTGCAGAGAGTCATGCTTAGACAAAGTACATCCTCCTCTGGCCAAAAGGTCTGCTGATTCATTGCTAGGCATCTCGCAATGTCCTGGTACTCAACAGAGCCTGACATCCAGGGACATGTACTTTCAGATACTTTCTGGCTTTTTGCCACTTCCAATCCAAAAAGGTAACACACGGGCGTATAAACATCGTTCAGAGCGTCATGCTTAGACAAAGTACAGCCTCGTCTGGCCAATAGGTCTGCTGATTCATTGCTAGGCATCTCGCAATGTCTTGGGACCCAACAGAGGCTAACATTCAGGGGGTTTTACTTTCAGGTACTTCCTGGCTGTTTTACACATCCAATCAAAAACGGTAGCACACAGGCGGATAAACATCTTCCAGAGAGTCAGTATCTACTGATTCATTACCAGGAAACTCGTCCTGGGACCCAACAGAGACTGACATCCTCTGTATTTTTCTTTCTGGTAAAATTTTCTGGCTGCACCTCTATCCCTTGACCTGCATATATCTTCGTCCCTCATCTTATGTTTTTTTCGCTTAAATAATTGCCTCGCCTGTTTTACCGTCTCCGTACGGGCTACAATCGGCCAGCAGCGTCTTCTTCCTCAGACGCTATGCGACATTCTTCATCGTTCCAGAATTCGTCTGAATGCACAATATGCTGTCACTGTGTCGTTGCATCGCAGTACTTAGGAGAGCTAGTTTGAATAGGCAGTGGCTATCTCGGTGGGTTGCATCTTCGTGATGTCCAGCTATCTATGTTATTGGTTATGAGCGTTTTTCGCCATGCTCAATCTTGTGCACACCTTAGCTGCAACTAGGTCATGAGACGAACCAATGTTAGCACCACCGATCACGCTGAATAGGTCTATGACACTAGATCATGCCTTCCATCGATTACCACATGACCAATTTGATAAGGCGGATTGTCAAGTTCCCTATTTGATATTCCCTATCTTCTCTATTTTTGTTTCTTACTTTAACCTTTTCATAGCCAATATAGAATCTGAAGGCGGGTGGCTTGACCGACCATCAGGATTCTTACCTCACTATCTTCCGCTTCCAACGTAACCCAGGTGTCACCACTTAGAGGTTTGGGATACAAGATTGACTAGAAGAGGTGTGATAAGGGTTTTGTGTGTGTGTTTGGAAGTTTTGGAAGTAATATTAATTATCTAAATAGAGGTAAATTTGTATGGAAGGAACCAGAAGGGGTGGGGCTAGTCTGCCCTTTTACATCCCAGTACTTTATTTTGGAAAATATTAATACTGGTAAATTTCCATAAGGATTAGTTAAGGTTTACTCGAGTTATCATGCCTACCAGCCAGACAGACGGACATGGCTCAATCGTCTTAAAAAATCCTGCAATGAATTTGGTTTAAAATAAAAATTGTGAATAAATATACGTTTTAGTTAAACGAAATCTAAAAATGACATGAGGTTCGGCCATATGGCCAGTGACCTCACAACTACGCAATTTACATATGTGTGGATAAGTGATAGGTTTCTTGTGCATTTAACTATCTGTCTGCCAAATTGTTTTGGGTTGTTTATTTTTTGAAAATGTACCAGTATTTACTTAAACACTTGACACGTGCTTACCGTAAGTGAACATGTTACTTGCAAGGACATTGACTCTGCCAACATTTGCTATAGATTCCCCCACCCCCTCAATCTACCCTCTACAATCATTCATTCACACGAAAAGCTGTATAAGTATATTGCCTTGCTGATTCCTTTCGCTAAAGAATGATGATTTGTACATCATCATCGACATCATCATCATCCAGTGCCGCTAGAGAGAATTGTACACATAAACGTTGGCATATCTGTTTCAGTTTAAAATGTTCTACTCCTTGCCTTTGGGCACTTGTTCTGACACTTGGGTATGTGTCTATCTATCATCTTTCCAAGTGGTGCTCACTTGTTTCCGCTGCATTATCTCTGCGATACATTTTGTTCATTTTACGGCTGTGAACGGTGAAGGCGGCAGCAATGGACGTAGTCGCTTAAGTATGTGAAAGCGTCAAAGAGATTTCTTAGCGAGGTGGTTGGGGGGGGGGGGTGATGTTAGCACGAGGCTACATTGAAAATGCATCATGATGCACTTTTGTGGTCTGGCATGAATTGCTTTTGTTAGGGAACATAAGGGGATGAATTTGTTTCCCTAGATTTGTTTGGTGATAAATTAAGTGTACGACTATTACTTGTTAACTAACTAGGGTGGAACATTTAAGAGCTTTTGAGTTTTGATGCAGTGATCGATTAAAAAGCTCCGTGACCATATGAACTTGTATCGTTATTAATTAAAAATCAACATTGCTGGTGTCAGCTAATATCTGTTAAAAAATTACTGTTAAATCTTGATAAATTTACGTCATTGGTTGTGTATTGAAGCCATTATAAGCAGAATCTAAGAAAAGCGACTCAGAATCTTGTGTCGCGGTTCAACCCTGTTAGTGATGAAATAGCCACAATCTGCACCATGTCGAAATATAAGGAACATGGTAGTGAGAGGAACCAGATTCCAGTTTGATATTCCAGCGAAACTGATACGCCTTTGCGCTGGGTCATGTTGTACGCATGACCTAACTCGGAAAGTCTTCGACAATGAACCCGATGGAAAAACTAGGTTACTGTGATCGGTCTGACAAACTGGAGAAGAAGGGCTGATACTGATACTGATACTGATACTGATACCAGTGTTGGGCGTTATTCAATAAATTTTTATTCAAATAACAAATAACAAATGAATTTTCAATCGTTATTTGTTATTTGGAATATATTGATTTCAAATTTCAACTGTTATCTTTTAATTTGAGCCACAAATAATTATTCGACATTTGTTAGTTGTTATTTGTCACACAAATAGCATACAAATAACATATTTTTCGATGTGAAAGGAAAAAAGAATATTTCAACAAGTGAGCCAGAGAAAAAAACGAAAAAAATATAAATTTCTCATACAAACATACGTACGTACATTATTTGAAATTTTATTGGAAATTTCCGAATAACAAATAAAAAAATGACAAATAAATTTAAGTTATTTATTTTCCCAAATAAACAAATAAAAATTTGTAGTTGTTATTCCAAATAAAAACTAAATCAAATTTATTTGTATCTTTTTATTTGTTATTTAGAATAAATTTTGCCCAACACTGACTGATACTGATACTGATACTGATACTGATACTGATACTGATACTGATACTGATACTGATACTGATACTGATACTGATACTGATACTGATACTGATACTGATACTGATACTGATACTGATACTGATACTGATACTGATACTGATACTGATACTGATACTGATACTGATACTGATACTGATACTGATACTGATACTGATACTGATACTGATACTGATACTGATACTGATACTGATACTGATACTGATACTGATACTGATACTGATACTGATACTGATACTGATACTGATACTGATACTGATACTGATACTGATACTGATACTGATACTGATACTGATACTGATACTGATACTGATACTGATACTGATACTGATACTGATACTGATACTGATACTGATACTGATACTGATACTGATACTGATACTGATACTGATACTGATACTGATACTGATACTGATACTGATACTGATACTGATACTGATACTGATACTGATACTGATACTGATACTGATACTGATACTGATACTGATACTGATACTGATACTGATACTGATACTGATACTGATACTGATACTGATACTGATACTGATACTGATACTGATACTGATACTGATACTGATACTGATACTGATACTGATACTGATACTGATACTGATACTGATACTGATACTGATACTGATACTGATACTGATACTGATACTGATACTGATACTGATACTGATACTGATACTGATACTGATACTGATACTGATACTGATACTGATACTGATACTGATACTGATACTGATACTGATACTGATACTGATACTGATACTGATACTGATACTGATACTGATACTAATACTGATACTGATACTGATACTGATACTGATACTGATATTGATATTGATATTGATATTGATACTGATATTGATATTTTTTTTTTCGGGTAAGGTAGGTGAAATGCATTACGCATTCGTGACAGAAGTCACGTTATGTCGGACTCTCCAATATGCCATACCGACTAGAACCCCTCCCTGTCTCTTCTCCTGGAAGAAATCCACCTCGGAACCGCTTACGCATTACTTCAAGGTGGTTCCCATGTGGCCATATACGCCAACCTTCTCGATTGACCTGCTTACAGGCCCCCGCTTGCTCTCCGCTGCACCTCAGGAAACTGCGGCGTCAAGGTCTAATTTTTTGCACTTAAGGATCTGCTCCGCGTATTTTGCTACCGCGATCCAATTTTGATATTGATATTGATATTGATATTGATATTGATATTGATATTGATATTGATATTGATATTGATATTGATATTGATATTGATATTGATATTGATATTGATATTGATATTGATATTGATATTGATATTGATATTGATATTGATATTGATATTGATATTGATATTGATATTGATATTGATATTGATATTGATATTGATATTGATATTGATATTGATATTGATATTGATATTGATATTGATATTGATATTGATATTGATATTGATATTGATATTGATATTGATATTGATATTGATATTGATATTGATATTGATATTGATATTGATATTGATATTGATATTGATATTGATATTGATATTGATATTGATATTGATATTGATATTGATATTGATATTGATATTGATATTGATATTGATATTGATATTGATATTGATATTGATATTGATATTGATATTGATATTGATATTGATATTGATATTGATATTGATATTGATATTGATATTGATATTGATATTGATATTGATATTGATATTGATATTGATATTGATATTGATATTGATATTGATATTGATATTGATATTGATATTGATATTGATATTGATATTGATATTGATATTGATATTGATATTGATATTGATATTGATATTGATATTGATATTGATATTGATATTGATATTGATATTGATATTGATATTGATATTGATATTGATATTGATATTGATATTGATATTGATATTGATATTGATATTGATATTGATATTGATATTGATATTGATATTGATATTGATATTGATATTGATATTGATATTGATATTGATATTGATATTGATATTGATATTGATATTGATATTGATATTGATATTGATATTGATATTGATATTGATATTGATATTGATATTGATATTGATATTGATATTGATATTGATATTGATATTGATATTGATATTGATATTGATACTCCTTTTGTGCGCTGGGCTTGCAGCCCGCCACCGACGTATAAACTATTGCAATGAAAAGAAGTAAGAAAATAATAAAATGGACCCACTAAAATGTTGACGACCACCGCAAACGAATTAAGGACCATGATTTAAGAATATGCACCTGGAATGTTAGAACACTGTATAGACCAGGTGCCTCCATCTAACCGGCGGAAGTCCTCGAAGAATGCAAGGCTGACATAACCGCTTTACAGGAAATCCGGTGAACGGGACACGGGTGCTCGCACATGAAGACGTGCGACATCTACTATAGTGGCCATGCGGACAAGCACGAGTTTGGATGTGGATTTGTGGTTGGCAAGAGACTGCGACACCTAGTCTCAAGCCACCATAAGAGTCAAAACTAAGTTTTTCAACATAACACTTATATGTATCCATGCTCCGACAGAAGAGAAAAGCGATGAGGACAAAGACGAGTTCTACGAGAGCCTAGAAAATGTATATGAACGTAGCCCGAGCCATGACATTAAAATTGTACTAGGCGATTTTAATGCTAAAATAGGCAGGGAAACCGCATTTGAGCCTACCATCGGAAAATTCAGTCTGCACACCGAAACGTCGAACAATGGCATCAGACTGATTGATTTCTCTGCGGCAAGAAATATGGTAGTTAGCAGCACTAGATAAAAATATTCATAAGGCAACATGGTTATCTCCAGATCAATTGACGAGGAATCAGATTGATCATATGGTAGTCGATGGAAGGCACGCATCGAGTGTTCTGGACGTACGAGTGATTAGGGGTGCAAACATTGACTCCGATCACTTCCTTACCGCAGTTAAGGTACGCACAAGGCTAAGCATGGCGAAAAACGTACGTAACCAGGCACAACGAAATATGGACATCGGTAAACTGCGGACCACAGAGGTAGCAAACGCCTACTCCAACCACCTAACTCAACTGCTGCGGAATGCTCCAACCCCTGACAATATAACCTCGCAGTGGCAAAATATAGCCGACTCCTTAGAACGGGCTGCGAGAAGCGTACTTGAGTACTCAAAGCCATCTCAAGAAGATGCCTGGTACGATGATGAATGTCGCAATGCCACGAGAGAGACGGATGCTGCATACAGGGCGAAACTGCAGCCAATGGCAACGCGAGCTGTTCGTGAACGGCACAGGGAGAAGAGACGACAGGCAACTCGTCTTTTTAGAAGAAAAAAGAAGGAGCTGAAGAAGAGGCAGGATGAGTGCACTGAGTTGCTCCGAAGGAGAGGGGAAAACCGAAAATTTTCCAAGAGAGTTAAAGCGAGAATGCGTGGAACAGGGTTGCCCTCCTGCAAGGACAGCGATGGTCAGCTAGTGACGGACCCGGATAACGTTCTGAAGATATGGAGAGATCACTTTAGAAATTTACTGGATACTGACACCACTACAGAAGACCCCGCTCCACCTCCGAGCCAGAGCGAGATACGTATGGCCAGCTACCGCCTTAAAAACAACAAAGCTGCTGGAGCCGATGGTCTCCCTGCTGAATTGTTTAAGGCTGGCGGGGAGGAGCTGATTAGGAGCATGCATCAGCTCATGGAGAACATCTGGCAAGAGCAGAGCATGCCCGGGGATTGGAGTCTCAGTCTGTTATGTCCCATATACAAGAAAGGAGATCGTAGTGAATGTAAGAACTACCGTGGAATAAGCCTATTACCAATTGCGTACAAGGTCCTTTCAAGCATATTGTGTGAACGTCTAAAGCCAATTGTAGAAAAACTTATTGGACCATATCAGTGCGGCTTTAGACCTGTCAAATCTACGACGGATCAAATATTCACCTTACGACAAATCCTGGAAAAAACCCATGAAAAGCAGATCGACACCTACCACCTCTTTGTCGACTACAAAGCTGCCTTCGACTCTCCGATAAGGAATAGGCTTTATGAGGCCATGTCTGAGTTTGGTATTCATGCAAAGCTGATTCGACTTTGCAAATGTACCTTAGACAACACCAAATCCTTGGTTAAGATTATTAAGGATCAGTCTAAACCAACAACACGGAAAGAGGTCTCAGGCAGGGCGATAGCCTGTCCTGTACACTATTTAATATAGTTATGGAGAAGGTGATGAGAAAGGCTGGTGTCAACATGTCTGGCACCATATTCCACAAAAGCCACATGCCACTAGCCTATGCTGATGATATAGACATCATTGGCCGTAATCTGCGGGATGTTACTGCAGTTTTCTCATCACTAGAAAAGGAGTCAGCGAAAATGGGTTTAGCGGTCAACAAGGACAAAACAAAAATAATGATTTCGACGAACAAAGAGTCCTCTCGATGGGGACGCACCGTGAACGTTGACAATTATTGTTTTGAGGTAGTCGACGAATTTACCTACCTCGGATCTTCCGTCAACAAGAAAAATAATGTCAGCCAAGAAATTAAACGGAGAATAGTGCTAGCCAATAGATGTTTCTACGGACTTCGGCAGCACTTTAGTAACACCACCTTCTCTCGGAATACTAAGAAACAGCTATACCAGGAATAGTCACCCTTAACTTTCTTTTTCCATCAATTTTTTGTTAGTGTATCAAATGATACATCAAATTGGCTAAACGATCAGAAAAGGGTTTTATTGTTGAGAATTGTGGTAAAATTCAGTGTCACGTACTAGGATGACGCATTTCGAACTCCATGACGTCTTCCTCTTCAGACCCCTATGTGACGAACTGATGCACAATGATACATCATCAGCTATATATATATCTAAAATTATTTTAAACAAGTACATGTGAAGTAGATGTTAGCCGAATATGTCCAGCACTTTGGCCAGTTTAAATTACATTGATGAGAGTTCCCTGACAACTTCATATGAACAACCGCACAATTTGTATGGAAAAATAAAGTCCAAAGAGAGCAGAGATTATTGTAAGTACTCGAATCTTTAAATTCGTTAATGCATCATCTGTTATGTATTCTGGTATAAGAAATGATGTAAATAGCTATAAATATTGGATTTGTACTTATCACCAAACTTTGTTAGTGAATTTGATAATATTTATTATAATTTGTGTATTTAAACAAATAACCCTATGTTATAGATCATAATATACTTCGTTTAATACTTATGCTACTACAGTTCTCATGTTTCTTTGTTACTCCGTGTTTAAGTTTCACTTCAAATACTATTTTCCCTATCTGATCTAAGCGTTATATATCATTTACATTAAACGCGATTTGGCTATGCAATAAAAAGCGTATGCTGCCAAAACTAATGACCATAAATACATTTCACATAAATCCTAGACACGTCACAAACAATGCTAGAGATGCCCCTAAGGCAAAACAAAAACCGAAGTAGAAAATAAATCTTGCCATTCCCCCATTAAATGCTCGTAAAGTGCTTTAATGATTTCCTGCGATAAAATGCATGAATATTGCAATAATAGAGAAGATCCCGCAGAAAGGGGTGGATAGCTGGGAGTGTTAAAAAAGTCGTACATTTGTTCTACATTACTTACTATTTGCACTTGCTCAAGTGTCGTGAGCATAATACTTAAACATAATACTTATAATTGATGACAATGATATCCTTGGAATGGTGTTTGCTATGCAGATTTCTTACTTTAGTAACAAATTGCTGATGATTTTGGACTAGTTTTCGTGAATAAAAACAAATGAATTTTACAGCAGTTTTATACGCGAAGACGTTAAAGTTATTTACTGTCACTACGCAACATGCTGTTTGTCAACTTTGTGTAGCAGCAACATGTTGCTAGCTGCTAGCAACATGTATGATATCTATGTCAGTTTACTTATAAGTGCTCTTTTCTTTTTGTATTTTGAGTTTGCGCTCTCATTTTGCCGAGTCTTTGGCAAACAGAAGATAAAAGCTAAATAAACAAAAAAAAAACACAGAATGTTAATGCCTTCAAACACATGATTATAGGTCAGAAATCGCTTTAATAGCCTCTTGAAATTCAAATTAACACAATGGGCTCATTGAAGTTCCCTATTGAATAATGAATTGTACTTAATATTGTTGGATTTATTACAAAGGAATTGATTTTATAGTTTTATATGATGTGAGCGAAAGCGATTGAAGAGAAATTAATAGAAAATGAGTTAAGCCAATTTCTTTGAAATCACTTTCATTTCCATAACAAAGGCATTCAGTTGCTAAAACAAAGCTGAGTACAACGAATGGCATTTGGTGTTAGCTTAAGAGAGATAAAACTCATACTGAATTTGCAAATGGATTCGTGAAACTTAACCCAAAAAAAACAACAACACAATGCAACTTGAGGAATTTCACAGATTCGTTAGAGAACGTCAAAATAATATACATGCATATATTCGCAGGATACAGTACGATAAAAGTTCAAACATGTTTGGTGTTTGCAGGTAATGTTAATTTTTTCAGGAAACAATTACTATAGAAAAAATTTACATTGGGTACTTTTCTTGCAATTTAAAAGTTTTACTTAAAACACAACGATCGGCACTAATTTAAACAGGTGTTCAGTTGAAAAGACATTATATCGGTAGTTGAACAACAGCAACTATAAAATCTACAATATACTTATAAAAAATTGTTGCGTTACTATATGGAAATATTTTTTAAAGAATTAGAGAGCCGCTCGAAGGGATTTCTCTAAATTTTCACTACTCAAAGAAAAACCAAATCAAATCCAGACCAAACGTGTAACATGGTTTTCTCGTCGCTGAGGTAAGTCCAGTCTTTGCCAGAGTCGCCATAAGGACCGACAAAACCTTACTGAATAATAACTCTAAAATTTTTCCCTGACTAGGGCAAAATAACAGTATTGGTTATTGATGAAGTAATTGAAACTTATAATCTACAGAATAAAGTATTTAGATACGAAAACAATTCACATTCGGATTCAGTGATTGCGTTGTTGTCTTGTCCGGTAATTTGTACTTAGGCGGATTTTAGATGATTGAGAACTTTTAGTATACGCTCGGAGAGCATTGATGTGGACTATGACTACAATGACAGGTTTCGGGACTCAGGTTGATTTAACATAATCGGAAACTTTACGAATCGGCAGATTTAAGGTGATCGGAAGCTATATATTATATTTGATGACTCAGGTTCATGGGTGATTAAGGTTAATGCCAGCAATACGTTGTCGGCTTGGTGATTCGGGATTTTCGGTGGTTCAGGTAGCAAGTGATGATTAATGACACGAGTTTGGCGGTGTTTCGGGTTGATGTCAGCAATTCGGAAGTTTTTTTTGATGATTTAAGTTTATATCAGCAATACGGGGTCAGCTTGATGATTCGGGTTTAACAGTACTTCAGGTTTATATCAGCAATATGTGCTCGTCTTAGTGATTCGGGCTTTGTCGAGTATTCAGGTAAATATCTGCAATTCAGGAATATTTTTAATTCATGGTTGTTGGCAATTCAGTATTTCGTATTCGCTACTAGAAATCGAGTTAAAAACAAATCGACTTCTGCATCTCCTGGTTGTATCAATTGGAATTCCACGACCGAATTAATAATTGTACCCAGCGAAGTGTTAGTATCAACAAGCTACGGTTCTTATTGCTAATACAATGCTGCAGGAACGAAGAGTATATTCGTGTACCAGATCCAAATATGTATAAACCAACAGGAGTTGGTTTCAACAGACCGAAGTCCGATTCATCAAACCGAAATTCCGATTCAACAGCCCGAAGTCCGATTCAACAGACTGAAGTCCGATTGAACAGACCAATGTCCGATTCAACAGACTGTAAGCCGATTCAATAGACCGAAGTTTGATTCAACAGACCGAAGTCCAATTCAACGGACCGAAGTCCGATTCAACACACCGAAATCCAAATCAACAGACCGACATCCGATTCAACAGACCAAATTCCGATTCAACAGACCGTAGTCCGATTCAACAGACCGTAGTCCGACTCAACAGACCTAAGTCCTATTCAACAGACCGAAGTCCGATTTATCAAACCGAAATTCCGATTCTTCAGACCAAAAGTCCGATTCAACAGACCGAAGTCCAATTCAACAGACCGAAATCCAATTCAACAGACCGTAGCCCGATTCAACAGGCCGAAGTTCGATTGAACTGACCGAAGACCAATTCAACGGATCGAAGTCCAATTCAACACACCGAAGTCCAAATCAACAGACCGACATCCGATTCAACAGACCGAAGTCCAATTCAACAGACTGTAGTCCAATTCAACAGACCGAAATCCAATTCAACAGACCGTAGCCCGATTCAACAGACCAAAGTTCGATTCAACAGATCGAAGTCCAATTCAACGGACCGAAGTCCGATTCAACACACCGAAGTCCAAATCAACAGAGCGTAGCCCGATTCAACAGACCAAAGTTCGATTCAACAGACCGAAGTCCAATTCAACACACCGAAGTCCAAATCAACAGACCGACATCCGATTCAACAGACCGAAGTCCAATTCAACAGACTGTAGTCCAATTCAACAGACCGAAATCCAATTCAACAGACCGTAGCCCGATTCAACAGACCAAAGTCCTATTCAACAGACCGAAGTCCGATTTATCAAACCGAAATTCCGATTCTTCAGACCAAAAGTCCGATTCTACAGACCGAAGTCCAATTCAACAGACCGAAATCCAATTCAACAGACCGTAGCCCGATTCAACAGGCCGAAGTTCGATTGAACAGACCGAAGACCAATTCAACGGACCGAAGTCCAATTCAACACACCGAAGTCCAAATCAACAGACCGACATCCGATTCAACAGACCGAAGTCCAATTCAACAGACTGTAGTCCAATTCAACAGACCGAAATCCAATTCAACAGATCGTAGCCCGATTCAACAGACCAAATTTCGATTCAACAGACCGATGTCCAATTCAACGGACCGAAGTCCGATTCAATAGACCAAAGTCCGATTTACCAGACCGAAGTACGATTCAACAGACCAAAGTTCGATTTAGTAGACTAAAGTCTGATTCAATAGACCGATATCCGACTTAATAGACCGAAGTCCGATTCAACAGACCGAAGTATATTCAACAGGCCGAAGTCCAATTCAACGGACCGAAGTCCGATTTACCAGGCCAAAGTCCAATTCAATAGACCAAAGTCCGATTTAAAAGACCGTTATCCGATTCAATACACCGAAGTCCGATTTAACAGCCCGAAGTCCAAATTAACAGACCGAAGTCCGATTCAACAGATCAAAGTCCGATTCAACAGACCGAAGTCCAATTCTACAGACAGAAGTTCGATTCCACTGACCCAAGTCCAATCCAATGGACCGACGTCCGATTCAACTGAAGTATATTCAACAGACCGAAGTCCAATTCAACAGACCGAAGTTCGACTCAATAGTCCGAAACTCCGATTCAACAGACCAAAATCCGATTTAACAGACCTAAGTCCTATAAAGCAAAAGAATTTTTCATTCCATAAATTATTTCCCTGAAAAGGGCGAGGTAGATCGGGTACAGAGCAACTTAGCAATAAACTTAGCTGCGTTAGCAACCGACAATCTACCAAGCAAAATTCGTACACATTGAAATATGTGCACTTCTCGATGTAATGAGAATTACATCGCACCATTTTTGTATTCATCGACTGTGGTAGCCGTTTTCTGAGTGTGTTCGGTTGTATGTTGTTTATGGCACTCGTGACGATTGCCGAATGTGTGTGAAGTGGCAAATGTGTCGTTTATGATGGTCGTGTGCAACGATGGGGACGATTAAATCGATTGCTGTCTATCCTTGAAGTAGTTGACAAATTATTTATCGGCCGCGTTGGTTAGTGATATTCAAGGGTAAATGAAGGACGAGTGTATTACACAACAACATTTTGCAGCTCATTGATTTGGGACTCAATTGTGAGAACTGCACGTGAAAGTAGCCCGAAAAGAAGAAGTTCTGTATCATTCGTTTTGTCAAGATACAAGCCATAATAATTTAATATCGATTTGAAGTTAATTAGTGTCGTATAGGGGAATTTGTCACGTTTAAGGCTGTTGGAGATACAGCCGTATCCCAAGTCCGATTCTTCAGATCGAAGTCCAATACAACAGACCGAAACTTCGATTCAATAGACCGAAGTCCGATTCAACAGACCGAAGTTCGTTTTAACAGACCGAAGTCCAATTCAACAGACCGAAGTCCGATTCAGCAGGCCAAACATAAGACCAAAGTCCGATTCAACCAGACCGAAGTCCGATTCAAAAGACCGAAGTCCAATTTAACGGATCGAAATCCGATTCAACAGACCAAAGTCAGATTCAAAAGACCAAAGTCCGATTTAACAGACCGAAGTCCGATTCAACAGACCAAAGTCCGATTCGACAGACTGAAGTCCCATTCATCAAACCGAAATTCCGATTCCTCAGACCGAAGTCTAATTCAACGGACCGAAACTTAGGGTGTAGTTGGCGATACAGCCGTATCTGCAGGTGGCGGACGACTTTCGTCACGTTACAAACGGCTCAAGTAGAATAGCGAAAAAGGGGCGGAGTACTTGTTTTGGGGAGCAGTTGTGCACTATGAACCGTTTTTTCGAATTTCGTACTCTTATGGCAAAAAAATTTATAAAATTAGAACCACAACTCAGACCAATCGGCTCATAATAGAATCGCGCAGAATAGATTTAATTTTTATTTCATGGTACAATTGTGCGATATAAAGTTTTTTTTGCGAATTTCTTACTATAAGGGGACAAAACTAATAATATCACTCAGACCAAATGGCTAAAGTTTTAAATGTGGATATTGGGGTGTATATTTATCTTATTATTAGTAGTCCGATACAAAGAGATTTTCGAAATTCGTATCTTAGTGGTAAAAGGTCCGAAAAAGATACAAGTCTGATATTACGGCTTAAGACTTATTTTTATGGGGTAGTTGTGGATTTTTCGAAATTCATGCTCCTTGGAATAAAAAAGGATAAAATATATTATCGCTTAGTCCAAAGGTACAATCACTAAAATTGGGGTGAATAATTATCAGCTAATCCGGGGGGTGAGAAATTACAAGTCAGGATGTGTATACTAGGCCAGTACAGTAAAACCCCCAAATGGTTTGGCGTTCTCAGGCCAAACTTTCAAGACTTTGTATATTTGTGAGCTTATCTTGATGTTTATTCGCTTGCTATAGTTTTTCAGCTATAACTCAAGAACCATTGATGATTTCTCATTATTTTTAAACCATAAATTTACAATGTTGCAACAATGTGCGTATGATTTATATCAAATCCCCATAAAATTAATATTACTCATACGTTGTCCATACATACAGCTATTAGTTCTTATGTTTCCATCAACTATACTCAATGTCTTTTAAATTCTTAAAACAATTTTGCAACAAGTTTTAAGGAATGAATATAAATACACATCTTCAAAAAATGCGCCCAAAAACTTAAATTCACTACATCTCATCCTTAAAGCAGTCGATGACTAAATAAGGTAGATCCTATCTACCGCACCAGACTCAGTTCCAGTCTGCTTGTGTGTGTGTGTGTAAGTGTATATGCGATAAAAAATCACCTTTGCTAAGGAAAAGGCAAAACCAACGGAAGAGAAAACTTTGAAAAATGTCTAGGAAAATGATAAAAATTATGGACTTTACAAAATACTTGAAATTATATGTAAATCCTTTTGCCTTAGATTCACTTAACTTAAGGCACGGGTAAGAAACCCCAAGAAGAGACTTAAAACTTCCAAGAGATACATACATACACAAAGCTATTTGCATAAATACACAAACTCCCCACATATTAATCCTAACAAATAGAATACACTTAACCACCCACCTCTCCTTAGAGCAAAAGCATTCGTTCATCAACATTTTTGGGTGCCTCATAGTTTAACAAGTACCAAATGTCATGTTAACAATTTTTCAGTCATGTACGGATACATCACCAAGCCAAGACAACGACAAAGGCACCAACAACAACAACAATGACAACATGTTAACGCATAACGCACACACAACAGCAATATGAATCGACACATTTATCTGTTGTCGTAGGTTTCATTCCCCCCTCTCTAGCAAAAGGTCACCATAGAAAAGGAATGAAGCCAAAAATTTCAACCACACCACATACACTCACACACAACAAGTGATAAGAGATCCTTGTTGAAGTTGAAGATGAAACAAAACCAACACTGAGTAAAACAAAGGAAACAAAGCAGAGAGAAACTGAGTTACACAAATCATTCCAATGTACAAAACATTTAAATATAATTGAATTTCTGATAGAAGTATTTATCGCTTTGTGTTTTCTTTCAATTTGTTTTGTATTTAGTTAAATGGTTGCATTGTGGCAGAGAGTATTTTTTTTGTTGGGGGCAACAAAATAGTCTCCGGTTTTTGTTGGTTAATTTTTGGGTCATTGGGAATAAAAAAAGCCATAAGTTTTTCCGATAAAACTATAAATTGCTAAGGTATACGATGGGAAAAACATTTTGTGAGCTCATATTTGAATTACTTTCAATGAACTTTTTTTAAATATTTACATCAATATTTTTGTAGTGGTCTGATAGCACATTACGCTTGGAAGGCAAGAGAGAACTAGGATATCGAAAAGTACAGAGCTCGAGATAAAGTCCGAAAGTTCTACCAACAGATAAAAAGCAAAAGTTTTGGAACAGGTATCCTCAAATATATGGACAGAGATGAAAATCTGGTCAGTGTGCTGCAACAATGGAGAGAATATTTTCGTACTCCGCTCGTTCCCGAAGGCTGCATAAGTGCCGAAATCACAAGACTGATTGACGGCGGAGTAAATAACACTATGACACAATTTAAGGGTCATTGTCTCGCGAGTGAACCAATTTCAAACGATAGCATTTGACATGAGTAACAAAACCTTAAACTCCATTTTGCTCCACTATGTCACAAGTGGTTTTTTTACAGTGGTTTGAAGTTTGAATTTTTTTGTCAAAAGTAGATTCAAAGAATATGAAAAATCATCTATAAAAATAAATTTGGGTAGTTCATGTCTTCGGAGACATACATTAAAATTCCCAGGGTAATATTTCATCAAAAGATTTTCACCCTCTAGCTCCCAACCGTATGGGACATCTTAGGGTGAATGTTGAAAACAGCTTTTAAGTCAAATTTCATAAAATGTTCAGCATGGGTTGCAGATAGAGAGTTAAAATGTTCCGAAAAATGTTTCCCCGGAAAATTTTAATGTAGGTTTCTGAAGACATGAACTAACAAAAGTCTATTTTTACGCATGATTTTTCATTTTCTTTTATTTAACTTTTAACCAAAAAATCAAACTTTAAACCACTGTAAACAGAAATTGTGGCGTAGTGGAGCAAAATGGAGTATATGGTTTTGTTACTGAGGTTAAAGGATATTGTTTGATATTGGTTTGGTTCACTCCAGAAAAAATGTGTTGCACTGTTTGCTCAAAAATCGGGGTTTTAACGTTCCATTACCATTTCATTTTGATTTTATTTTGGAACCTTTGACTCATAGAGGCTATTTGTCTTCAGTGAAATTTTCCGGAAAATATCTCCATAGAAGATTCTAATCCTTGACCCTCGTTCAAAGTTGACTTTTAAGAAGTTTTTCAAAATTGGGCCAAAAATGTTCCATACGGTTGGGAGCTAGAAGGTTAAATTTTCTGAGAAAATATTCTTCTGATTGTTTTAATATAGGTCTTTGAAGACAAGAAATACCCTAAAGTATTTTAATAGATGATTTTTCATATTCTTTGAACCGACATTTGACTAAAAAATCAAAAAAAAATTTTTACGTAGTGGAACAAAATGGAGAATAGAGTTTTGTTACTGATGTCCAATGCTATCGTTGATATTGGTTTGGTTCACTCCCGAAAAAGTGTGTTGCACTGTGTTATTCACCACCGAGCCAAAAATAGATTACTATGGCAATTACACGACATAAACACAATAAAGCTGCGGAAGAATGTTAATAACGAAATTCTGACAATTTTTTTCTCAAGATCGGTCAGCCAAATTTAAATAAATTGGTTAGAGTATGAATCATGGAAAAATGTGAATATAATATTTCTAGTAACTTAGTGGAACTTTTTTAGTCCCACTCTATTAAATTATCAAAAACAATATAAATATTGTTAACATAAAAAACGGCACCTACTATGTCCACTACAGATTACAACACATGACTTTGGGACTCAATTCTGGGAACTGCATATGGAAGTAGCCCCAAAAAGAAGAAGTTCTGTATCATTCGTTTTGTCAACTTACATGCCATAATTTGTCACATTTTAGACTCTTTTGTTATATTGATATATCGTCCCCTTAATAAAACAATAGTGTATAATCGGATGTGTATGAAATTTTTGAAGAAAAAATTATATACTATGTTTTCCAATGACCTTTTGACGCACTTTGTGGAAGTAGATTTTGACGAAATTTTGACCAGGCATAGAATCAATGTTGGAGATTCTAAATATGCAATAAAAAAATAATGGTGTATGAGCACATACACTATTGTTATATTAAGGGGACGATATGGTGGCGTATGATTATCATAAGTAATATTCCACGCAAATCATACGCCACGGACTACAACAGTTTTATTGTAACTGCTACAAAAAAAACCCAGTTCAAAACCATTGGATGAATGTATGAATGACCAGATTGAAGGAATTATAATTTTTATTTTTTTTTTAATTTATTTCAGCTATATCGGACCAGTGGTTCTCGAGTTATGTCAAACAAAAGAGCCTAAAACGTAACAAATTCCCCTATACGATACTTATCGATACAAATCAATATTAAATTATTATGGCATGTAACTTGATAAAACGAATGATGCAGAACTTCTCCTTTTTTGTTGCTAAAGGTTTCAACACTTGGTTTATCCAACAAAGTTTATTGACAAAAACCTTTCGAGCAGAAACATTTACATCCACTCGTACAATGTGTCCAAGCCAGCGAGTTCTGTCTAATTCAACGCGCTTGTTAACGTAGATACCGTCGTACAGCACATACAGCTCGTGGTTCATTTGCTCGCCGTTTACGATGATGGGTCCAAATATTTTTGAAGTATTTTTCTCTCAAAGACTCCCTGAATAGATTGATCCGCTTGTATCATTACCCAGGACTCTGCGCTGTAGAGCAGTGCTTCGAGAGAGTGCTTTGTCATTAAATCTTGCTTAGCGCATAGTAGTAGCGGTTTGCGGTCAATACTCTTCTTTTGAGCGTCCCAGACGATTGGACTATTTATTCGTTGAATCAATTGACTCGGTATTGTACTCATTTATCACCAGACCCACTTCTGCCGACTGCTTTTCAATGCTCGAAAAAGCTGCAGTAACATACCGCAATCTACGACCAATAATATCTATATCATCGGCATACGCGAGCAACATATGACTTTTGTTGAAGATGATACCATTCCTGTTTACTGCAGCCTTCCGCATGATCATCTCCATTACGACGTTAAGGATATCACAGGACAGACTATCGCCTTGTCTAAAGCCTCGCTTGGTAGAAAATGGCTCTGTCAGATTTTTGCCAATTTTTATGTCAGTCAGTCGTACCAGCTTCGCGGGATACCAAACTCAGCCATTAACTTAATATCCCTTTACACCCCATGAATGAGGTATGGGATAGCTTCTCGCGTTGTTGGGAATTAACACGCTTTCTATTTTGAGATTCACAACTAACGGCACCTACTTGTTTATCGACGAATGCGAACGTCCTTTGAGAAGCTCTTACTAGACATGCCGATTGACACGACACTGATACTGCGAAGTTGCTGTCGACAACATTCGAGGCGAGCCAACAATGAAAGAATTTTTGTTTTAAGTCAACTGGAGCCAGGTCTTGAACCTGTGATCTTCCGCATGGTAGTCGCGTGTTCTAACCATCATGCCACTGCCGGTCCCCTTTGGTGTAGTGTGAATATCTGGTCGGTCGTAGATTTACCAGGTCTAAAGCCACACTAATCAGGTCCAATCAGGTTCGCCAAAATGGGCTTTCCCTGGATAGGACCTTGTATGCGATGGGCAAAAGGCTAATCCCGCGATAGTTGGTACACACACTTGGATGCCATGTTGATATCTTTATGCGGGAATCTGGTTCCATTCAAAACCATGTTTCTTGCTGAGTCCGCTATCGAAGGTGTTGTTGTGTAGACTCAATTTACCGACTGCTGAACGAAAAGCATCTACTTTTCCTATTTTAGCATTAAAATCTCCCAGGACAATTTTAATGTCAAGTGCAAGGCAGCGGTCATATATCTCCTCCAGGCGCTCATCTAATGTCATCGTCTTTGTCTTCTGTCGGGGCGTGTACACAAATCAGCGTAATGTAGAAATATTTCCCCTGGATGCGAATAGTGGCTATTTGGTCACTTACAGGGTTAAACCGCGAGACCAGGTGCCGAAGTCTCTTGCCGACTATGAAACTACCTCCAAATTCGAGTCTTTCTGCATGGCAGACACGTCAGCCTTGGTGATGTCAACCTTGTATTTGTCGAGGACATCCACCAGTTGAATAGAGGCACCATCTCTGTATAGAGTTCGGACATTCCAGGTGCATATCTTTAAGTCATGGTCCTTATAACGTTTGCGGGGGTCGTCAACAGTTGGGGGTTTCTTGTTTTTTTATTTTCTTCGTGTTATCATAATAATTGTTTGCTCGGACGTTGTGAGCTGCTTGGGAACCTCCAAAGAGAGTTTCTGGTTATTCCCAAGTGAATAACAATGAGAAAGACTCAAATTAGAAAATTCTGCGATCACGTAGAATCGCCAAAATTATGTTTAATACCTATTTTATGGCGTAGTTGTGCTATATTAAGGGTTTATTTTACGAAATTCTCTCTTTTAGGAGATAAAGCCTTTAAAGGTATAAAATTTGTACCATCACCTAAATCAAATGGCTAAAGTTAGAAATGCGGATGTTGGTGCGACTATTCATTTTATGGAGCAATTGCGCAGTGTGAAGGGATTTAGGGGGACAAAGCCGTAAATGGGGTAATAGTGTTACCATCACACAGCATCAACGGCTATAGGTGGAATCGCGAAAATTATGTTTAATACTTATTTTAAAGGATAGTTGTGCCATATAAACGGACTTTTCGATATTCGGAGTCCATGGAATAAAAAGTTAAAAAAGGTACTATCGCCCTGACTAAACACCTGAAGGTACAATCACCCAGTGCACAAACGGAGGAAGTTTTTTTTGTCAGTCAATCGGTTCAAATATATGCCTATCAATAAGTAAGTTTCTATTAAGTCATGGACGAGATGCTGCTGATCCATTTTAGCAGTTCATACAAAAAAGTGCCGTTGGGGATGTAAAGTGAATCTTGCATCTCAAGCCGACTCACAACCTCCTTCGTGGAGGCACCTGGGCAACGGCGTTCGTAATATTTTTAACCATAAACAGCGGCTGATAGTGAGTGACGAACCCTTATGGTTGGCTAGCCACCCGCCTTCAGGTCCCTTAGTGGCTATGAAAACACGAGAAAGAAAAAGTTACAAACGAAACCCCACAAATGTTGACGACCTCCGCAAACGTAATAAGGACCATAATTTAAAGATATGTGCCTGGAACGTTCCGACTCTCTATGGGGAAGGTGCCACTATCCGACTGCCGGATGTCCTCAAAAAATATAAGGCTGACATCACCGCCATCCAGGAGATGAGATGGGCAGGAAAAGGTTGCTTGCGATGTAAAAATTGCGACATCTATTACAGCTGTCATGCCGAAAAAGACGAATTTGGATGTGGATTTGTAGTTGGCGAGAGACTCTTGTCTTGTCTTGTCTTGTCTCGCGATTTAATCCGAATAGCCGTAATCCGCATCAAGGCGAAATATTTCTCTATTACTCATGCCCCGACGAAAGATAAAGAAGATGAGATTAAAGATGCATTTCACGAGCGCCTAGAGAAAACATACGACCGCTGCCCTGGCCACGACATTATTCTGGGAGACTTTAATGCATAAATAGGAAGGGAAGATGTTCTTGGTCCATCGATCGGTAAATTCAGCCTGCATACCGACACGTAAGATAACGGGTTTAGGCTGATTATCTTCGCAGCGGAAAGGAACATGGTAGTGAGTGGAATGAGATTCCAGCATAAAGATATCCACAAGGTAACTTGGCTATCCCCCGATCAAAACACCAAAAATCAAATCGATCATGTGGTAATTGTTGGCAAGTATGCATCTAGTGTGATGGACGTGCGTGTGATCCGTGGTGCTAATATTGGCTCGGACCATTACCTGGTTGCGGCCAAGGTGCGCACAAGATTGAGCAGAGCGAAAAACGCAAGTAACCAAACACACAGAAAACTCGACATCGCGAAAGCTGCAAACTACTACTTCGACACAACGCCTCTACTTCTGACGTTTCCGATACACATGGCAACCGCAGCAACAAACGTTCTAGGATATGAAAACCGGCGCTCAGAGGAATTCTGGTAAGATAAAAAAATGTTGCATAGCGTCTGAGGAACAGGATGCCGTTTTTAGGGCAACGCTACAGCCAATTGTAACCCGTGCTGTTAGGGAACAGCACAAGGAGACAGTAAAACAGGCGGGACAGCTATTTAAGCTATAAAAAAACGTCCGATGAAGGAACGGCAGAACGAGGATATAGAACGATACAGGGATAGTGAAGCCAAAAAATTGTACCAGAAAGTAAGAGCAAAAGACTACGGTAATGGGCTTCCCTCCAGTAAGGCCAAGGGAGGGAGAGAACACTTCCAGCAACTGCTGGTTTCAGAAGGCAGCGCTCGTGAAGGTATCACGCCAATTGACGACGATTTGAACCTAAGCGTATTATGTCCTGTGCTGAAAAAAGGTGATCCAAGTGTGAGCTCCGACTACCGCGGGATCAGCCTTTTACCCTTCGCATATACGGTCCTGTTGAGTGTGCTATGTGAAAGACTAAAGCCAGTGTTATCCAACCTGATCGGGCCTTATCAGTGTGGCTTTAGACCTGATAAATCAACAACTGACCAGATATTCATACTTTGGTAAATCCTGGAAACAGATCGACACGTACCATCTTTTCGACGACTATAAAGCTGCCTTCGAAAGGCCGATACGGCAGAAATTACTCGAAGCCATGGCTGAGTTTGGTATTCCAGCGAAGCTGTTACGTCTTTGCGGAATGATGCTGACTGACAGGAAGTCTTCAGTGAAGATTGGCAAGGACCTTACTGAGCCATTCTATACCAGATGAGGCCTAAAACAAGGCGACGGCCTATCGTGTGACCTCTTCAACATAGTGATAGAGATGATAATGAGGTAAGCTGCAGTAAAAACGAGTGGCACGATATTCAACAAAGACACATGCTACCTGCGTACGCTTATGACGTAGACATCATCGGTTGAAAACTGCTGCCGGATGTGACTGCAGCCTTCTCCAGTACACAAAAGGAATCTGCGAAAATTGGTCTAAACGTTGACCACTATAATTTAGAGGTGGTAGAAAATTTTATCTACCTAGACTCCGCCATCAACAAAGCAAATAATGTCAGCCTCGAAATCCGGAGAAGAATCCTGCTTGCTAATAAATGCTACTACGGACTAAACCTGCGATTCAATGACAGAGCCCTCTCTCGGCTATCAAAAATCCAGCTTTATTAGATACTGGTTCTACCTGCGCTTGATATATAGTTCAGAATCCTGCGTTATAAGACAAGCGGGTGAATCGGTTCTGGCAGTATTCGAGATAAATATACTCCGTAATATATATATGGACCCTTCATCGTTAACGGAGAGTATCGGCGTCGTATGAATCATGTGTTGCGTTGGCTCGGTCATTTTGTACGCATGGACGAAAATGCTCCAGCTCGAAAAGTCTTCGACAATGAACTCGATGGACGGCGCTCAAGAGGGCGACCAAAACTCCGTTGGAAAGACCGTAAGCTAAGCGTCTATTCGAAAAAAGGAGCTTAATTGTTGATCACTATAAAATACTTTAGATATCACTTCTCTAGGTGGAGATATCACCATGAAATGGAAGGCCAATGGTTGATTTTCATATGGCAATCTTTAAATACATTTATGTCGTAAACTAAGGGTCTAATTAAAAAAGGAGGTTATGTTTTGAAATGGAAGGCCAGTGGTGGATTTTCATATGACAATCTTTAAATGCGTTTATCCCGTAAACTAAGCGTCTTATCAAAAAAATTAGCTTATTTTGTGATCACTATAAATTACTTAAGAAATCACTTGTAACAGAGAGGGATATCACCATGAAATGGGTGGCCAATGTTGGATTTTTATATGACAATCATTAAATTCGTTTATCTCGTAAACTAGACGTCTAATTGAAAAAAGTAGCTTAGTTTGTGATCACTATAAAATACTTAAGAAATCACTAGAAATATATAGGGATATCACCATGAAATGGAAGGCCAATGGTAATTTTTCATATGACAATCTTTAAATACGTTTATCTCGTAAACTTTGTGTCTAATCGAAAATAGGAGCTTGGATTGTGATCACTATAAAATATTTAAGAAGTGACTTGTAATAGATGGGGATATCACTAAGAAATGGGTGGCCAATGCTGAATTTCATATGCCAATCTTTAAATGCGTTTATCTCGTAAACTAAGAGTCTAATCGAAAAAATTAGCTTAATTGTTGGTCACTATAAATTACTTAAGAAATCACTTGTAACAGAAAGGGATATCACCATGAAATGGGTGGTTAATGTTGAATTTTTATATGACAATCTTAAAATGCGTTTATCTCGTAAACTAAGCGTTTAATCGAAAAAAGGAGCTTAATTTGTGATCACTATCAAATACTAGAGAAATCACCTCTATAGTGATTTCTAAAATAAACCATGAAATGGGTGGCCAATGGTAGATTTTTATATGGCAATCTATAAATACGTTTATCTTGTAAACTAAGCATCTAATCGATAACAGATGCATGCCGGGTCATGGAGTATTGAAGTATAATTCAAAATATATTCTTTGACTACAAAAATTTATTTTCTAGGGCATCAAATTCAATTCTTAATGGATTTAAATGCAAAATATCCTAGAATTTCATTATTGTTGACCGTTTATCGCTTCCAATATTTTAGCACTTTTCTTCACTTACACATTATCGATCTTAATTTAACAGTATCTTGCCGTCCTATGTTTATGTCACTTAAATTTTATGTTACCGGTTTGAGATATTAAGCATCTGCAAAATCTTCCTTATAAAAACATAAATTGTCAACATATCCATCCAGTAACAGTTTTTCCGAAGAAAAAGTTTCAACTAAAATATCGATTTACATTAATCATCTAAACCATTTGGTTTAGAATATCCACCCTCGATTTAACACAACTTTCTCAGTGACCTCCTTATAACCTAATTTCTCAAGAGAGAAAAACTTATACACAACTCAAACAAGAGTTCGCCCCCCTAAATACAATCACCTCAGGTTACATTCGATGCCACCTCAACGTAAATGTAACACTTTCCCTTCCTTTTGTCACACACACACACACACACATACACATGATTGACAGACACAATATGTATGAAAATGTATGTATAAATATGTGTATGTGTGTTTGAGCATTTGTTATAATATCAACAACAAAAAAAGTGTGCGATGAGCTAACACTATATTACAACGACTGATACTTTGTCCTATGTCTCTTTAAGTCTGGCACTGTGTGTTTATAAATGCCGCATGTATATATATACACCGACACAAACACACACAAATGTTTGGCAGCACCTTTGAGTCTGCTGTGTCTATATGCTTTTTGTCGTATTTAGATGATATTTTGGTATTTATCTTTATGGGGATTCCAACGAATATTTTTGGGTGGTTTCGATTCTGAATGTTTTTTTACCCATTTTTATGGTCTAAATATGTGTATAGATGTGTGTGAGTGTGTTTGTTTCCAAATGCATTAATAGGTATGTGTTGTGGCTTGTGTGTGTGGATGTGTGAGGATATGCTTGGTGTTTTTTGCTTCATTGCCTTTACTCTTTGGTCTTGTTGGGAGTGTTGTTCTCTGATAAATTTTCCTTTTTTGTTCATTTGACGAATGTTAAAGCAAATGTCAGCGTATTTTCAATGAAAATTGCCAAAAGATTTATGATACGTTTGCTTGCACAGTATGGGTATTAACAAAATTTAAGGATATTTTTTTGTTCGTTTAAGTTTTTAAGATTTTACTATAAGATGTGAGAGAGGTTTTTGCTTTTGGGTAATATATGAAACAACATCTTAAAAAAAAACTTAATTTCCCTTTGCACCCCATGCATGAAGTATGGGATAGCTTCTCGCGTTGTTGTGAATTAACACGCTTTTTATTTTTAGATTCACAACAAACGACACCTACATGTTTATCGACGAATACGAACGTCACTGTTTAATAAGCTCTTACAAGACACGCCGATTGACTCGACACTAATACTGCGAAGTTGCTGTCAACAACATTCGAGGGGAGCCGACAATAAAAGAACAATTTTTTTTTAAATGACTGGAGCCAGGTTTGAACCTGCGATCTCCTGCATGGTAGTCGCGTGCTCTAACCACTATGCCACAGCCGGTCCCAAACAACATCTACAATTTTTTTTTTACTTCAATTATTAGAAATTGTCCTAATATAACATCTACAGCAAAACAACAACTCTCTTTTTGGACCGTCAAGTTTAGTTTTATATCCACAGTTTCCAACTACATAGATTTGGTTACATTTTGAAGCATATTGTCAAATCAGTTATGTGTAATTTTTCGGAATTTTTTTTTTTAGTGCAATTTTTTATAGAACTTGTGGTCGTCCTTCGATCTTAAAGTAACTTTCGCGATATCTAGATTGGTTTCGAAGTTATCAAGATCAGTAAAGTGTAGAATATATTAAAAACGTTCCACAATATACAAGTTTTTTGGCTCTCCTGAAAAGTATTAAAAAAACACATGACTGTTTTGGTCAGCGCAGCGACGATATGTAGATCACATCACAGTTCATAGGTCATCGCTATGTTAGCCTACTTGGTAGACTCTGGAGGTTAGTATTATTATATATATTTCTTACATAGCAATCGATAAACCTTAGCATTGTCAATCAAATATCCTTCCTCCCGCTCTCCCTCTCTCTCGTCTCTTTATTCTGAGTGTTCTGAGACCGCTTAAGAGAAAGTGCTAAAAGTTGTTCAAGTTTGAGGTTATGCCATAAAATGAACGTGAGAGAAAATAAATTATTGCTTGTGTTGTTATAGTCACTATTGCTGCTGTTGTTGTTGTTGTTGGCTTCCCTTTTGCCACACTCAAATACCTACATGCACATATACCTGTTTGCCAACCTACCTGCCGACCTACACTACGATATGTATCGCTGTCTGAAAAAGGGAATTTGTAAGAGCTGCTGTTGTTTTGTAACCGTTGTTGCTGGCTGCCACACCAATATGTAACAATTTGTTTCCAAAAAAAAAAAATAATCGCAAATATTTCATGGCGGTGAAAACAAAAAGTTTAATAATTCGTATGTCGAACGCAACAGTGTTTTGTTATTGATCTGCTGATAACCGGCAATGACTTGAAAGAATTCACTTCATTTTTCTGGCTGCTAGACATTTCAATGTCAGTTGAATTCAATTAGATGAAAATCATTAGATGGCTTCAATTGCGCCTTAACAAGGATATGTTTGGAGTGTGTGAATAGGGATTCTCAAATGGTTGGTTCATGTATGGAAATGCAATTTATATGATGGGATATGTAGACAGATATGTTATGTTAAGAGTTGGTATCTATAATAAAGTATTAGGTCCTGGGATTTACCTATATGAATGCGTAAGGAACATGTAAGTTATTTATTTTATATGTAAGCTAATTGATATTGGTAGTGCAAATTAATATATATACATACACAGTACAACACATGATTTTGGGATTCAATTATGAAACCTGCACGTGAAAGTAGCCCCAAAAAGAAAAAGTTCTGCATCATTCGTTTTGTCAAGTTACATGCCATAATAATTTAATATCGATTTGAAGTTAGTAAGTTATAAGTATCGTATGAAGAATTTGTCACGTTTTGGGCTCTTTTGTTTGACATAACATAAGTACTATATGGTGGCGTATGAATATCATAAGTAATATTCTACGTAAATCATACGCCATGGAGTACAACAGTTACTACAAAATAAACCTAGTTCAAAATCATTTGATAAATGGAAAAGTGAAACTGTTGTATATGAAACTGAAACTGTCAGCTAAATCGAACTAGTAGGTATCGAGTTATGTCAAACAAAAGAGACTAAAACGTGACAAATTCCCCTATACGATACTTATTAACTTCAAATCGATATTATATTATTATGGCATGTAACTTGACAAAACGAATGATGCAGAACTTTTTCTTTTTGGGGCTACTTTCAGTTCTCAGAATTGAGTCCCAAATCGATGAGCTAAAAAATGTTGTACTGTGATATTCTCCCCATATCCTAGTAACCTAGCGTTTCAAATCCATATATTGAAAATATATTACAGGCTATTTAGCCATCTGCTAGGAGCCGAAGATTCCCACCCGGCCATCCGCTAATCCATCTACAGTATACCGCAGTATACTGCCGCAACAACAACTTTCATCACCACCATCTGCTAGAAGCAAAGCTCCTCATCCGAGCCCTCTTCTGCGCCGTCCATCGATTTCATTGTCAAAAACTTTTTGAGCTGGAGCATTTTCGTCCATTCGTACAACATGACCTAGCCAACGCAACGCTGCACCTTAAAGCGTCTGACCATGTCAATGTCAGTGTACAGCTGGTACAGATCATGATTCATACGATGCCGATACTCTCCGTTAACGATGGTGGGCCCATATATTTTATGGAGTATTTTTCTCTCGAATACCGCCAGAACCGATTTATCTGCTTGTGTAATAACCCAGGATTCTGAACCATACATTAAGCCATGTAGAACCAGTATCTGGTATAGCCGGAGTTTTGTTCGTCGAGAGAGGGCTCTGTCATTGAATCGCTTGCTTAGTCCGCAGTAGCATTTATTTGCAAGCAGGATTCTTCTCCGGATTTGTAGGCTGACATTATTTGCTTTGTTGATGGCGGAGCCTAGGTAGACAAAATTATCTACCACCTCGAAATTATAGTTGTCAACGTTCACGCAGTTTCCCAAACGAGTAGATTCTTTGTTCGTTGAAACTAATTACTTCGTTTTGTCCTTGTTCACCGTTAGACCAATTTTCGCTGATTCCTTCTGTATACCTGAGAAGGCTGCAGTCACATCCCGCAGTTTTCGACCAATGATGTCTACATCATCAGCGTACGCGAGTAGCATGTGGCTTTTGTTGAATTTTGTTGCCACTCGTGTTAACTGCAGCTTTTCTCATTATCATCTCCACCACTATATTGAAGAGGTCATACGATAGGCCGTAGCCTTAATGAGACCTTGTCGGGTATAGAATGGCTCCGCAATCTTCCTTGCCAATCTTCACTGAAGACTTCGTGTCAGTCAGCGTCATTCCGCAAAGGCGTATCAGCTTCGCTGGAATACCAAACTCAGCCATGGCTTCGAGTAATTTATGTCGTATCGGGCTGTCGAAGGCAGCTTTATAGTCGACGAAAAGTAGTACGTATCGATTTGTTTCTTATGGGTCCAGGATTTGCCGAAGTGTGAAAATCTGGTCAGTTGTTGATTTTCCAGGTCTAAAGCCACACTGATACGGCCCGTTCAGGTTAGATAACACTGGCTTTAGTCTTTCACACAGCACACTCGACAGGACCTTATATGTGATGGGTAAAAGGCTGATCCCGCGCTAGTTGGAGCACGCACTAGGATCACCTTTTTTCGACACATGATATAATACGCTTTAATTCCAATCGTCGGACATGCACTGTTGAAGCCAAACCGTGTGCAGGAGCTGGTGCATGCTCGTTATCAGCTCATCGACACCGGAGTTGAAAAGCGCTGCCGGAAGACCGTCGGCACGGCTGGTTTATTGTTCTTTACCCGCGATATTGCTCTTCTTATCTCGGCATAACTTAGTGGTGGGCAATCTAAACCGTCGTCGACAATTGGCGTGATAACTTCACGTGCGCTGCCTTCTGGAACCAACAGTTGTTGGAAGTGTTCTCTCCATATGTGCAGCACACTCTGCGTATCTGTAACCAGAATTCCATCCTTGTCTTTACAGAAGGGGAGCCCATTACTGTAGCCTTTTGCTTTTACTATCTGATGAAATTGTCGGGCCTCACCTCTATCCCTGTATCACTCTATATTCTCGTTCCTTCATTTGACGTTTTTTTTTCGCTTAAATAGATGTCTCGCCTGGCCGGACCGGGACCGGCCGTGGCATAGTGGTTAGAACACGCGACTACTATGCGGGAGATCGCAGGTTCAAACCTGACTCCAGTCATCTTAAAAGAAAAAAAAAAGAACATTTTCTTTCATTGTCGGCTCCCCTCGAATGTTGCTGACAGCAACTTCGCAGTATTAAGCGTCGATTCAATCGTCGTGTCTAGTAAGAGTTTCTCAAACAGTGACGTTCGCATTCGTCGATAAACAAGTAGGTGCCGTTAGTTGACAATCTAAAAATAGATAGCGAGTTAATTCACAACAACGCGAGAAGCTATCCCATACCTCATTCATGGGATGCAAAGGGAAATTAAGTTTTTTTAAGCTGTCTCGCCTATCTTACTGTCTCCTTGTGCCGTTCCCTAACAGCACGGGTTACAATTGGCTGCAGCGTTGCCCTATAAGCGGCATCCTGTTCCTCAGACGCTATGCGACATTCTTCATCCTACCAGGATTCGTCTGAGCGCCGCTTTTCATATCCTAACACGGTTACTGCGGCGGTTGTCATGCAATGCGAAATATGCTGCCACTGTGTATCGGGAACGTCAGAAGATGAGGAGTTGTGACATAGTAATTGGGAGAGCTGGTTAGAGTAGGCAGTGACTATCTCTGGTGTTTGCTTCGCGATGTCCAGCTTTCTTTGTGTTTGGTTACGTGCGTTTTTCGCTCTGCTCAATCTTGTGCGCACCTTGGTTGCAACCAGGTAATGATCCGAGCCAATATTAGCACCACGGATCACACGCACGTCCATAACACTAGATGCATGCCTACCATCAATTACCACTTGATCAATTTGATTTTTGGCGTTTTGATCGAGAGATAGCCAAGTTGCCTTGTGGATATCTTTGTGCTGGAATCTGGTTCCACTCACTACCATGTTTCTTCCCGCTGCGAAGCTAACCTGCCTAATCCCGTTGTCTGACGTGTCGGTAACTTAATTTCCCTTTACACCCCATGAATGAGGCTTTCTATTTTTAGATTCACAACTAACGGCATCTACTTGTTTTATCGACGAATGCAAACGTCACTGTTTGAGGAGCTCTTACTAGACACACCGAGTGACTCGACACTAATACTGCGAAGTTGCTGTCGACAACATTCGAGGGGAGGGGAGGGGAGGGGGGGGGGAAAGAAAAATGTATTTATTTTTTTTTTTTTTAAAGATGACTGGAGCCAGGAGTTGAACCTGTGATCTCCCGCATGGTAGTCGCGTGTTCTAACCACTATGCCACGGCCGGTCCCGTCTCGGTATGCAGGCTGAATTTACCGATCGATGGACCAAGAACATCTTCCCTTCCTATTTTTGCATTAAAGTCTCCAAGAACAATTTTAATGTCGTGGCCAGGGCAGTTGTGGCATGTTTCTTCTAGGCGCTCGTAAAATTCATCTTTAATCAAATCGTCTTTATTTTTCTTCGGGGCATGGGCGCCAATCAGGATTAAATCGGGAGACAAGATGTCTGAGTTTCTCGCCAACTGCAAATCCACATCCAAATTCGTGCATTTCGGCATGGCAGCTGTAATAGATGTCGCAATTTTTACGTCGCGCGCATCATCCTTGTCCTGTCCATCTCATCTCCTGGATGGCGGTGATGTCAGCCTTATATTTTTTGTGGACATTCGACAGTCGGATAGTGGCACCTTCTCTAGAGAGAGTCCGGACGTTCCAGGAGCATATCCTTAAATCGTTCCAGGAGCAATCCTTATTTTGTTTCTGGGGGTCGTCAACATTAGGGGGGTTCCGTTTGTTACTTTTTCATTGCCGTGTTTTCATAGCCAGTAAAGGACCTGAAGGCGGGTGGCTAGCCTAACCATCAGGGTTCGTCGCTGACTATCAGACGCAATTCATGATAAAAAAATATCAAGAACACCGTTGGCCATGTTCATGATAAAAAAAATATCACGAACACCGTTGCCCAGGTGCCACCACGAAGGAGGTTGGGAGTCAACTTGAGATGACAGATTCATTTTACATCCCCAACAGCACCCAAAATAAACTATTTTTGGAAAATTTATATTTCCCCAAAACGGGGGAGTTTGTATTGCAGGTGTAAGTATTTTTTGTCCAATTTTACTCACCTTATAACTTAATCTTCGCACAGAGGATATAAGGCATATCAAATTTCAAATCAACAACTCTTAAACTACGACTGTAATCCCAATAAATAAAATACGGACAAAAAAATATCTTTTATATGTAAATTTTGATAACTCTCGGGGAAGCCTGGGTGTGATTTTGTGTAACATTGAACAGTGAATATTTTATCACTGCAGCCAATACTCGTAAATTCTTGTTTTGTATTTTTTGATAAGTTTTCAGGTTTGTTAATAACATTTGACTAAGACTATAAATAACCACTAAAACATAGCCGAATTAAACTGTCGGTTATTTTACATATATCTGTATATCATCAAGGATTAGTAAATGAGATCGCAATGTGTTGAAAAGCTAAAAAAGTTCCACATATGTTACCTTTTACTACACAGATGTTTTATGACCCGAATAACTCCTGGGTACTCAGGTATTTGCTGATGTTTTCGATACCTTAAATGTCATTCTTTCAGTCCAATATGCATTTATATACTAACTGCCAAAAATACACACACCCCCACACATAAATATCTTCCTTTGAATTGATACAAACGTACGTATACATACGTTGATTATGTTGTTTGTCACATCCTGTTTCCAAGGTTATAAAAATATTTTTCCGCCATCCAATGAATCTCATATAAACTCTCAGAATTACTTCACATTTCCAATAATATTGGCTAGTGATTACCCACCAGTCAAGTTGATCACTCACTCACTTACTCACAGTGGTCGTTAAAAAAAAAACGTTTCAATATCCACTTCGCATATCCGCTCCCATTACATCCACTGCCATCATATCGTCAATTATTTACTTAGTACATTTTTCACAAAGAGAGTGCCAAAAAATGAATGTGAACTTTTTGTTGACTTTTTATGGAGAGAAAATTTTTTATTTGTGCTTATGATGTTGTTAGGATGAAATAATGTTGAATGAGCACCGTTACAGAGCATAACATCGCAATAAAAACAACAACGTTAAGCATCGAAGCAAAATAAAAATCGTTGTCGCACTTGACCTTAACCGCGACGGTAACAAAAGGAAAAAGTAAAAGCGCTTTTTAGTCCATACAAACACACAACTGTGTGGGACTTTGGCAACAAGGACCGACAAACTTTATTGTAACAAGTTTTAATTTATAGACCTGGGTTCCTTTTGTACAAGGACATTATTTACTTAATCGCTGCAAAGAATGTAACATGCAGACATATAGAATGTTATGTCATCGTAAGCGAGGGAAGTTGGATAAATTTTGAAGTCAATGCATGTAAAAGTTACGTCCTGTAACTTGGACTGGTTGGGACATATTTTAGTAGATCTAAATTAGGGATATACCCTACTTGAAGACCAATTTGAAGATTAATGTGGAAAAAGTATGAGTACATTACTGACTGATAAGAACGAGAAGGAATGTGACGGACAGAACGTATGAGTTATGTGGAATTATATTTATTACTCATACGTAAGTTAGAATATACGAAAGTAAGTGTAAAATCGCGTTCAGACACAAGGAATCTGTCGAAAAACTTATCCGTCAAGAGTGTTATCAATAACGTATTGCTATGATATTCTAGTTGTTGACAACTGTGCACACACCTAGACATATCCTAACATATCACAGCGAAACGACATCTGCCACATTAAGTATTCGCCTTACAAAAGACAAAGCAGATGTGATCTCAACTACGAACCTTGACTACACAGAAAAAACTGTCAGCATATTTTAAGTAATACAAAGGAATTGTTGATAGTCAATATTGGGCGTCGGGAGTGTGATGCAAGGTAAAGCTTCTGATCGGTTTAACTTGGCAAACCCAGAGTGATCCTTGCCAATTGCACTTCAAGTCTACTCACAGAGCTCCGTTTTCGTGGTCCTACTGCGAACGGAGTACCTCCACGTGGTGACGCCTGGAAACGTGCTTCTGACACCCGTCAGAGCACGGCTAACTGTGAGGGGCGAAACCTCAAACCCAGGCACGTCAGCTCAGAGTGAGCGGTACCCTGGTCAGCGTCTGACCCAGAATGGGCGGCTGTAATAAAATCCTGGCAGGAGGAGAAAACTGCGACGTGGTGCGCTGGGCTTGCAACCCGCCACTGACGTTTATACTATTGCAATGAAAAGAAGTAAGATAAGAATAAAACGGACCCCCCAAAATGTTGACGACCACCGCAAACGAATTAAGGACCATGATTTGAGGATATGCACCTGGAATGTTAGAACACTGTATAGACCAGGTGCCTCCATCCAACTGGCGGAAGTCCTCGAAAATACAAGGCTGACATAACCGCTTTACAGGAAATCCGTTGGACGGGACACGGGTGCTCGCGCAAGAAGACGTGCGACATCTACTATAGTGGCCATGCGGACAAGCACGAGTTTGATTGTGGATTTGTGGTTGGCAAGAGACTGCGACACCTAGTCTCAAGGTTCAACCCGGTGTGTGAACGTATAGCCACCATTAGAGTCAAAACAAAGTTTTTCCACATAACACTTATATGTGCCCATGCTCCCACAAAAGAGAAAAGCGATGAGGACAAAGACTAGTTCTACGAGAGCCTAGAAAATGTATATAACCGTAGCCCCAGCCATGACATCAAAATTGTACTAGGCGACTTTAATGCTAAAATAGGCAGGGAGACCGCATTTGAGCCTACAATCGGAAAATTCAGTCTGCACACCGAAACGTCGAACAATGGCATCAGACTGATTGATTTCTCTGCGGCAGCACTAGATTTGACCATAAAAATATTCTTAAGGTAAGATGGTTATCTCCAGATCAATTGACCAGGAATCAGATAGATCACGTGGTAGTCGATGGAAGGCACGCATCGAGTGTTCTGGACGTACGAGTGATCAAGGGTGCGAACATTGACTCTGATCACTTCCTTACCGCAGTTAAGGTACGCACTAGGCTAAGCATGGCGAAAAACGTACGTAACCAGGCACAACGAAAGCTGGACATCGGTAAACTGCGGACCACAGAGGTAGTGGATGCCTACTCCAACCACCTAACTCAACTGTTGCCGAATGCTCCAACCCCTCATAATATAACCTCGCCGTGGCAATATATAGCCGACTCCATAGAACGGACTGCGAGAAGCGTACTTGGGTACTCAAAGCCGTCTCAAGAAGATGCCTGGTACGATGATGAATGTCGCAATGCCACGAGAGAGACGGATGCTGCATACAGGGCAAAACTGCAGCCAATGGCAACGCGAGCTGTTCGTGAACGGCACAGGGAGAAGAGACGACAGTCAACTCGTCTTATTAGAAGAAAAAAGAAGGAGCTGAAGAAGAGACATGATGAGTGTACTGAGTTGCTCCGAAGTAGAGGGGAAGCCCGAAAATTCTACAAGAGAGTTAAAGCGAGAATGGGTGGAACAGGGTTGCCCTCCTGCAAGGACAGCGATGGTCAGCTAGTGACGGACCCGTATAGCGTTCTGAAGATATGGAGAGACCACTTTAGAAATTTACTGGATACTGACACCACTCCAGAAGACCCCGCTCCAATCCATGACGATGGTATTAACTGTCCACCTCCGAGCCAGAGCGAGATACGTATGGCCATCTCCCGCCTTAAAACCAACAAAGCTGCTGGAGCCGATGGTCTCCCTGCTGAATTGTTTAAGGCTGGCGGGGAGGAACTGATTAGGAGCATGCATCAGCTCATGGAGAACATCTGGCAAGAGGAGAGCATGCCCGGGGATTGGAGTCTCAGTCTGTTATGTCCCATATACAAGAAAGGAGATCGTAGTGAATGTAAGAACTATCGTGGAATAAGCCTATTACCAATTGCGTACAAGGTCCTTTCAAGCATATTGTGTGAACGTCTAAAGCCAATTGTAGAAAAACTAATTGGACCATATCAGTGCGGCTTTAGACCTGGCAAATCTACGACGGATCAAATATTCACCTTACGACAGATCCTGGAAAAAACCCATGAAAAGCAGATCAACACCTACCACCTCTTTGTCGACTACAAAGCTGCCTTCGACTCTCCGATAAGGAATAGGCTTTATGAGACCATGTCTGAGTTTGGTATTCCTGCAAAGTTGATTCGACTTTGCAAATGTACCTTAGACAACACCAAATCCTCTGTTAAGATTGGTAAGGATCAGTCTGAACCATTTAACACGGAAAGAGGTCTCAGGCAGGGCGATAGCCTGTCCTGTACACTATTTAATATAGTTATGGAGAAGGTGATGAGAAAGGCTGGTGTCAACATGTCTGGCACCATATTCCACAAGAGCCACATGCCACTAGCCTATGCCGATGATATAGACATCATTGGTCGAAATCTGCGGGATGTTACTGCAGTTTTCTCATCACTAGAAAAGGAGCCAGCAAAAATGGGTTTAGCGGTCAACGAGGACAAAACAAAAATAATGATTTCGACGAACAAAGAGTCCTCTCGTTGGGGACGCACCGTGAACGTTGACAATTATTGTTTTGAGGTAGTCGACGAGTTTACCTACCTCGGATCTTCCGTCAACAAGAAAAATAATGTCAGCCAAGAAATTAAACGGAGAATAGTGCTAGCCAATAGATGTTTCTAAGGACTTCGGCAGCACTTTAGTAACACCACCTTACCTCGGAATACTAAGAAACAGCTTTACCAGGTGCTAATCTTACCCGTTCTTTTGTATGATGCCGAATCATGGGTGCTTACGACAACGGACATACAAAACCTGGGAGTATTCGAGAGAAAAGTACTCCGAAAAATTTATGGACCTATCTGTGTCGACGGCGAGTTTCGCCATCGGATGAACCATGAGCTGTATGAGCTTTACCACGACATCGACGTAGCTAAAAGAGTCAGAATGCAACGACTACGATAACTAGGTCACGTTGCCAGGATGGATGAAAATGCTCCAGCGAGAAAGGTGTTTGAAGGCGAACCTGAAGGACGGCGCAGAGCAGGGAGACCCAAACTCCGTTGGAAGGACCAAGTGGTAGGCTACGTGCCACCATCTGGTAGGACTAACTGGAGAACACATGCACAAGACCGAAGCGTGTGGAATTCTTTCGTACTTCAGGCCTCAAACTTATGAAACATGTTCGTAAGTTGTAATGGGCCACTTAAGTAAGTAAGTAATATTGATTTCAACAACAATTTTAATTATATCAATTAAATGCGTTGGTAATATGAAAAATTTGGCATATAATCATTATTTTATTAGATTTTCGACAATCAAGCTACAATATCATTTGCTCATATCACAAAAGTTGTTGTTGGCTCAATTTCAATTTCAAAATTAATTGTACTTACGAAATTAGTTTTTTCTGTGATATTTGGTCTGCACATGTTACAAACATACATACATAGTTTTTTAAATCTTAAAGAAATATGAAAAAATATCAGAAAACAATTTTAATTTCAACAAAACAAAAATTTTTTCCGAACACAAATTTCATTGGATATTTCTCCAAAGAAACTTAAAATATTAGATACATTACAAAAAATATTGATTTTTTTTTTTAATTGTAGTTCTGTTGTTCGTTATACACACAACAAAATACTTTTTTTCTTCAAAGGACATCGCATTTTTATTTTAATCAAATTGTAACAAATTATTTGCCCTAAACTCTTTGTACTACCCCCCATTTTGTGGGCTGTAAGAAAAATGTCTTCTAGTTGACCCCGCTGCCAGTTTCTTAAACCATTCAATTGTTCTGGCATAAAATGTGAAATAATAAAAAGGAAAAGTGTCATAAATTATTGGGCAACATTTTGAAATCTTGGTAACAGCGAGGCAATTTTGTGGCAAAGGTGATGACATTGGTAACAAACATTCTGAAGAAGAGAAACTTTTGTGCCAAATATGATGTAAACGCTAAACCACTTTGTATGGAAGTGTTATGAAAAGACGATAAAATGCAACGATTCGGATAGTTACTACAGGGGGAAGAAATATATATAAAAAATACCACTTACATTAAGGTTAAATATGTATCAAAACTACATAATGCATGAGTTCACTACATAAGCGTTATGAAATTTAAGTAACAATAGATAACGATTGCCGTTTGTAAAGAGTGGCCCAGTGTGGGTTTCTATAACGATTTTTACAGAATACAATGGATATTAGATATACAAAATATCATCCCCTTAGGGATGATGGGGAGATGTGCAAGACCCCAAATATCTGAAGACCAAATTAATTTCAGGACTTTTTAAGACGATTGAGCTATATTCGTTTGCCCGGCTAGCCGGCTGAATGGCTGCTGGGCAGGATAACTCTTCTTCTTTATTATTTATCCATCAGTAGCCGCACGTAGAAAAGTATTCCAAGCGCTCCGTAGATAGTTAGTCACCACACCAACCTTAGTTAAAAGCTCTTTCACCTGGTCCATCCATCGGAGTTTTGATCGCCCCCTCCTGCGCCGCTCATCTAGTTTATTGCCGAAGACTTTTAGAGCCGGAGCGTTTTCGTCCATTCGTACAACGTGTCCAAGCCAGCGCATTCGGTCTATTTGAACGCGCTTGACTACGTCGATGTCGTTGTACAGCTCATACAGCTCATGATTCATTCGACGACGATACTCGCCGTTCACGATGATGGGTCCAAATATTTTGCGGAGTATTTTTCTCTCAAAGATCCACAATAGATTGATCAGCTTGTGCCATTACCCAAGATTCTGCGCTGTAGAGCAAGACAGGTAGGATCAGAGTCAGGTAGAGCTGGATCTTTGTTCTTCGAGAAAGCGATTTGGCGTTAAATCGCTTGCTTAGCGCATAGTAGCAGCGGTTTGCGATCACAATACTCGTCTTTTGATTTCCAGGCAGACATTATTATTTTTGTTTATGGCGGAGTCAAGGTAGAAAAAATCATCTAACACCTCAAAGTTATAGTTGTCAACGTTCACGCAGCGTCCCAGACTAGTGGACTCTTTGTTCGTTGAAACAAATAACTTGGTTTTGTCCTCTTTTATCACCAGACCGACTTCAGCCGATTGCTTTTCAATGCTCGAAAAAGTCGCAGTAACATCCCGCAATACACGGCCAATAATATCTATATCATCAGCATACGCGAGCAACATGTGACTTTTGTTGAAGATGGTACCATTTCTGTTTACTGCAGCCTACCGCATGATCATCTCCATTACGATGTCAAAGAGATCGCAGAATAGACTATCGCCTTGTCTAAAGCCTCGATTGGTAGGAAATGGCTCTGACAGATTTTTGCCAGTTTTCACTGAAGAATTTGTGGCAGTCAGTGTCATCCCCCAAAGTCGTATTAGCTTCGCGGGGATATCAAACTCAGCCATAGCATCCCATAATTTCTGTCGTATCGGGCTGTCGAATGCAGCTTTTTAATCGATAAACAGATGGTAGGTGTCGATCTGAAATTTTTGGGTCTTCGCCAAGATTTGTCGTAGTGTGAATATCTGGTCGGTGGTGGATTTACCAGGTCTAAAGCCACACTGATAAGGTCTAATCAGGTCTACCAGAATGGGCTTTAGTCTTTCACATAACACACTAGACCGGACCTTGTATGCGATGGGTAAAAGCTAATCCCGCGATAGTTGGTACACACGCTTTGATCGCCTTTCTTAAGCACGGGACACAGGACACACAGATTCCAATCATCGGGCATGTTACCAGCTCATCGCCGCCGGCTTTAAAAATCTCTACCGGCAGACCATCGGCTCCCTCATCTTCATTATTTTTAAGCTGTGCAATTGCCGTGCTGATTTCGTTTTGGCTCGGTGGTGGACAGTCTACTCCATCGTCGATGATTCGTGCCACTTATGCTGACTTTGGGAACGAGAGTAGATTGAAAGTGGTCCCTCCATATTTGCAGCACACTCTGAGTGTCCGTGACCAGATTTCCGTCTCTGTCCTTACAGGTGGGGATCCCTGTTCCAAAACCTTTACTTTTTACCTTTTGGTAGAAGTTTCGGGCCTCACCTCTATCCCTGTAGTTTTCGAAGTTTTGGCTCTCTCTTTTCTTCCATAGACGCTTTTACCACCTGAAAAGGCGTTTCATCTCCATCCTTTTCTCTTTATAACGCTCCGTCACCGCACACGTCCCCGTTGGCTGCAGTTGTGCCTTGTATGCAGCATCCATTTCCTCAGACATTTCGCGACATTCATCATCGTACCAGGGCTTGTCTGAGCGTTGTCTTTCATAACCCAGTACGGTTGTTGCGGCAGTGGTCATAGAATTCGCAATATGCTGCCACTGCATGTCGGGAACATCAGAACTAGGGGGATTTGTATGGAGTAATTGAGAGAGTTGGTTGGAGTAGGCATTGGCTATCTCGGTGGTATGCAGCTTTGTGATGTCAAGCTTCCTATGCTTTTGATTACGAGTGTTTTTTAGCACTACTTAATCGTGTGCGTACCTTGGCTGCAACTAGGTGGTGATCCGTCCATAACGCTTAAGATATGCCTTCCATTAATTACCACGTGATCAATCTGATTTCTTGTATTATGATCGGGAGATATCCAGGTTGCCTTGTGGATATCTTCCACTCACAACCATGATTCTTGCCGACGCGAAACTTACCAGTTTGAATCCGTTATCGGAGGTGTCGTTGTGTAGACTGAATTTTCCGACTGCTGAACCAAGAGCATCTTCCCTTCTTATTTTTGCATTAAAAACTCCCAGAACTATTTTAGTGTCATGTGCAGGGCAGCGGTCATATATCTCCTCCAGGCGCTCATAGAATGCATCTTTAATGTCATCGTCTTTGTCTTCCTTCGGGGCCTGAACACAAATCAGCGTAATGTAAAAATATTTCGACCGGATGCGAATAGTGGCGATTCGGTCACTTACGGGGTGAAACCGCGACCCAAGTGTCGAAGTCTCTTGCCGACTATTTAACCACATCCAAATTCGCGTCTTTCTGCATGGCAGCTGTAAAAGATGTCACAGTTCTTTCGTCGTGTGCATCTCTGTTCCGTCCATCTCATTTCCAGTATGGCGGTGATGTCAGCCTTGTATTTGTCGAAGACATCCGGCAGTTGGATGGGGGCATTTCCAGTTGCATATCCATTAACTTCCTTCACCCCTCCTACCTCCTCCCCCTACACATCACTCGTATGACTATGACACTCCTACACAATGATGTCCACGTGATCAATTTGGGTTCTAGTCTTTTTATCAGTGAATATCCATGTTACCTTGTCGATATATCTTTGCGAGGAATTCTAATTTTCCACTTGCTAAACCATGAATATCATTCCTTACGATTCTATCCTTAAAATCTCCCAGTACAATTTTAATGTCATAGCCAGACAGCATATGACTTCCTTCAGGCGCTCATAAAATGCATTTTTAGTGTCTCGTTTTTTTTCTTCGCTTTGATGTGAATAGTGGCTATATGTCAGTCTAATATTTATTTGATATCATATCTGTAGATTTTTTTCGAACATTCTACTTCGTCAACGTTTTGTTAATATAAGTAAACATATTGTAAAATTTTTTGTGCATTAGTATCAGCATTTCTTTAAATACTTTGTGTATTTTCAAAATATAATCATTGGTGGTATAAAAACTAATTTGTATATTTTATTACTGGGCTTCATCTAATATGTTCTCTTCATACGATCTAAGAATAACAAACAGTTACATATGTTATTCGCAATTAACTGCAATATATTGTTTAAAACTCTTTCTCCTACTCACATGTTGTACGATTTTCTCTCTAAAAAAATTTTTCGATTAAAGTTGTATTCGGGTGCAGTCAGAGAGCAGATCGCCTTTAAAAAATTAAGTTATTAACTTTTTATAATTAAAAACTAAAGTACCGCACTCATTTCATTAGCCAAACATTGAACTTTTAAAAAAAGAGTTATCCAAATCTATTCATTTTTTATTGAGTTTTCCCGTGACAAACTTATTCGTACAACCAATACTAGTTATAGATTTATAAATTCAAATAGTAACATTATAATTTATATTAAACAAAGTGTTATAAATATTTTATAGAATAAAAGAGAATGTTCCTGACCTAACAGACGCAGACGAATTGCTATTATCTGATCTCTTCTTTAAAGATGCTGTGCTTGTATAACAAAATGTATTTCTCGCCTATAAATGTGTTTGTATTTGTATTCATGTCTATGTATATTCCCCCTATAATCCTCGTTCATTCAACTCTACATATAAAGCTTGTTGTTGTGGTTCAATTCGTACTCTTGTCGCTCAATCATATTGTTAATGATTGAAATCTATTGAGTTATGAAATCATTTATTTTTTTATCTATATAAAATAGGTTATGCGTGAGACGCCGGTTATAAATTCATTGACAATAAATCTGCCACCTTGGTATTGTCGATATTTGAAGAACTGGCAAAACCAGACACTGTAATGGCAAATAGGGAAACACAGTATTATGACATTTCACTTGATTGAGACAGAAGCAAGTGTCGCTGAACTCATAATACAGAGAAAAAAAGTAATTTCGTAAATACAATTAATTTTTTAATTGAGATTGAACCAACAACGGCTTTTGTAATATCAAGTACTGATATTGTAGCTTGAAAATTTAGTTTTTGATAATGAAAATATGCCGAATTTATTATATTAACAACGCATTTAATTGATATCATTAAAATTGTTGTTGTTATCAATATTGTCTATCAACAATTCCTTTTAATTATTTAAAATGTGACTACAGTTTTTTCCGTGTACAAAACAAAAATTTTTGGCTCTATGAAATAACCGCTAACGAATTTCAAAGTATATGTAAGTTTTACATAAAGGTTATGTTATGTTAATTCGCTAGTTGCTCTCACCATAGCTCTGTTGCTCCGTGATCTCCTCTTCTTCGCCAACATTGCTGCTTCCACAATAATCGTTGTAGAGAAGTTTCAACATCTTAGTGTGTTTGCCAACTGACCAGTGACCGATTATTTTCAGCTGTGATGTTTCTTGGATGGACTATAGATTGGTTCAGCGTAAATCAGGATTTCTCAACCATCTTTCCTTAGCAATGAGGTTTAGTTTTTTCGCAATTAGCTGTTTTCCCTTTATGAGAGGAACACTAATGTCATATTAAACTTCACCCGAATTCACGTTTGTAGCGGATCGTGCCACTGAGAGAAACCATCGAATGTCTTGTCTATCCCCTACAGAGACGACCGAAAAGTGGTGTAGACGTTCTGCAGGTATCAGACCCTTGAGAACGCCGACCTATACTGACCCCAGAATGGCTGTTGCACTTAACCATTAAACCATAAATCTACAATATTGAAACGATGTGCGTATGATTAATGTTAAATTCGCATAAAATTAATATTACTCATACTTACTTACTTAAATGAAGTATGGGATAGCTTCTCGCGTTGTTGTGAATTAACACGCTTTCTATTTTTAGATTCACAACTAACGGCACCTACTTGTTTATAGACGAACGCGAACGTCAATGTTTGAAAAGCCCTTGCTAGACATACCGATTAACTCGACACTTATACTGCGAAGTTGCTGTCAATAACATTCGAGGGGAGCCGACAATGAAAGATATTTTTTTTCTTAAGATGACTGGAGACATGTTTTGAACCTGTGATCTCCCGCATGGTAGTCGCGTGTTCTAACCACTATGCCACGGCCGGTCCTTCTTACGTTGTATATAAATATGCAAACTCGCTACATATATATACGTATGCACAGTACAGTTAGCTCCCTAACTAAATATGTAGGTTAACTACGATTGATGAGTAGTCCCCGACCAGAGAAATAGAGACCGAGGGCGTACTATAAAAAGGTGATGACGAATTTATGAAATGGCGAATCAGGACCGCTATTAAATAAGCACTACACCACATGGGGTGTCCTCTAGAGAGGTACAAATAGGAGGTTGATGTCTACGTGGCTCCCCTAGCATCTGTCTCAGGAAGAGCGTCTGAAATGAATCCTGGCAGTAGGACTAAAATGCCACCAGTAAAATGGCAGTGAATGTAGTGAGAAATAAGAGAAAAAGAACCCCAAAAAATGTTGACGACCACCGCAAACGTTTTAAGGACCATGATGTGAGAATATGCACTTGGAATGTAAGAACTCTATGCAGACCAGGTGCCTCCATTCAACTGGCGGTCGGCAAGAGACTACCACACATGTTCTCTAAGTTTACTCCTGTGAGTAAACGAATCGCCACCATAAGAGTCAAGGCAACATTTTTCTACATCACGCTGATATGTGCCCATTAGGGTGGGGCGATTTGAACATCTTAATGGGCGCTTCGCGTTTCTGATTCTTGGGATTGTACTGAGCAAAAAAGTCCACTAGACTATAATTTTTGTGTAAGTATTGGATCGAAAATCTTAATGGTTTGGCTGTTATAGGCCAAAATTTCTAAAAAAAACAACAAGAAAAAAAGTGATGAATTTTCTACATATTATACTTTTTGACCATGAAAACGAAGTTTTTTCTAAGTAATATGTTTAGAGAAATTGTAGCCCGAGACAATAGCTATAACCTTACTTTTGAAAATAAGTCAAAATTTCAAATAGTTTACGAAATATGAGCCCAAGAAACTTTCCAAAAAAAATAAAGTTTGAGAAAAAACTTCAAGTCAAAATGTGGAAGCTCGATTTTCACCGTAGACGTATGGTCTAGTAGACTTTTTTGCTCAGTACAATCCCAAGAATCAGAAACGCGAAGCGCCCATTAAGATTTTTTCCTTCCATACTAATCGCCCTTCCCTAGTGTCCATGCTTCGACGGAGGAGAAAAGCGGCGAGGTCAAAGACGAATTCTACGCCCAACTTGAATAAACATATGGCAGTAGCCCGGACTGAGATTTTATAATCGTGCTGGGAGATTTTAATGGCAAAATAAGTCAGATGAATGTCTTTAGTCCAACAGTCGGAAAATTTAGTCTGCATACTGAGTCATCACCAAACGGAATCAGACTGATTGATATATCTGCAGCAAAGATCATTGTAAGTAACAGCACACGATTTGACCACAAAAACATTCACAAGGCGACGTGGATAACTCCCGATCAAGTTACGAGAAATCAAATAGATCACATGATAATCGATGGAAGGCACGCATCAAGTGCCTAAGACGTACGAGTGAACAGGGGTGCAAACATCAATTCGGATCACCACTTCACTGCAGTGAAAATGCAATCTAGGCTAAGCAAGGCGAAAAACCTGCGTAACCAGGCACTGAGCAAGCTGGACATCGCGTAACTGCAGATTACGGAGATAGCCAACGCCTATTCTGACCAACTCACTCAACTGGAAAGGACTGCGCTGTCCGTACTGGGGTATGTGAAGCTTTTTAACGATAATGCCTGGTACGATGACGAATGCCGCAATGCCACCCGGGAACAAGATGCTGCATACAGGGCCAAACCGCAACCAATGGCAATGCGAGCTGTTCATGAAAAGTACAGGGAGAAGAGGCGGGAGGCGACTCGACTCTTCAGGCGAAAAAAACGAGAGCTGAAGGAGCTGAGTAATGTGCGTATTGAAGATTACAGGAACAGAGGTGAAGCCCGAAAATTCAACCAGAATATAAATGGTAGGGTACATGGAACAGGTCTTCCCTCCTGTTAAGACAAGAATGGTTATCTCGTGACTTACTCCGAGAGCGTACTGAGAATATGGAAAGATAACTACTGCAGCCTATTGATGTGTGAAAACTCCGTTGCTGAAGAATGTGTACCAATCCGAGACGAGACCATCGAGTGTCCCCCTCCGAGCCAAGCTGAAATAAAAACTGGCATATCCCGACTAAAGAACAACAAGGCCACGGGGGCTGATGGTCTTCCAGCTGAGTTGTTTAAGGTGGAGGGGGATGAGCTTGTTTTAAGCATGGAACAGCTGATAGAGAATATTTGGCTTCAGGAGAGCAAGCCAGAGGATTGAAATCTCAGTGTGCTATGTCCACTCCACAAAAAAAGTTAACCGTAGTGAGTGCCGTGGCATAGTGGTTAGAACACGCGACTACCATGCGGGAGGTTCGAACATGGCTCCAGTCATCTTAAACAAAAATTGTTCTTTCATTGTCGGCTCCCCTCGAATGTTGTTGACAGCAACTTCGTTCGCATTCGTCAATAAACAAGTAGGTGCCGTTAGTTGTGAATCTAAAAATAGAAAGCGTGTTAATTCACAACAACGCGAGAAGCTATCCCATACCTCATTCTGGGGGTGCAAAGGGAAATTAAGTTTTTTTTTATCCTCTTACCCATTGCGTATAAGGTTCTCTCTTGCACACTGTGTGTATGTCTTAAGTCGATTGTGGATAAACTGATTGGACCTTATCAGTGCGGCTTTAGACCAGGCAAATCCACGACGGATCCGATATTTACATTTCGGCAGATTCTAGAGAAAACCCATGAGAAGTAAATCGACACTTACCACCTCTTTGTCGATTACAAAGCTGCCTTCGATAGTCCCATCAGGCATCGACTATACGAAGCCATGTCTATGTTCGATAACCCTGCGAAGATAATTCGTTTCTGCCGGTGAACCCTAACGAATACCAAATCCTCTGTTCGGATTGGCAAGGATCTATCTGCGTGATTTGATACGACGAGAGGTCTTAGACAGGGTGATGGTTTGTCATTCATACGGTTTAATATAGTGATGAAGAATGTGTTAAGGAGAGCAGCGGTTCCATATTTAATAAAAGGCACATGCAGCTCGCATGTGCCGATGCTATCGACATTATCGGTCCGACAATGCGAGAGGTAACAGCTGTCTTCTCATTTGTTGAAAGGGAGTCAGCGAAAATGGGTTGAGTACAGTGAATGAGAACAAGACGTAGTTAATTGTATCGTCGAACAAAGTATTCACCCCTTGTGTCCACTATTGCTTAGAGGTAGTGAATGAAGTAATTTACCTCGGATCCGCCATGAACAAAATCAACAGTGCCAGCCTATAAATAAATATGTGGCCCATTTGCGTAAACGGCAAGTTCAGGATTAGGATGAACCATGAGCTGTACGGACGAGTTATACCACGACATTGATGTGGTCAAGCGAATCAAAGTGCAACGATTACGCTGGCTAGGCCAAGTCGTGAGGATGGATGGGAAAACTCCAGCGCGAAAGATATTCTATCAAGACTTCAAGGGACGGCGCAAAAACAAGGGAGACCGCGACTGCGTTGAAAGGACCAGGTGAAAGAATCACTGACTCTGCTTGGTACGACTGACTGGAGACGGTGCGGACAAGATCGAAGCGAATGGAAATCTCTTATCATTTCGACCTCTGATAAGTCACTAAGATATAAATAAATATGTTGTCGAGTTGATTTTAAGGCTTATAATAATAAAATTAATATTAACCATACGTTGTATATAACGCAGTACAACACATGATTTTGGGACTCAATTCTGAGAACAGCACATGAAAGTAGCCCCAAAAAGTTGAAGTTCTGCATCATTCGTTTTGTCAAGTTACATGCCATAATAATTTAATATCGATTTGAAGTTAGTATGTATCGTATAGCGGAATTTGTCACGTTTTAGGCTCTTTTGTTTGATACAACTCGAGAACAAAACGTGACAAATTACCCTATACGATATTTGCTAACTTCATATCAATATTAAATTATTATGGCATGTGACTTTACAAATCGAATGAGGCAGAAGTTCTTCTCTTTGGGGCTACTTTCACGTGCAGTTCTTAGAATTGAGTCCCAAATCAATGAACTAAAAAATGTTGTACTATGTAAATATGCAAACTCGCTACATACATATGTTTGCACAGTAGAGTACTTGGGATAGGGTCGTCGTGCAATATCATCAGCAATGATCTGTTTTCTACTTATCACAGATGAGACAGCCTGTATATGGCCAGAAATTCAGAGTTATTGAGGAAAATTTATGAAAAAAGGGCAATAAATTACAACTTTTTGATGATTCAACATATGATTAAATACAATTAGTTCAACTTTATTCTTTAAACGGATATATTAATAGAAATTATTTATTTATAACTTAGCTACAATTCTGATAAAGAATGAAATGAAAAATCATGACTAGTTGAGCCTTGGATAGAGCTTCCGGTGTAAGAGATGAACTTGATGGCCTTAGTATTGGGAGGCTTAAACCCCTATAGGGATAAATACAAATTTATGGGTTGACCACCTCGTTGGAATGTGCGACAGCTTCCGACAGGCTCTTAAAATTGTTAGAAGTCAAGGCGTTAATGCGTCGATGTTCTTTAGCAGCCCGCGGATATTTTTCTATCGTGTTCCGGTGATTTAAAACTGTTGCATATTTTGTCATATATTTCGGTATTCGCCATGTCCTGTTCACACACACAAAATACAATCCAGACTTTACATTTAAAGTTAATTTTATAAAGTTAACTTGGGACCAGTCGTGGCATTGAGATTAGAACACGAGACTACCATGCGGGAGATCCGTGGTTCGATTTCCGGCTCCAATCGTGTACATTTTTCTTTCATTGCCGGCCCCCTCGATGTTGTAGACAGCAACTTCGCAGTATAGAGTCGAGTCAATCGGCATGTCTAGTAAAAGCTACTCAAACTGTGACGTTTGCATTCGTCGATAAATAAATAGGTGCCGTTTGTTGTGAATGTAAATTAGAAGACGTGTTAATACACAACAACGTGAGTATCTATCTCATACCTCTTTCATGGGGTATAAAGGGTAATTAAGTTTTTTTTTTTTCTTATAAAAATCTATGTACTCTATATAGCAACTTGTCCGATTTCCTAGCACTGTGCCGCGTCAATGCGCCATTATGCCTAAACGAAACGAAAATAAAATCAACACTTAGTAATCACTACAAAATGCTTCAGGAACATTTCTCTGGTTCATAAATGTTGTAAAAGATGGCGCAATTGGTAGTTGGTGGTAATGCTCACAGTATCCCAGCAACAATGGTTAAAATGTTAACAAAAGGAGGTGTCATTGAAAACAGAGCTAACAACACTGCCACCATTAGTAAGTGGTACAACACCAACCACAGAGTGACAGCATTATGTTAAATTCACTCACTTATTTCAATCCAATAACCATCAAGCTCATACCTGTGAGCATAATAACAACAATTTCAGCAGTAGAAGTAGTCGCACTCACTGTAATAGAAGAAGCTAAAGCTACAGCTAACTGAACTGAACTAACACAAACAGCTTCAATTAAGCAAATAAACATTTACTATATAAAATACAACAATAGCGATGAATGGAATAATTGAATCTATCGAATGGCAGGCACCACAATGAATGAAATGTCAGGATATACTACTTAGCTTAAGCTATACCGGAAATACAATCCAAACATCGTGGTAAGCCAGTCAGTTTGTCTACCACCTACAAAGTGTTTACACACACAAGGTGCTTTAGCGTAGAGAGTGCGGGGGGAGAAGGGAAGACTGCGGGCACGTTTACAAGTACTCAGCGGAGAGCAATAAGAAAATCTCAAAAGATGCCATTGCCATTGGAATGATAAATAAACAAATGATATTTGCATAAAATTAGACATCCTATGGCGTTTAAATGGATGCCAATGTTACTGTTAGAGATTAAAATCGGAAACGGAAGTACGCAACTATAGGCAAACACAACGAAGAGAAGGGCACTCTGTGTGTGTGTGTGTTAGCACATTGTGCTTGGGTTTATGTGTATTAGTAAAAGTATAAGCGCATGTTGTGTGTGTGTGTGTGTGTGTGTTCGCGTTTGTATTCTTGTGTCAATGTTTAAAAGTCAATGAAGCGTATAATATTGTCCCAAGCAGTGGAGATGAAAATAAAAGTACAATTTGCTACAATTTTTAGTAAGCTTTTAAAATCAACATATACTTTAAAAAAACACGTCCTACTAAGATTTTCGTACAAATCCTAAGTCAATTAAGACATAACTAGTACAATAATGTCAGTCAGGTGAACTGACTAATAAATACCCTCACATATTGGGTGTATTGATATAATTACTCGATTTCTAAAATGGGCGGAGTGGTACATTTGTATGGGAGGTAGCAGAAGGGGCGTGACCTGACTTCCAGTGTTTTCTCGAAAACTTTATCCTTTTATAGCTTTACTAAAAACAGAATTGGGGAAAGTTACTGATCGTCACTCACTTAGGAGAGACCAGAAGCGATTCCTTTGTGGCACTGTCCACACAGCTAACTACTTCCGGCCTTAGACCAAGTATTCCCCGGCCAATGACCTTAAAGCAACCGCTTAGAAGTTGGCTAGAGTTAGAATTCGAAATGTTGTGTAACCTAATCGGCATGCTACCTCCGATGCGTCTTAGGAAGTAGGTAACAGAAATTACTGGAGCTCAACTCAGGCTCTCTTAGTGGCTTTGGCAGCCCCAAGAAACTAAGATCGGGAGCGGTGGCCTAAAAAGCCACTCTCCTTAAACAAAATTTATTATGAAAAAACGAAGAATGGAAAAAACAAGACCCCCCCCAAATGTTGACGACCCCCGCAAACGATATAAGGACCATGATTTAAGGATATGCACCTGGAATGTCCGAACTCTCTACAGAGATGGTGCCTCTATCCAACTGGCGGATGTCCCCGACAAATACAAGGCTGACACCACCGCCATACAGGAAATGAGATGGACGGGACAGGGATGCACACGACGAAAGAACTGCGGCATCATTTATAGCTGCCATGCAGAAAGACACGAATTTGGATGTGGTTTCATAGTCGGCAAGAGAGTTTCGTCACCTGGTCTCGCGGTTTAACCCTGTAAGTGACCGAATAGCCACCATTCGCATTCGGGCGAAATATTTTTATATTACGCTGATTTGTGTACACGCCCCGACGGAAGATAAAGACGATGATATTAAAGATGCATTTTACGAGCGCCTAGAAGAAACATACGACCGCTGCCCTGGCCACGACATTAAAATTGTTCTGGGAGACTTTAATGCAAAAATATGAAGGGAAGATGTTCTTGGTCCATCGATCGGTAAATTCAGCCTGCATACCGACACGTCAGACAACGGGTTTAGGCTGGTTAGCTTCGCAGCCGGAAGAAACATGGTAGTTAGTGGAACACAATGCCTCTACTTCTGACGTTCCCGATACACAGTGGCAGCATATTGCGCATTCCATGGCAACCGCCGCAACAACCGTGCTAGGATATGAAAAGCGGCGCTCAGACGAATCCTGGTACGATGAAGAATGTCGCATAGCGTCTGAGGAACAGGATGCTGCTTATAGGGCAACGCTACAGCCAATGGTAACCCGTGCTGTTAGGGAACGGCACAAGCAGAAAGCGAAAAAGGCGAGACAGCTATTTATGCGAAAAAAAACGTCAGATGGAGGAACGGGAGAACGAGGATAGAGGTGAGGCCCGAAAATCTTACCAGAAAGTAAGAGCAAATGAATACGGTAATGGCCTTCCCACCTGCAAGGACAAGGATGGAAATCTGGTCACGGATACGCAGAGTGTGCTGCACATATGGAGAGAACAGTTCCAGCAACTGCTGGTTCCAGAAGGCAGCACACGTGAAGTTATCACGCCAATTATCGCCGACGGCTTAGATTGCCCACCACCAAGTCAAGCCAAGGTAAGAAGAGCAATATCGCGGCTGAAAAACAACAAAGCAGCCGGTGCCGACGGTCTGCCTGCTGAGCTCTTCAAGTCCGTTGGCGAGGAGCTGATAACGAGCATGCACCAGCTCGGTTAGGCTTAAAGAGTGTAGGCCCGACGATTGGAATGTAAGCGTATTATGTCCTGTGCTGAAAAAAGGTGATCCAAGTGTGTGCTCCAGCTACCGCGGGATCAGCCTTTTACCCATCGCATATAAGGTCCTGTCGAGTGTGCTATGTGAAAGACTAAAGCCAGTGTTATCCAACATGATCGGGCCTTATCAGTGTGGCTTTAGACCTGGAAAATCAACAACTGACCAGATATTCACACTTCGGCGAATCCTGGAGAAGACCCACGAGAAACAAATCGGCACGTACAATCTTTTCGTCGACTATAAAGCTGCCTTCGACAGCCCGATATGGCGAAATTACTCGAAGCCATGACTGAGTTTGGTATTCCAGCGAAGCTGATACGTCTTTGCGGAATGATGTCTGCAGTGAAGATTGGCAAGGACCTTATGAAGCCATTCTATACCAGACGATGCCTTAAACAAGGTGACGGCCTATCGCGCGATCTCTTCAACATAGTGATGGAGATGATAATGAGAAAAGCTGCAGTAAACACGAGTGGCACTATATTCAACAAAAGCCACATGCTACTCGCGTACGCTGATGAAGTCGACATCATTGGTCCAAAACTGCGGGATGTGACTGCAGCCTTCTCAGGTATACAGAAGGAATCAGAGAAAATGGGTATAACGGTGAACGAGGACAAAACGAAGTTATTAGTTTCAACGAACAAAGAACGTACTCGTTTGGGAAACTGCGTGAACGTTGACAACTATAATTTCGAGGTGGTAGATAATTTTGTCTACCTAGGCTTCGCCATCAACAAAACAAATAATGTCAGCCTACAAATCCGGAGAAGAATCCTGCTTGCAAATAAATGCTACTACGGACTAAGCAAGCGATTCAATGACAGAGCCCTCTCTCGACGAACAAAACTTCAGCTATACCAGATACTGGTTCTACCTGTCTTAATGTATGGCTCAGAATCCTGGGTTATGACACAAGCGGATGATCGGTTCTGGCGGTATTCGAGAGAAAAATACTCCGTAAAATATATGGGCCCATCATCGTTAACGGAGAGTATCGGCGTCGTATGAATAATGAGCTGTACGAGCTGTACACTGACATTGACCTGATCAGACGCATAAAGGTGCAACGGTTGCGTTGGCTAGGTCATGTTGTAAGAATAGACGAAAATGCTCTAGCTCGAAGAGTCTTCGACAATGAACTCGATGGATGGCGCAGAAGAGGGCGACCAAAACTCCGTTTTAGAGACCAAGTTACTGAGAACCTTACAGAACTCGGTTTGACTAACTGGAGACGAAGCGCAGAAGATCGAGGCGCTTATAATATTTTTCTGCGTGCTGTATATAATCCACTGGGATTGCCAAGAAGTACCAGCTAAAGTAAAGTAAATACAGAATTTGGGTGCGATCGCATTGGATGTATTGATATTATTGTTCGATTTCTAAAGAGTATGTGAGGTACCAGAAGGGGCGTGGCCATGTAGCCCATTTGCAATACCGTAAGTAGTTTTGAAGAAATATTAAATCCATGCAAAGTTTAAAAACAATTGGTAGCGTCTTTCAAGTTATCGTGCGTACCAGTCGGACATGGATCAAACGACTAAAAAAGCCATGAATCGAATTTGGATCAAAGACACCTAAAGTCTAAAGTGACTCCTTCTATGTGTTACACTTTCTTGTCGTATCAAATGATATATACCCTCCTAACCGTAGGATAAGGGTATAAAAAAGTACAATCCACATAGCAGCCGTTTCCCTTGCCATCCCCGCTACACTCACACATTCAAAGCGTTTATACTACTGCTACGACTTTATAATTTGTGATTAGGAGCAGATGTAAACGTAGTCAGTGAGTGTTAATAGAAAACAATCTGTTGGATACTTTTCGTAAACAACGTCACCACATCCGTCCACCCCCACCACATCTCCTCCCACGCACTCGCTAGTCTTTGTGTTGTTTGTATGTAAATCATTATTAATGGGATCTGTGTGGATTGAATTGGTAAGGATTGAATTCAAACGAATGCCTAAGGACCGCCGAGAGAGGGTGGCGGGGAGGGTAACCATTAGCAACAACAGTAGTAGAAGTTAGAAATTAAAAATTATGTTAATGCTGTTGTTGCGCCATCGAACCATCGTCGAGGTGGATGGATATAGCCCAGACAGGAGATTAGGCCATCATTCTAAATTGGCACGGCAACATAATCAAATTTCAATTAGATTTTATTTTATTCATTTATTAATTAGTGAACATTTTTAATTGATGACATCATTATAGAAATGGAATAGAGAAAATCTAATAAGAAAACATTAGAAATGTTGTTTTAACGATGCCCAGATTGCAGCGGGGGTGGGGGTGGTTTGGCAATTAATCGGATCCAAGCGGCTGAAGTTATGATGATTGCAGATACTTAAGTTGGTATGATTGCGGATAAGATGTGAACTAGTGATATTGGTAATTTTAATGGCACAGATTTTTTTAAATGGTCATACTTAAGAGTACTGCGGATGCAGAAGTGGTTTCTTTAATTACTAGTTGAGTTAAAAATCTAAGATTTAATAAATGGCAGGCTGAAAGGAGGTAACATGCTAGGAAAATAGTTACGAGTGCGAATAGACTACTTATGTTGTACTAGATTATAACGGGTTTGGAATTAAGAGCGAGTGAAAAAGAAATGAAGTTTATTTCAAAGAAAGCTAAATTTGTTTAAGCTAGTAATAAACCAGTACTGAAATGTCAGTCAGTTAAACTGACTGATAAATACCATCACCCAATATAAGATATTGTTTAAGTCTTGAGTTATTGAAATTAACCGATTTGTAATTAAAGCCAGTTAGAAAGTTTCAGTCGGGCAACCCAACTTACATTTACCCTTACCCTCAGTAAATCAAATAATTTTCTATTATATTGATATTATTACTCGATTTCTAAAGTGCGCGGAGTGGTACATTTGTATGGGAGGTACGAGAAGGGGTGTGGTTAGGCTTCCAGATTTACTTTCCATTACTTTATCCTGTTATAGCTTTACTAACTACAGAATTTGGGCACGATTGCCTTGGGTGTACTGATATTATTAGTACATCCCTAAAGTGGGCGGAAAGGTACATTTGTATGGGAGGTACCATAAGGGGCGTCGCTAGACTTCCAATTTTTTCTCCAAAACTTTGTCCTGTTATAACATAACAAAATACAGATTTTTTCTCCAAAACTTTATCCTGCTTAAACTTTACCAAACGTTAGGTCTTTTAATAATATTAACCGATTTCCAAAGTTGGCGGTACCAGATGTGTATGGGAGGTACCAGATGGGGCGTGAATAGACTTCCAATTTTTTTCTCCAAAACTTTATCCTGTTATAGCTTTACTAAAAATAGAATTTGGGTACGATCACGTTTAATTTATTGATATTATTTCTCCATCTCTATAGTGGGCGGAAAGGTAGAATTGTATGGGAGGTAGCAGAAGGGGCGTGGCTAGGCTTTCAAAATTTTTTCCAAAACTTTATCCTGTTATAGCTTTACTGAATACAGAATTTGGGGACGATCCCGTAGGGTGTATTGATATTATTACTCGATTTCTAAAGTGGGCGGAATGATGTATTTGTATGTGAGGTACCAGAAGGGGCGGGGCCATGTAGCCCATTTGCAATACCGTAAGTAGTTTTGAGAAAATAATAACTCGTGCAAAATTTCAAAACATTTGGTTGCGTCTTTCGAAAGTTATCGTGCGAACCAGCCGGACAGCCACCAGACAGACAAACAGACAGACGGACATGGCTGAAACGACTTAAATAGTCATGAATCGAATTTGGTTCAAAGAAACCTAGGGTCTAAAGTCACTCCTTCTATGTGTTACACTTTTGGGTCGTATCAAATGATATATACCCTCATCCCTAAGAGTGATGGTATACAAATATTTATGTGAGGATATTAAGGGAAGAAAAATTAATAATTCCTATTATAAGCCAATGCCACGAGAGAGTCCAATGCTGCATACAGGGCGAAACTGCACCCAGCGGGAAAAATGCCCATTATGTAATCGCTGATGTCAGTTATATTAAATAGCAATCAAAAGTTAACAAAGTAAGCTACGAAGTCAGTAAGTGTCATTAAAGTTGCAATTACGTAATAAGCGGAGTCTTAAGCGAGTTTGATAACACGCTTGATTACGAATTCAAACTCATGTCATGAATTACTAGATAGATACTTCGTTTCATTTACCGCTGGGAAGTCAATGCCGCGAGAGAGCAAATGCTGCATACAGGGTGAAACTGCACCCAGCGCACGGTGGGGTAAATTCACGATCTGGGCGGCCAAAATTCGATTTCTCAAAAACCAATGTTTTCAATAATTTCCGATTGTAGGATAAAGAGAACAGAATGCTTCACTAGATTCCGTTATTTTTTCATTCCATTTTGCTTACATTCGTTTTCTACACGCTGTTAAAGTTACATGTTGCTAATTGTGCATTTTCTATTTTGTTGTGCTCAGGTAAACCAACAATTTTAGCAGGCTGTGGGAAGGCGTGTGTTAAGTTTAAACATTTAAGTAAAATGGAAAATAATAAAGCAGGTTAATATTATTTAATACACTTTGCTAAATTAAATTATAATTCAAATTCATACTAGTAAAGCAGCATTGAAAAATATGGTATTTTTGTCAATTTCAATGGGTAACAAAATCGATCTATGGACAAAAAGTTATGCATCACCCCTTTTCACTCCTTCAATCTGTGATTATATATAATCTTTTACATCGTATTGTTCATATGGAAAAAAAAAATTTTGCGGGTTTTTGCGGTTTTGTGTTTTATAGCCATTTATCTACTGCAGAAGAATGAAATATAATTTCTGCGGTTTTACTGAAACACTTTAGTTAGCATACTGGATGTCCTATATCTCTACGCATTTATAGTTAGAGGGTATCTAGACGAATTAAAAGTTATAGGGAGGTAGGCCTCTAAAATGCAACCTTGTGGAGATATATGGGAAATACTTGGATCTTAAAATTTTTATTAAAACCATTTTTTGTATAAAAACGGTCACAACCTCTACCCTCCGAATGTTAACATATTTTTATTTTTTACGCCTCATCGAATAATATTTTACCATTCAGATTCATAAATTTGCTTCAAATAATTTTGGCCGCCCAGATCGTGACTTTACCCCACTGTGCAGCGGTAAAAACACCAATTATATAATTGCTGATATCAGTTATATTTAATAGTAATCAGTAATGATTCTCTCGCATATTTCCTCCTTTAACCGGTGAGCTATCCCTTACAAAGTAAGCTACGATGTTAGTTTGTGTCATTTCAATTGCAATTACATTATAAGCTGATTTTGATGACACGCTTGATTACGATGTAAGTGACGATGTCAGTAGGCGATATCGTTACACTGCACATGCTTGACTCAGATCTCTCGCTTACAATGTCATGGATTATTAGATAGGTACTTTATTTCGTTTACCGCTGGGAAGTCAATGTCACGAGAGAGTTCAATGCAGCATACAGGGCGAAACTGCACCCAGCGGTATACCCCTTATTTTATCGCTGATATCAGCTAAATTTAGTATGAATCAGTGATTATTTTCTCGCATATATTCCTCTTTAAATTTAGCATGGGCGTGTCTTAGGAGGTTTAATCGGCACGCTCTTGCTTACAAAGTAATCGACAATGTCAGTGTGTGTCATTTCAATTGCAATCGAGTTATAAGCGAGCTTGATAACATGCTTGATTACGAAGTAAGTGACGATGTCAGTAGGTGTCTTTTTAATAGCATTGTAATCGGAGTTATAATGAGTGGACGATGTTTTTTACATTACACACGTATGACATTCTAAGTACTTAGATCGTTGGCTTACAATAGTAACGTCATAGATTACTAAATAAGAACTTCGTTTCATTTACTGCTGGGCAGCCAATGGCAACGAGAGCTGTTCATAAGGGGCTTGTGGAGAAGAGACGAAAAGCAACTCGTCTCTTTAGACGGAAAAATAAGGAGGTGAATAAGAGACAAGATGAGTGCAAAGAGTTGCTCCTAAATAGAGGGAAAGACCAAAAATACTACCAGAGAGTTAAGGCGAGAATGCGTGAAACAGGGTTGCCCTCATGTAAGAACGGCGATAGTCAGCTAGTGACGGATCCGGATAACGTCTTGAAGATATGTTGAGAACATTTTAGCAATTTACTGGATACGGACACTACTACACAAGACCTCGCTCTAATCCATGGCGATTGTATTAACAATCCGCCCTTAAGAAAACAAAGCGGCTGGAGCCGATTCCTGCTGAATTGTTTAAGGGTTGATTAGGAGCATGCATCAGCTCATGGAGAACATCTGGCTATAGGAGAGCATGCCCGTGGTTGAGACTCTCAGTCTGTTATATCTTCAAGGAAGTCGTAGTGAGTGTAAGAACTACCGTGGAATATGCCTATTACCAAATGCGTACAAGGTCCTTTCGAGCATAATGTGTGAACGTCTAAAGCCAATTGAAGAAAAACTAATTGGACCTTATCAGTGCGGCTTTAGACCTGATAAATCTACTACGGATCAAATATTCACTTTACGACAAATCCTGGAAAAAATTCATGAAAAGCTGATCGACATCTACACTGTCTTTGTCAACTACAAAGCTGACTCCGACCAAGAATAAGTTCTATGAAGCCAGGTCTGAGTTTGGTATAACTGCAAAGTTTGTTCGACTTTGCAGATGTGCCTTGGAAAACACCAAATCGTCAGTTAAGATTGGAGCCACAATCCACTAGCCTATGCAGATAAAATGGAAAACAGGTCGAAATCTGCAGAATATAACTGCAGTTTTCTCGTCGTTGGAAATTGAGTCAGGAAAAATAGGTTTAGCGGTATACGAAGACAACACCAAAAAAGCGAGAAATACCATCATCCTCAGAAAAAACATAAAATTTGCTTAACAAAATACAGAATTTGGACACTATCACGTTGGTTGTATTGCTATTATTACTCAATCGGCGAAATGGTACATTTGTATGGCCGGTGCCAGAATGGGCGTGGCTAGACTTTCAGTTTTTTTCCAAAAATTTATCCTGATATAGCTTTACTAAACACGGAATTTGGGCACGATCGCGTTGGTTGTATTGATATTATTACTCGATTTCTAAAGAGGGCGGAATTGTACATTTGTATGGGAGGTACCAAAATGTACCCATTTGCAATACCGCCACTATTTTTGGAGAAATATTAACATGAAAAGTTTTAAAACAATTGGTTGCGTCTTTCGAAAGTTATTATAGCTCAAATGACTTAAAAATTTATGAATCGAATTTGGTCCAAAGAAACCTGTGGTCTTAAGTGACTCCTTCTATGTGTTACACTGGGTCATACCAAATTATATATACCCTCCTAACCTTAGGGTGACATTGGGGATGTAAAGTGAATCTTGCATCTCTAGCTGAGTCACAACCTCCTTAGTGGTAGCACCTGGACAACATTTTTCGTAATATTTTTGTTTTTTTTTATCATGAATAGCGGCAGATAGTGAGCAACAAACCCTGATGGCTGAACTAGTGTCCCGCCTTCAGGTCCTTTACTGAAAACACGAGGAAGAAAAAGTAAGAAACGGAACCCTATGACCCCCGCAAAAGTAATAAGGACCATGATTTAAGCATATCCACCTGGAACGTCCGGACTCTCTAAAGAGAAGGTGCCACTACACGACTGGCGGATCTCCTCAAAAGATATAAGGCTGACATCACCACCATACAGGAGATGAAATAGACAGGACAAAGATGCTCGCGACGTAAAAATTCCGACATCTATTACAGCATGAATTTAGTTGTGCATTTGTAATTGGCCAGAGACTTAGACAACTTGTCTCGCGATTTAATCCTGTTAGTGATCAAATAGCCACAATCCACATTTAGGCGAAATATTTATAAGTTACATCATGCTTATTTGTCCTCATGCCCCGACAGAAGATAAAGACGCTGAAAAATAGATGAATTTTACGAGAGCCTAGAGGAAACATACAACCGCTGCCCTGATCACGACATTAAAATCGTCCTGGTAGATTTTAGGACAAAAATAGGAAGTGAAGATATTCTTGGTTCGTCGATCGGTAAATTCAGCCTGAATACTGACATGTCAGACAACGGGTTTAGGCTGGTTAGCTTCGCAGCGGGATGGAACATGGTAGTGAGTGGACCAAGGTTCCAGCACAAAGATATCCACAAGGCAACTTGGCTATCTCCCGATCAAAACACCAAAAATCAAATAGATCTTGTGGATCATTACCTGGTTGCCGCCAAGGTGCGCACAAGATTGATCAAGATTGAAAAACGCACGTAACTTGGACTTCGCGAAGCTGCAAATCCCAAAGATAGCCACTGCCTACTCCAACCAGCTCTCGCAACTACTACCACACAATGCCTCTACTTCTGAAGTTCCCGATACACAGTGGCAGTTCTGGGATATGAAAAACGACGCTCAGACGAATCCTGGTACGATAAAAAATGTCGCATAGCGTCTGCTGCTTATAGGGCAATACCTCTCCTGTTGGGTTTCAGGACATTGCGAGACTCCTGGTAATGAATCAGCTGACCTATTGACCTGAACAGGCTGTCATGTGTCTGATCATGACTCTCTGCAAGATATTCATCCGGCCATTTGTTACCGTTTGGGTTAGTGGAGGATTTGATGGAGAAAACAGCCAGCAGACGTTGGACCTCCAGAAAATATTATATAACTGCTAGATTGCTGGGGCCGAATACAGCAGCTCTCGATCGGTGTTCATGATTGGCTTGTGACCTGGGACTATCCTGTGGAATTCTTGCAGGCCATTGAAATATCAGGCACCTGATGGGAAAATGGGATAGATCCATAACGGACTACTGCCTTAAGTGTGGGAACGAAGAGAGGTTTGTTGCTGCCCTCCTCTAGCCCGTAGGAGACTAAGATACTTAGCGAAAAGTTATATAAAAGACCTAGAGTCTTATTCCTCAGTCCGAATAGGCGACTTAATATGTTTCATGAGATGCCTTTCATGGCTAACTGGGTCACTATGACGTTTGGGGTTTTCACGATTTTCTCTTCTTTCTCTACTCCTCCCTCTATCCTTTTTTTTCCTTTTTCTAACTGACAATCACGATAGATCACCAGATTTCGGAGTGTAGTGTGAACTGGTTTTTACCAGATTACACGTGTCTACAACCTAACCGAACCTAGAAGCAAAAGGTTACTGTACTAGGCTCGCCTCCTGTAAGAACAAGGATGGCATTCTGGCTACAGATATGCGAAGTATGCTGCATATATGGAAAGAACACTTATAGCAATTGCTTCACGTGCGCTGCGAAGGTATCAAGCCAATTGTCGACTACGAAGGCTATCCTTACCCACCACCAAACCAAACAGAGGTAGGAAGAGCAACTTCGCGGCTGAAAAATAATGAAGTAACAGGCGACGAAGGCCGATGGCGATCGCGGATATCGAGCATGCAACAGTTGCTATGCAAGGTTTGGTTTAATGAGTGCCTGACCGATGATTGGAATTTTAGCGTATTATGTCTTGTGTTGAAAATAGGTGATCCAAGTGCGTGCTGTCACTATAGCGGTATCAGCCTTTTACCCATTACATATAGGGTACTGGCTAGTGTGCTATGTGAACGACTATGTCAATGTCGCTAACACTGCGGAAAATCCTGGAAAAGACCCAAAAGAAGTCAATCGAAATGTACCGTCTTTTCGTCGACTATAAAGTTGTCTTCGTCAGCCCGATAAGGCAGAAATAACTCGAAGCCATGGCTTATTTTGGTATTCCATCGAAGCTGATATGGAATTGCGGAATAGCTAACTGACAAGAAGTCTTTAGTGATTGGATTGGCAAGGACCTAAAACAAGGCGACGGCCTATCGTGTGACCTCTTCAACATAGTGAGCACGAGTAACACGATATTCAACAAAAGCCATATGCTATTTGCGTATGCTGATGACTGACACATCATCGATGGAGAACTGTGGGATGTGACTGCAGCCCTCACAGATTAAAGAAGGAATTAGCAAAAATAGGTCTAACGGTGAACGAGGAAAAAACGAAGTTTTTAGTTTTAATGAACAGCGAATCTACTCGTTTAGGACTCTGGGTGAACATTGACAACTATAATTTCGAAGTAGTATAAGTGATTTTATCTACGTAGTATATTTCGACATCAACAAAACTAATAGCGTCAGCCTCGAAAACCGGAGAAGATTTTCTACTTCCAAATAGTTGCTATTTGGAACTATGCAAGCGATTTAATGACAGAGCCCTCTATCGACGAAAAAATACAGCTATAACAAATACTGGCTCTACCAGTCAAGATATATGTTTCAACATTAAAAATCACAAGCAGATGATTCGGTTCTAGAAATATTCGCGGGGAAATTTCTCCGTAAAATATATGGGCCCATCACCGTTAACTAAGAGTGTCAACATGCTATGAAATATGAACTGTACGAGTTTGTATACACCGACATTGACGTGGTCAGACGCATTAGGGTATAGCAATTGCGTTGGCTGGGTCATGTTGTAGCCTTCGACAACAGACAATGGACGGCGCAGAAGAAGGGTGACCAAAACTCAGTTGGAAAGACGAGGTTACTGAGAACTTTACAGAAATTGGTCTGGCGAAGTGGGAAATTGGTCTGACGAAGCGCAGAAGACCGATGCGCATATAATACTTTTCTACGTGCGGAATATAATCTCAACACGATTTCAGAAAATTGCCAGATAAGTAAGTAAGTACTCCCGACACCGAATACCAGACTTCTTGTTTGCTGGAAGTCAAGTCCGTAATGTCGGCAACAATGCGACACAACGGCTATGGAAAATCATTGTCACTTTATTTCGCGTGTCCGACATGTCTGCTGGTATATGCGATATTAAATATATGTGATGTCAAAAGTCTTTATTGATTTCCCAGCCAAGACTTGATAGCCAACATAACTCGCTTAATTCGCTTGATATCGGTTGCAATGCTGCAACAAATTACACAGATTGCATTAGTTTGTTAAGAGAAGTTATTCGGTGTTACCAAAACTAAAATATCACTGAATAGAGTATGCAAAAAATCTGGATTCCCTACAAATTATGTTAAAAATAGTGAAAAAATTAGAATTTTTGTCAAGGTTTTTTGAAAATTAACGAGGGAAGTCTAATCTTTTTGGGAAATTATATTATATCAATTTCTTAAGCGGTCTATTAGCTACAACTTTGCTTAAGAAGAGAAAGCGGTCAATTAAAAACTGTACAAACTGTTGGCCAAAAACTGATGTCACCATTTTTCAAGGGATCCAAGGGATTTCAAAAAGTTTAGAGGGCCAAAAAAAAATGTTGGTAGCCAATCTAGTCAAAATGAGCTAGGATTTTACTCTGCTCCGGTTGTACTATCGAACCTATATAGTCACGTTCGGGTGTTTTTCAAAAAGTTTGATTTTGTGTTATAGTGTTAGCAAAAATTTGACCTTTCGAATGATAATAAATATTTTAACATTCAATTCCAATTTAAATCTTTAATTTATAAATAAAAATAACAAAGTTCTAAATGAATCAATATTTGTATATATATTTATGCCAAATATGCTGCTGTCTACCTCATATTAAGTGGAAAATTACATTTATTTTTGTGGTTTCATATATATATAAGTATTTGTGTAATTTATATATACCATATTTTTATAACTTATCAAAAAATTGTATTGCAAACACTTAAACGAAACAAAAGTGTTTATGTCTCTATGTGTGTAAATAAATATGCGAATTGCTCAATATGGGTATCAACTACCGTACCATATTTTCATATATATCACTTTACAGCTTACCAAATATTAAGTTAACAAAAAATAAACGAATTTGCAACATACTACATATTTTCAATTTAATGATTTGTAAAATATTTGCCAAAAATATAATTTGTTTTCATAAATATTTAAAAATTCTAATACACATTTGCATACACACACAAATACGATAGATATTTATATGAAGTAGGATAAGGTAATGTAAACGATACTCTTGTTTATTTTGTTTTTTTTTTAATTGCTATTATACAATTAAATATGATTTCTATTGCGGACAGATATTTTACACATGTATATTTTTTTGTTGAAAGCGTATATGGGTCTATAACACGAAATTACTACATTCTGTGGCCAGACGCTTGAAGTATTAAAAATATTGAAAAATTAAAACTTTGAGAACAGGAATAAATAAAACAAAATGTCCTTTAACGAGGCCCGGGAATCAAAATAAAATATTCTACATATTTTTATGAAAAAATTTGGTCGCACGGTGCAAATAGTCATTACCGCGTGGCGTGTGTCCGATCGTTTTGTGTTCAGAAATCACAGATTTTCATTAACATTTGAAAATATATATTATAAATGAAGTACGTCAAGTTATTCAAGAAGAATGAACCAAGTCAATTTTAATTTCATAAATATAATATTATTTTAAAATTTATGATTTTGAGACATTTTAATCCGTGGCCAATTATTTTCGTCATTCCCGTGGGCTTTATTAAGAAAAAAAGCTTTAAACCGGGTTTTCGGTTAGGTGTAAACTATCAATGTAACTACAATTTCCGTTAGTTTTAAAGATAATTGACAGAAGTGAAAAATGTAGTCAGTTGTTTGAGAACTGTTTAAGTGTTTACTGTTTTTTGCGCATGTTCCTTAAATTCATCATTCTCGTGGTAAGTACATATATTTTTCCTTTATTCACATTATAGTTTCCAAATTTGTGGTATTGGTTTGTTCATTTTGTAAGTCTTCGACATTTCGACATTTAAATCGAAAAATACTCACGTTTCCATCATTACCGTGCAATCATTACCATGGGTATAATCTAAGTAATTAAGGTAATAATCAGAGGAAAAAACTTGCGCGTGAAATCCTTAATATCTTTAAACTAAATGGGGAATTGAATTCGCTAGAATTGGAAGGAAAAATCGGTTGGAATAATTGAAATTCGAGGGATAAGGACTTCCTCTCCTTTGAAACAATTTGACGGGGACGTCATCAATCCTGTTGAAACATCAATAGGAATTTGGACATTACAAAGCGCCAGTAGATATTTAGCCAAAGGGTCGTTTTGCAACGTGACTCTCATGTTCGCAGTTAATTTCAACTCCTTGTCATTCCGCCACAAAGACATTAATTTCATCAGCTACATTAGAATTTGGGATGGCGGGAAGCGTTTGACGAAAATCTTCCGACAGAAATATTATAGCCCACCAAATCGTTTCGAATCACCTCATAAATCCTTCATCTTTCGGTCAACTGCTTCCAAGGCTCGTTGATGCGCTATCGTGCATGCATCCCAAATGAAGATTTCGCATTCTCGCAACTATTTCACTGTCGCCGAACTTCTGGATATTGTGCCCAATGGCTTGTCAACTGTGAGAAGATTCATCGGCAACTTCAAAGCGGAGTGTGCAGTTCGACCGCCTTCCAACAAAGTGGCAGCAGATAGTGCAACAGCTAACGCAATTTGCGATCGATACGCATAAAAATTATTTGAGCTAATCTTTTTATTCGTTTCTTTTCCTGATGTCTTGTAAACAAACCTGTCGTTGTATTGACCATCTTTAAATTGTGGTGATATTCATCCGACGCTTGAGAACAATATCGTGTGCAATAGCTTTGAAGCCGTTGATATTCACATGAACAACTTTAAATGCAGTTATCTCCTAACAAAAATGTTCGATCGCAAAAAGGATACAGTTGGGATCTCATCTTAAAATAGATTGGGATCTCACCTCGAAATGAGTAGCAGCATAAGCCGGGAGTTTCCGATTGTAACTTTAATGCATTGCAATACTGACATACGACTGACAATGAATCGATATCAACGCAGCTAAGATCTTTTTAGGCGATTGTGGTATCCTATTCAAAAGCAGCGCGATTCAAGTCTATATTTACGACAGGTCTTCTTCTAGTAACATTTTGTCGAATTTGATGTAGTGATTGTGCAGCGCGAAACTGTGCAATATGGGCACGTCTCCATTCATTATTTTGGCACATTCCTTTTGCTTTTGATTATTACGGACGTTCTGCCTAATTATAGCACGACGCGTACGTCGCCTAAATTTTGATTGTCTTACAGGAGGCATTAGTCTAGTAAATAACTCTCCCTAAAAACAACCATGTCCTATTCGAAAAATCGAAATTTATCGAGTTTTCCAAGAATTTTTCCATTCGGATTGTCATGTCGAAATAATTATCTAAAATTTTTCGTAGTTACGTCGACCAAAACTATCAAATCATACGACAAAAAGCTAAATTTCGTCGAATAAAATATTAAAATTTTTCGAATTTTTCCAGAATTTTCCAACAAATTTTTCTATTTTTCCATTTGAAAAGTCATTCGCAATTATTGCACACAAAATTCCATACAATAAAGCAATTTTCGGTTATTCCGTTTTCCCGGTTTTTCGGGAGGATTTTCCCAAAATTTTCTCTCACATAATCCTTCTCCTGGCAATTGCGAAACAACTGAAATTCAGCAAAATCGGTCCAGCCGTTCTCAATTTATATATATAGATATTATTTATCTCGTTAAATTTTCCAACCATAATCAAAATCATCAAATCATGCGAAAACTGCAAAATTCCGTCAATAAAAAAAAGCTAATTTTTCGCGCTTTTCCGGAATTTTCCGAGTTTTTCGCTAATTATTTTCTATTTTTGCATTCGAAAAGCCATTTCGTAACAATTGCACTCAAATTTCCCGGCTTTTCCTAAGGATTTTCCCAAAATTTTGTAGCATAGAAAATTCCTGCCAATATTGAAAAAAAAAATCTAACTGGCCCAACGTTCTCTCTTGATAAATTACTATACATTTTTGTCACCATTTTTATATATATAGATATTTCACAATAATCTGAAATTTTTCAGCAACACAACGAATTTTGCACCTTTACGTCGTCTTAAATCATCAAGTCAAGCGATACAATGGAAGATTTCGTCGAAGGCATCCAAATCTTTAGATTTTTTCTGGAATTTTCCGAGTTTTCCACCAAGAATTTTTCTATTTATCCATTCGAAAAATAGTATAATTGTTCGAAATTGTTCACATTTACATCGCCCAAAATTACCAAAACATACGATAAGATGCAAAATTTTTTCGAAAAAAAAAAAAAAAAATTTTGGCATTTTCCATAATTTTTGACTAAAATTTTCTATTTTTCCATTCGAAAACCTACAAAAATTTAATTTTCGATTACCTCAAATCAGGCAATGAAATGCAAAATTTTGCTGAAAAAATTCAAATTTTCCGATTTTTTGGGAATTTTCAGAGTTTTCCACCGAGAATTTATCTATTTTTCCATTCGGAATAAATATCCGAAATCTTTCGCAAGTTACATCGTTCAAAACTATAAAATTGTATGTCAAAAAGCAAAATTTCTGTGAAAAATAGTATTAAAATTTTTGGAATTTTTCCGGAATTTTCCAACAACATTTTTTTATTTTTCCATTCGAAAAACCATTCGTAACAATTGCACACAAAATTTCATACAAAAAAGCAATTATCGGTTTTTCGAATTTTCCGGCTTTTCCGGAGGAATTTCCCAATATTTTCTTTTACATAAACCTTCTCCTGACAATTACGAACAACTGAAAAAAAATTTCAGCAAAATCGGCCCAGCCGTTCTCAATTGATGAATTACTATACATTTTTGCCACCATTTTTATTATATATATATAGATATACATTAGGGTGGGTCGATAAAAAAAGTTGTACCGGTCACCCCCTAGAATTAAAGATAATTTATAAACGAATTCAAAAAAAATTTTTATTTTTTTTGCCACGCCCCTTGACCCCGCGCATTGGGCGTTTTGTTTCCTGTGTCTTCATTTATAGTCCGATCGTAATGTGTGACATATCAATGTTCTTGGACTGACAACAGCTACATTTTTTTCTCTGATCACTTTTTTCTCCGACGTCAAATTCTAGTAGTTTCTACCGGAATCTCGGTTTTTACCACCCTAAGTCAAATTTTTTTCGTAACGATAAAAAAGTTTTTTAAATTCCATGATATTTTCTCTTTTACAGCATATATTTTTATTCATAAACAAAAAAGTTACAGAGGTATAAAAAAATCAATTAGACGTCGCTAAAGGCCAAAGCTCATTGTTTACTAATGTTGGCGTGGTCGTATTTTGTTTTTTAAACCTCTGTAACTTTTTTGTTTATGAATAAAAATATATACGGTAAAAGAGAAAATATCATGGAATTTAAAAAAAATTTTTATCGTTGCAAAAAAAATTTGATTTAGGGGGGTGGGGGGGGGGGGTAAAAACCGATTCCGATAGAAACTTCTAGAACTTGACGTCGGAGTCAAAAGTGATCAGAGAAGAAAATGTAGCTGTTGTCAGTACAAAAACATTGATATGTCACACATTACGTTCGGACTATAAATGGAGACACAAGAAACAAAAAACCCAATGCGCGGGGTCAAGGGGCGTGGCAAAAAAAAATAAAATTTTTTTTTGAATTCGTTTTTAAATTATCTTTCATTCTAGGGGGTGACCGGCAAAACTTTTTTTATTTGTATGAAGTGCGACCCACCTTAATATACATGGCCCATTGCTTATTAATACATAAAATGGTCTTATAAAACATTATTAACCAAAAAATTATTATTGAAACCCATTTTCGCACTTGGCCGTTTTCAACTCTCGATTGTAGTCAATTCCCGATATCGACCCATATACATATTTATATGTATACGAAACTAGTGGGCCCGGCAATGCTTCGCTATTGCATATTAACTTGTAATATATTTCACATTATTGTTTTAAATTGTAAATATGATAGCCTCTACGACGATAGTAAAAAGTTCATCATCAAAGTCATATCTATAGTTTCGACATGTAGATTAAGTTTTGTCTGTATGTAGGGAGAAAAAACACTTCTTTCACAAATCGGAAACAGAAATTTCTCTAAAGATCAAAATTCAATTTTTATATTTATCTGTAGTAGCGGGAACCGTCTGTATACTAACTATGCCTTTGGGAGTAAAAAGCAGTTTTGTTATGCCTTCTCCTCCTAATGATAACAAATGAAAATTTCGTTTGAAGCTTCATGCCTTTAGCCATAAAAACCTCCTTTGCCATGTCTTCTTCTCATACGGACCAAGAATATACCCGAATACTCTGTATATATTGAATTGACCAACATTTGGCTTAAGAAAGTGATGATTTCATGCGCTGCATGGCATATTACGCCGTCTTATTGGAACCATTTATCCTTCAAATAATGTGCAATGACATGATAAATAAAAAAAATCAATTGATCGTCCACTTGCTCTAGTTCTTCCACCAGTTGGATGAATGTAGATCAAGATCTTTCCTCAGCATTTGCAGAGACCGAGTTGCTGAAAACGGCAACGGTTCGAAAAATTCGAGTCCCCTGTCACACTTACGTCTACAGCGTCGATGGTGATATTTTCTTTAGAAACAAAAAAATCTCTATCTGAAATTTTCCTGCTTCCCAGCGCGAGCTAGGAATTGATTTTAGACACAAATTTTATTGGTGAAATTTTCTAACAATTCATCGTAGATTCCGATTTTGGTTACGATTTTTGCGAATAAAAAAGTTGGTCCACATTACTATTCATATCTCTGGGCGAACTGCAATATACTGTGGAATTTTGACAGTTATAACTACTTATTTTAAAAGGGGTGTAGCACAGTCCACTTCCATCCTTACTGTACTTCACTCTGCAACAATAACATATGTAACAAATTACATCTTCATACCTCTGATAGTTCATGAGATACAGCCTTTTTTACTTTCAAGTTGTGTGGGCGGTGCCACGCTCCTTTATCCAATCACAACTAAGTACAGCCAGAGACTAACAACAGGTCATCAGTACCACTTTTTAAAATTATCTTATAAGTCAGTCTATTATAAAAGCCGTCAGAGAGATTTTGGAAAAAGGGGCGAGGCGGCGCCTTCTTCTTACCTGGCACTGGAACAACATATATACCAAATCTCATCTTCATACCTCTGATAGTTCGTGAGATATAGCCCTTTTGATTTTCAAGTTGTATGGGCGGTGCCACGCTCATTTATCCAATCACAACCAATTTTAGCCAGGGTCTATCAACAGGTCAACAGTACCACTTGGTAAAATTTTCGTATCAATCTGTTTATTGGAAAAACCTGCAGAGCGATTTTTTTAAAGGGGGCGTGGCACCGCCCACTTCCACCCAGGTTGAAATTAATACGGCTCCAAGAACATATATACCAAATCTCATCTTCATACCTCTGATAGTTCATGAGTTATAGCCCTTTTGATTTTCAAGTTGTAAGGGCGGTGCCACGCCCCTTTATTCAATCACAACCAAATATAGCCAGGGATTATCTCCAGGTCAACAGTACCACTTGGTAAAATTTTCGTATCAATCGGTCTATTAGAAAAGCCGATAGAGCGATTTTTGAAAAAGGGGCGTGACACCGCCCACTTCCACCCTGGCTTTAATTAATACTGCTCCAACAACATATATACCAAATCTCATCTTCATACCTCTGATAGTTCTAAGATATAGCCCTTTTGATTTTCAAGTTGTATGGGCGGTGCCACGCCCCTTTATCCAATCACAACCAAATACAGCCAGAGACTATCCGCAGGTCAACAGTACCACTTGGTACAATTTTCGTATCAATCTGTTTATTGGAAAAACCTGCAAAGCGATTTTTTTAAAGGGGGCGTGGCACCGCCCACTTCCACCCAGGTTGAAATTAATACGGCTTCAACAACATATATACCAAATCTCATCTTCATACCTCTGATAGTTCATGAGATACAGCCCTTTTGATTTTCAAGTTGTATGGGCGGTGCCACGCCCCTTTGTCCAAAATGGCTAGACCGATTTTGGATTTCAAAATCAACTAACCATCATCACTCCTCCCTGTACCTTCCCTAAAAATTTTATGGCAATCGGTCGAGCCGTTCTCGAGTTATGGAGTGACAATCAAAATGTACACTTCTTTTTATATATATAGATGGATATGATATACAAACACAAAACTGTAAAATTTGTATCTTAACGTGTAATTGTGGCAATGTAAACGCACATTATTCCAAAAAAAATACTGTGTTTTTGTGAAAATTTTATTTTAATTATCATTCATAAAGATGTCAGGCGTGTTGGTTAGGTTAGGTTAATTCGGCAGCCACGTTGAACACAGATCACTTGGGCTCATTTTAAGATTTTCGCAGCAAATGTTCGTATTTTATTCGGCCAGCGTCGCTGTCAAGCCATTTCGTTGCTCTGATGAAGGCATCGCCAAATCGCAAATCGCCTACGAATAGACATGTATTGTCTAGAAGTGTCCGATGACCAAGCTTTTCGTATCTTAGGTCACCAAAAGCAGGGCAGTGACATAGAAGATGTTCCGTGGTCTTCTCTTCTTCCTCATCATTGCAGTTTCTACAAAAATCGTTGTATGGTAGTTTCAGCCTCTTAGCGTGTTTACCAACCGGCCAGTGACCAGTTATTATAGCTATGATGTTCCTCAGGTGGACTCTGGACAAGTTCAGCACAAATCGTGTCCTCTGTGCATCTAATGTAGGCCAAATTTGTTTGGTCGTCGTGCAGGTGGGTTCTCTTGCCAAGCAATGAGCTGGGAAACTGAACTTTACTTTACTTTATATTGCCGTCCAATATCCCAAGATACTGAATTTTCTCTACGGCTATTCTAATGGCCGCTATTTCAGCCTGAACTATGCTACAATGGTCTGGTAGCCTGATTGATAAACTCAGATTCAGCTCTTCCGAAAAGATTCCACAGCCCGCTTTTCCCTTTGATTTTGAACCGTCCGTGAAAATTAGGATGACATCCTCCCCAAAGTTCAGGGCATTATCACTATAGTAGGACCTATCCGAGATGTTCCTTATAGAGGATCGAATAGAGGTTCAGGTATGGTGTAATCCGGGTGGTAGATCACATTGATTAGGTTCAGAATTTTGGCATGTCCATAGTTTCTGTGCATTTTTACGTGCCGTTAATTACATTAAGACGAAGCAGGCCGACTAGTCTCTCACCGCGCTCAGGGTATGTTCCAACCCTTTTCGTCTCAACACGACTCGAACACTAATAATTATCTTTTTCCTAACACAGAACAAAACAACCACATTCACGAACAACACAAAGGGAACACATTTTCAGAGCAAGGATCTTGATGACTGTCCTTCACATCGCCCACCCTTCCATGGCAGCGAGGATCCTGTTTTATGTATTTCATGTAGCCCCGTATACCACCTTACCGTCTTTCCTTACCCGCCCATTACACCCCTATTTGTCCATTTCACTCAACTTTTCCAGTCCTAGCCATTTTTAATTTCTTATCTAAAACGGTTTGTAAACTTATTCTGTCCTTATCATTTTATTTCCCAAGCCTTGTGTACCTTTTTTTCACGCGCCAACACTCTTCGCCCTACTTTTCTAAAAAAAAAAAAAAACCGTCACTTCATTTTATTTTGTCCTCTCCTAATTTTCGCCTTGGCAATGCTATTTTACGAATGAAGACGCTATTATCGACGCTCGTTTACTACGGCCAACAACAACTCTGTTACCCGCCTTTATCGATCTACAACAGAAACGTCAACAACATGTCGCATTTTTGCCACTGACATTACCACAGCCACAACAATTTCAATGAATGGACAAATCATATCCACGCGGTGGTGCCTAATTTGCGAGGTTTAGATTTACTCCTGCACAAAACTCATCAACATTCCCGGCCATGTGGACAAATCTTGCACTGCCGAGGAATAAAGGTCAATTTCCTTAACAAAACCTATTAAAGTCATTGTGGCGGTGTTCACGGTGACTGGGACAAATTGTTGGGCGTCATCCCCAGAGGCTCTTCCACCCTCATCCAACAAAAACAAAAGTATTTGACGATGTAATTGTGGATTGCGGTGGTTTAATTGCGGCTCAGACTTCGTTGGGTCCGGCCGCAAGCATTGTCATGGATATGTCCACATATGTGATAAAGTCTATTGGTCGCCTCGTACATTTTTACAAACAAGAGTTGTGGACAATGCACTACGTGGGGTGGAGGTATGGGCTAGACGATGAAGATCATGAATAGGTTAGTGACCGGTAAAGCTGACGCCTTATAGGTTGGTATGTTGTGGGAAATCTCAAACAAGTTGAAGGTCACACTCAGTTTTCCCTTTTGGGTAATGGTGCCGTAAGGCCTGTCAAAGGTTTTATTCATCATTTTAGACTAGAAAATGAGGCTAGAATGGAGGCTTATGCCGCTAGAGCTTCTAACCAAGCTTATTCGAAAACATCCAAACAAACGTCGGCCAGCTCTTTGCCATCCGCAACAGCATCCATGCTTTCGTGGTGTCTAAACGCATTGCGGTATTCGCCGCTATTTTCCTCGCCTCAAAGTCCGGGGGTAACCAGTTAAGGATCGTGAACAGTGCCTTAGTTGGAGTAGTTCTAGAAGTGCCCCTGTTATCATGATTGCCATCAGTGTCATAATGCGTTCGAATTTCGGCCATTGGGACGCTTTATCTAGTGCCGGCCACCAGACTGCCGATCCGTAGAATAAGATTGGTTTAATAACTGATTCGTATAACCAGTTTAGGTTCTCGGGGCTGATTGCCCCTTTGCAGCAGTATAGAACCGTTGGCGCTTTGCTAATCCTGGTCTGAGTGTTCAGATTTCAATTCAGTTTACTGGCCAATGTTAGCCCGAGATATTTGGCACTATCAGAGAGTGTAAGTGCGACTCTTCTTGGTTTGGCAAATTGAGGGATTTTGTATCTCCGTGTAAATAGCACCAGTTCTGTTTTACTCGGGTTTACGGGTGTTGTTGTCAATTTAAAAACAGACTGCAGTTTTATACAGCTATCACCTATAACAAGTGATTGCAATGGGTTGTCATATAGGTATATGAACACTAATATTTACTAAACATTTTAAAGCTTTAAATTTTCTTTTCAATTTTGTTTTAAACTACACAAAGAACTTGGTATATTTTTGTCCTCAGGAAAGGGAACTCGGATCCTGTGCGTAGTGGGTATTTTAATCATCCTGCAAGTATGTAGTTTATTCTATTTTTGTTATCCTGCGGTTTGTCTGAAATGTTATGCCGTTGCAATGTTAAATTGTCTAAGTGATATTTAATTGAAGTCAATAATAATTGTGTCGTGTTTTATCTCATTATATATATATATATCTATATATATAACAATGAATATGTGTATGACGAATGACCTCGAAAACGGTTAGGTTTTTTTTTAAATTCAAGTTGCATGCTTTTCTGACGGATATAGGATATTTATCCACCCATCAGGTTCGACTTCAAACACCTATCTCGCTGAAGCATTTACATCCATCCTGGCAACATGTCCCAGCCATCATAGTCGTTGAATTTTGCCCCTTTTAGTTACGTCGATGTCGTGGTAAAGCTCATCCAGCTTATGGTTCTTCCGATGGCGAAACTCGCCGTCGACACAGATAGGTCCATATATTTTTCGGAGTACTTTTCTCTCGAATACTCCCAGGTTATGTATGTCCGTTGTCGTAAGCACGATTCGGCCGCATACAACTAAGATTAGCACCTGGTATAACTGATTCTTAGTATTCCGAGATAAGGTGGTGTTACTAAAGTGCTGCTGAAGTCCGTAGAAACATCTATTGGCTAGCACTATTCTCCGCTTAATTTCTTGGCTGACATTACTTTTCTTATTGACGGAAGATCCGGCGTAGGTAAACTCATCGACTACCTCAAAACAATAATTGTCAGCGTTGACGTTGCGCCCCAATCGAAATCATTATTTTAGTTTTGTCCTCGTTAACCGCTAAACCCATTTTTGCTGACTCTATTACTAGAGATGAGAAGACTGCAGTAACATCCCGCAGATTTCGGCCAATGATATCTATATTATCGGCGTATGCTAGTGGCATGTGGCTTTTGTGGAATATGGTGCCAGACATGTTGATACCAGCCGTTCTCATCACCTTCTCCATAACTATGTTAAATAGTGTACAGGACAGGCTATCGCCCTGCCTGAGACCTCTTTCCGTGTTGAATGGTTCAGACTGATCCTTACCAATCTTAACCGAGGATTTGGTGTTGTCTAAGGTATATTTGCAAAGTCGAATCAGCTTTGCAGGAATACCAAACTCAGACATGGCCTCAAATAGGCTATTCCTTATAGGAGAGTCGAAGCAGGTTTGTAGTCGACAAGAAGGTGGTAGGTGTCAATCTGCTTTTCACGAGTTTTTTTTTCCAGGATTTGTCGTAAAGTGAATAATTAATCCGTCGTAGATTTGCCAGGTCTAAAGCCGCACTGATATGGTTCAATTAGTTGTTCTACAATTGGCTTTAGACGTTCACACAATATGCTTGAAAGGACCTTGTACGCAATTGGTAATAGGCTTATTCCACGATAGTTCTTACATTCACTACGATCTCCTTTCTTGTATATGGGACATAACAGACTGAGACTCCAATCCTCGGGCATGCTCTCCTCTATCCAGATTTTCTCCATGAACTGATGCATGCTTCTAATCAGCTCCTCCCCGCCAGCCTTAAACAGTTCAGCAGGGAGACCATCGGCTCCAGCAGCTTTGTTGTTTTTAAGGCGGGCCACACGTATCTCGCTCTGGCTCGGAGGTGGACAGTTAATACTGGAGTGGTGTCAGTGTCCAGTAGATTTCTGAACTAATCTCTCCATATCTTCAGAACGTTATGCGGATCCGTCAATAGCTGACCATTGCTGTCCTTGCAGGAGGGCAACTCTGTTCCACGCATTCTGGCCTTAACACTCTTGTAGACTTTTCGGGCTTCCCCTCTACTTCGGAGCAACTCTCCGCCTCTTCTTCAGCTCCTTCTTAAAAGACGAGTTGCCTCTCGTCTCTTCTTCCTGTGCCGTTCCCGAACAGCTCGCGTTGCCATTGGCTGCAGATTCGCCCCGTATGCAGCATCCGTCTCTTTCGTGACATTGCGACATTCATCATCGTACCAGGCATCTTCTTGAGACGGCTTTGAGTACCCAAGTACGCTTCTCGCAGTCCATTCTATGAAGTCGGCTACATATTGCCACTGCGATGTTATATTAACAGCGGTTGGAGCATTCCGCAACAGTTGAGTTAGGTGGTTTCAGTAGGCGTCCGCTACCTCTGTGGTCCGCAGTTTACCGCTGTCCATCTTTCCTTGTGCCTGGTTACGTACGCTTTTCGTCATGCTTAGCCGTGTGCGTACCTTAACTGTGGTGAGGTAGTGATCGGAGTCAATGTTCGCACCCCTGATCACTCGTACGTCCAGAACACTCGATGCGTGCCTTTAATCGACTACCACGTGATCTATCTGATTCCTCGTCAATTGATCTGGAGGTAGCCATGTTGCCTTATGAATATTTTTATGGTCAAATCTAGTGCTGCTAACTACCATATTTCTTGCCGCAGAGAAATCAATCAGTCTAATGCCATTGTTCGTCGTTTCAGTGTAAAGACTGCATTATCCGATGGTAGGCTCAAATGCGGTCTCCCTGCCTATTTTAGCATTAAAATCGCGTAGTACAAATTTGATGTCATGGCTCGAGCTACGGTCATATACATTTTCTAGGCTCTCATAGACTCGTCTTTGTCCTCATTGCTTTTCTCTTCTGTCGGAGCATGGGCACATATAAAAGTTATGTGGAAAAACTTTATTTTGACTCTACTGGTGACTATACGTTTACACACCGGGTTGAACTTTGAGATTAGGTGTCGCAGTTTTTTGCCAACCACAAATCCACATCCAAACTCGTGCTTGTCCGAATGCCCACTATAGTAGATGCTGCCCGTCGACATACGCGAGCACCAGTGTCCCGTCCATCTCATTTCCTGCATGGCGGTGATGTCAGCCTTGTATGTGTCGAGGACATCCGCCAGTTGGATGAAGGCACCTGGTTTATACAGTGTTCTAACATTCCAGGTGCATATCCTTAAATCATGGTCCTTAATTTGTTTGCGGTGGTTGTCAACATTTTGGGGGATCAATTTTATTACTTTCTTACTTTTTTTCATTGCAATAGTTCAAAAGTCGGCGGCGGGTTGCAAGCCCAGCGCACCACGTCGCAGTTTTCTGCTTCTGCCAGGATTTTATTACAGCCGCCCATTCTAGGTCAGAAGCTGACCAGAGTATTGCTCACTCTGAGCTGATGTGCCTGGGTTTTAAGTTTCGCCCCTCACAGTTAGCCGTGCTCTGACGGTTGTCAAAGCCACGTTTCCTGGCGACACCACGTGGAGGTACTCTGTCCGCAGACGGAGCTCAGTGGGTAGACTTAAAGTGTTATTGGCAAGGATCTCTCTGAGTTTGCCATGTTAAAGCCATCAGGTTTGTATATAAATCCTTATCTATTTGTTACAAATTAACACGAATCTACTTTGGGCTTGTTAACTTCTCACAATACGACTTAATCCATTTGATTTTGGAAGCCTGATATGCGTTACAGAAAATGTTCAATCGTTTATGGGTTGAACTGTAAATATTTACAAGATTGTTAAGCATAATTACATTTTGTTTGTACTTGGCGCTCTCTTGTTTTTGTTATCCATGCAAATGCCGCAATTGTTATTGCTATTGTAGTCAATCTTCCTATGTGCGTATGTGTGGTGTGTGTTCTCGTTGTATGTACATACATATACAAATTTCTGGCAGGGGGTATTGAATTTTGTTTGTTTTTGTGTTCTGTGTACAAAGTATTTAGTGGTTTCAATCCTTTGGTTGTTATTGTAATTTTAACTAGCAAAGCTGTTTGGGGTTTCCATTGAAAATGATAAATTGTTTTTCGAAAATTTTTCCTATTTCTATGTATGTGTTTTGTTGTGTGTTTGACAGAGATTTCTGTTTTGTACTCCAAAAAAATATTGGCATTATAAATATTGATAGAACCCCCCAAACGAGTGGATGGCAGCAAAACCCAATGTTATTGATGTTAAGCACTTGGCCAAAAAGTTAGGAATCCGGAGTAGCCTATGACTAAATGAAATGAAATTACAAAATTTAAATTTAAATTGTAACCAGAAGGCAATATTTAAAGTTAGATATTAATGCAGATTGTGTTGTAACTGAAAAAATTCATAATTTTGACAGCTCTAAGAATAAAGCCTGGGAACGCCCGTGTCATGATGGTTAGAGCACGCAACTACCTTTCGAGAGAGTCCAGGATCCAGGATCTAGTCATTTATCCATTTCTGCTGACTGATTCTCAATATTCGAAAGGCCGCAGTAACATCCTTCAGTCCATGGCCAATGATATCCATGTCATCGACATATGCGAGCAGCATGTGACTTTTGTAAAGATGCTACTAGTCGTGGTTACTGCAGCATTCCGAATAATCATTCCTTCGATAGCTCAGTGGAAGCGACGTAGACTAGCAATCCGAAGGTGCCGGGTTCGATTCCCGGCCGGGCACTGGCCAAATTAACTTCGATGAAAAATTAATTACTTTCAAATACTTTCGAGTTCTCCAGCCAACAAAACTCATCCTAGACGCTTCCACTACAAAAAAAATCCAGATTGCGCAAGGACCAAGGAAAAATGATTTATCAACATCTCATATAAATCAACAAGACAGCTGGCGCCATCTCTGGTTGAATTTGGCGGTTAAACTCACAACAACACCTAACAATCCTTGACACAAACCTTGTTATCTACAAAGGAACGAAACAGAGTTGCCAACAATGATCGTATGATAATCGGATTATATGCCCGATCGAGTGCCGATAAATTGAAAATCGGTATAAAGAATTATCACCCCAGCTAACCACCAGCTGTTACAACAACAACATCATCTCCATTATGATGTTAAAGTGGTAGCATGAAGAGACTCTTGCCTTGTCTAAAGCCCCGCTTGGGGATGATAGGTAAAAGGCTTACCCCGGGATAGTTGATGCACACACTTGGATCGCCTTTCTTATGACCTAGAAAAAAACACTTAGCTTCCAATCATTGAGCATGTATTCCTTGAGCCAAATCGAGTTTATGAGCTGGTGAAAGTGCCAGCTCATCGCTGCCGGCCTTAAAAACATCTGCCGACAGTTCATTGGCTCTCACAGCATTTTAATTTTTAATTGCCGTGCTGATCTGGTTTCGGTTCGGTGGTGGCCAATCTACTCTGTCGTCGATTATTGGCGTGATTTCATCACTTATGCCTTTCGGCAATGAGCAGAGTATGAAAGTGATCCCTCCATATTTGTAGCGTCCGTGATTGAGTGTCCGTGACCAGATTTCCATAGCTGTCATTACAGGTGGGGATCCTTGTTCCAAAACCTTTGATTTTTACCATTTGGTAGAATTATCCCTGTAGGGGCTTCACCTTTATTCCTGTAGTTTTCGATATCCTGGATCTCTCTTTTCTTCCACAGACGCTTTTTCCCATCTGAAGAGGCGTGTCATCTCACTCCTCTTGTCATTATATCTCTCCGTCACCGAACGTGTTGCCATTGGATGCAGTTTTGCCATGTATTCAATATCCTTATCCTTAGACATTGCGCAACGAAACATCAAAATTAAGGGGGTTTGTTTGAAATAATTAAGAGAGTTGGTTGCAGTAGGTATTGGCTTTCTCGTTGGTATTCAGTTTTGTGATGTCTAGCTTGATAGGCGTTTGGTTACGTTTAACGCGTGCATACCTTGCACCGATCACTTCCTTACCGCAGTTAAGGGACGCATAAGGCTAAGCATGGCGAAAAACGTACGTAACCAGGCATAACGAAAGCTGGACATCGGTAAACTGCGGACCACAGTGGTAGCGGATGCCTACTCCAACCACCTAACTGAACTGCTGCGGAATGCTCCAACCACTGATAATATAACATCGCAGTGTCAATATATAGCCGACTCCTTAGAACGGGCTGCGAGAAGCGTACTTGAGTACTCAAAGCCGTCTCAAGAAGATGCCTGGTACGATGATGAATGTCGCAATGCCACGAGAGAGACGGATGCTGCATTAGGGTGGTCACAAGAAATCAATTGTGGATTTTCCATCGGGGCAACCTCCTAATATGTGCCAATAGGATAGAAAATGCGATTGACAAAGTTTCAGCCCAATCGGATAACGTTAACACGTGTCTCATTGAGCATAAACTAAGGAAAAACAGCGATTTTTCACTAAAATTCGTATTTCTTTGTCTTTAATCCGAAACCATTCATTCTAGGAACCTGAGTCGAGTCTTGTTTCATAGGAAATTTTATTCTTATTAATTTTGATCTTGATAGTTTTGTTCCTTAACCAATAGATAAAGAAATATTTAGCATTTATCAGACGACGTCGTACTGGTCACATAAAAAGCATAAATTTATGTTTTAAATGATTACAATGTAAATAAAAGAGTGAAAACCCTCTATTCACACGTTTTGTACCTATGGATAATGGATAATGGAGTTTAGTAAATTTACCACAAACGCTTAAACTGACCAACATGCGGCAATAAATACTCACCACTGTGTTGGATTATTTTTTCCGTTAAAGTACAGACAAATAATTATGACTCGGGGATTCCCATTGTTTATATTAACAATTCCTACATCACATACATCTTATTTCATTCAGTACGAGTGTCTCAATGCGAGTTGTCATATAAATATATACAGGTACAAGCGCTTTTAGCCGTGTTTTTGATTACATTTTTTTAAATTCTCTTGTCCACTTTATCAATGAGTATGATGTCAAGGCAGAGAGATAAACTCTTTTTAATTGGTAACATGTCTCATCAAATAACTGGCAGTAAATTACCATCAAATTGCCAAGTCTTACGTAGTTTATTTTATAATATGCGCCAAGTTAAATTAAACAAAAGAGAAGCTGCTAGACTTACAATAAAGGAGGTTTTGGTGTTTTGGGAGAAAGCAAAGATACCAACCAAAGAAATTAAACATTGTGTCTCAAAGCTAGAAAAACTGTATGATAAATTGAGAAAACTTCAAAAAAACTCTTCGAGATCAGCAAGCGCTACTCAAAATCAAAAAGAAGAAGATTTTAAGTTGACATTTGACGACCTATTTGATGTTGCTCATCAAGATGCACTTGCCAAGACAGCTGAAGAAGACAGAGAGTTTTTGTTACTACAGAGGGAAAAAGGACGCCCTGGATGCATGGGAGGAGTCGACATGAAATTTGTTAGAACAGAAAAACGAAAGAAATTGAGGAAAGAAGCTGAGATGGCAAGATTTGAAAAATCAAAAAAATATATAGGTGAGTTCGTATTTTTCATAAACTTTTCATTTATTATACATATATTAATGTTATTAATTAACTGACACATATATTTAACTTTCAGAAGGTGAAAAAGATGTAGAGCTGGAGTCTACACGAAGCATTAGCAGCATTTCAGATGAAGAGGAGCCGATGCAAGAAGATGCAAACACTGAATATAATTTTTCACACCGAGAGGAAGCAGAACCAGAAATAAAAAAGGGGAGGTACTGTCGAGGCTCAGAAGAGCTTATAACTGAAAAATTGTCTGTATTGTTAGATAGATGTAGTATTTCTGATAGAGATGCGGTGCGCATTATTTCAGCTACAGCAGTAGCATTGGGCCATGACCCACAGAATTTAATTGTTAGCAAATCTGCCATAAGGCTCCGCAGACAACAATTTCGCCAACAAAGAACTAATCTCATCAAGAGTAGATTCAGAAATTCCGATCTGGAGGGTGCTGTTGTGCACTGGGATGGAAAGCTGCTTCCGGATATATTGAGTAAAAGAAATGTAGAGAGGTTAGCCATTTTAATTACTTGTGGCAATGAAGAACAGTTGATAGGAGTTCCAGTCCTAGAAAATAGTACGGGGACTACTCAGGCAAAAGCTGTATTCTCAGCAGTTGAGCAGTGGGGAGCAGCTGAAAAAATTCAGGCAATGTGTTTTGATACCACGGCAGTAAATACTGGTCGCCATAAGGGAACCTGCGTTGTACTAGAACAGTTTTTGGGAAAAAATCTTCTTTATTTAGCTTGTCGTCACCATATTTTGGAAAATGTGTTATAGGAAGTTTTTAACTGCAAAATGGGTACATCCACTGGACCTCAACCAGATATTTTTCGTAAATTCCAGAGCGAGTGGTCTAAAATAGACAAAAAGATATACAAAACAGCTAAAGAAGATGAAAATTTTAGAGAGAAAATTAGTAATGCAGACCAAATTTCAAATTTCCTTTTTGAACAATTAAAAAATCAACAGCCCAGAGACGATTATAAAGAATTCATCCAACTTTGCCTCATATGCTTGGGGCGTCTGCCACCGGAAAATACTACGTTCAGAGTACCTGGAGCTATTCACCACGCCAGATGGATGGCAAAGGCTATTTATTGTCTCAAAATATGTATTTTCGAGGAACAATTTTCGTTGTCTGTTTCAGAGAGTATGGGTATTAAAGATATATGCTTATTTATAATCAATATTTATATAAAAGCATGGTTTACCGCCCACAACCCCACCATGGCCCCAAACCAAGACCTAAAATTAGTAAAATCCTTAGTTCAATATAGGAGTATTAATAAAGAAATTGCGGACAAGGCATTGTCTAAAATAGTCAACCATCTCTTAATTCGGAGCAAATTGCTTTTTCATTTTTCGATGATACTTTGGAAAAAAATATCAAATTAAGAATGGTTAAACAATTAAAGTCCAACGTAGAAAACGATGAAGTCAATTCTGAAGACAGAGATGTTAAAGCAAAACTTAGTTTTCAAGAAGTTGATAATATATTGGATAAAGAAATTGATTACTTTGTTTCTTCTCGGACTCTAAATTTTTTCAAGAGATTTGAAATTAATACCGATTTTTTAAATACTGATCCCGATGAATGGTGTAAAAATCAACATTATTTACGAGCCAAAAAAATTGTGAAAGGCCTTAAAGTAGTAAATGACACAGCTGAGAGAGGGGTAAAATTAATCCAAGACTACAATTCAGCCTTGACAAAAGACGAAGAACAACGACAGTGTATTTTACAAGTTGTATCTGAATGTAGGCATCTTTTTCCAGACTCTTCAAAAGTTACCTTGTCCAAGCCATTACCACCTTAATTTGTGATTTTAAATAATTATAATGTTACAAAAAAAAACATGTTTGTATGTATATTATTTATGTAGTAACAAAAATAAAAAAAATATTTTCATTCACATTTTTATTTATTTTATTTTACAACATAGGATAAAAATTCGTTAAAAGTGTTTTGAACACTATTCTGCGATTATTAAGATATCCACTACGATCTGATAAATGCTAAATAGTGTGAAAAATAACAGTTTCAGCAAAAATATTACTAAGATCAAAATTAATAACAATAAAATTTCCTATAAAATAAGACTCGAGTCAGGTTCTTAGAATGAATGGCTTCGGTTATAAGGACAAAGAAATAAAAATTTAATTGAAAAATCGCTGCTTTTCCTTAGTTTATGCTCAATGAGACACGTGTTAACGTTATCCGATTGGGCTGAAACTTTGTCAATCGCATTTTCTATCCTATTGGCACATATTAGGGGGGTGCCCCAAAAGATAGCCCCTAAAAAAAAATTTACCATATACCTTGTAACCACCCTAATGCTGCATACAGGGTAAAACTGCAGCCAATGGCAACGCGAGCTGTTCGTGAACGCACAGGGAGAAGAGACGAGAGACAACTCGTCTTTTTAGAAGAAAAAAGAAGGAGCTGAAGAAGAGGCAGGATGAGTGCACTGAGTTGCTTCGAAGTAGAGGGGAAGACCGAAAATTCTACAAGAGAGTTAAAGCGAGAATGCATGGAACAGGGTTGCCCTCCTGCAAGGACAGCGATGGTCAGCTAGTGACGGACCCGGATAACGTTCTGAAGATATGGAGAGATCACTTTAGAAATTTACTGGATACTGACACCACTCCAGAAGACCCCGTTCCAATACATAACGATGGTATTAACAGTCCACCTCCGAGCCAGAGCGAGATACGTGTGGCAATCTCCCGCATTAAAAACAACAAAGCTGCTGGAGCCGATGGTCTCCCTGCTGAATTGTATAAGGATGGCGGAGAGGATCTGATAAGGAGCATACATCAGCTCATGGAGAACATCTGGCAAGAGGAGAGCATGCCCGGGGATTGGAGTCTCAGTCTGTTATGTCCCATATACAAGAAAGGAGATCGTAGTGAATGTAAGAACTACCGTGGAATAATCATATTACCAATTGCATTCAAGGTCCTTTCAAGCATAATGTGTGAACGTGTAAAGCCAATTGTAGAAAAACTTATTGGACCATATCAGTGCGGCTTTAGACCTGGCAAATCTACGACGGATCAAATATTCACCTTACGACAGATCCTGGAAAAAACCCATGAAAAGCAGATCGACACCTACCACCTCTTTGTCGACTACAAAGCTGCCTTCGTCTCTCCGATAAGGAATAGGCTTTATGAGGCCATGTCTGAGTTTGGTATTCCTGCAAAGCTAATTCTACTTTGCAGATGTACCTTGGAAAACACCAAATCCTCGGTTAAGATTGGTAAGGATCACTCGGAACCAGAAAGGCGTTTGTCAACATGCCTGGCACCATATTCCACAAGAGCTATATGCCACTTGTCTATGTCGATGTTATAGACATCATTGGCCGAAATCTGTGGTATGTTACTGCAGTTTTCTCAACGGTAGAAATAAAGTCAGCAAAAATGGGTTTAGCGGTCAATGAGGACAAAACAAAACCAGTACAGATATTTCAGTCAGTTGAATTGACTGATAAATGCCATCACCCAAGATAAGATATTGTTTAAGTCTTGAGTTATTGAAATTAACCGATTTGTAATTAAAACCAGTTAGAAAGTTTTAGTCGGGCAACCCAACTTACATTTACCCTTACCCTCAGTAAAAGAAATAATTTTCTATTATATTATTACTCGATTTCTAAAGTGGGGTGTGGTTAGGCTTCCAGATTTATTCTCCATTACTTTATCCTGTCATAGCTTTACTAATTACAGAATTTGGGCACGATTGCCTTGGGTGTACTGATATTATTAGTACATCCCTAAAGTGGGCGGAAAAGTACATTTGTATGGGAGGTACCATAAGGGGCGTCGCTAGATTTCCAATTTTTTCTCCAAAACTTTGTCCTGTTATAACATAACAAAATACAGAATTTGGGCACGATCGTGTCGAGTGTATTGATATTATTACCCTATTTCTAAAGTGGGCGGAGTGGTACATTTGTATGGGAGGTACCAGAAGGGGCGTGTCTAGAGTTCGAGATATTTTTTCCAAAACTTTATCCTGCTTAAACTTTACCAAATACAGAATTTGGGCTCGATCGCGTTAGGTCTTTTAATAATATTAATCGATTTCTAAAGTGGGCGGTTCCAGATGTGTATGGAAGGTACCAGGTGGGGCGTGGATAGACTTACAATTTTTTTCTTCAAAGCTTTATCCTGTTATAGATTTACTAAAAATAGAATTTGGGTACGATCACGTTTGATTTATTGATATTATTCCTTCATCTCTATAGTGGGCGGAAAGGTAGATTTGTATGGAAGGTACCAGAAGGGGCGTGGCTAGGCTTTCAACATTTTTTCCAAAACTTTATCCTGTTATAGCTTTATCAAATACAGAATTTGGGTACGATCATGTTGGGTGTATTGATATTATTACTCGATTTCTAAAGTGGGCGGAATGATGTATTTGTATGGGAGGTACCAGAAGAGGCGGGGCCATGTAGCCCATTTGCAATACCGTAAGTAGTTTTAAGGAAATAATAACTCGTGCAAAATTTCAAAACATTTGGTTACGTCTTTCGAAAGTTATCGTGCGAACCAGCCGGACAGCCAGACAGACAGACAGTCGGACATGGCTCAAACGACTTAAAAAGTCATGAATCGAATTTGGTTCAAAAAAACCTAGGGTCTAAAGTGACTCCTTCTATGTGTTACACTTTTGGATCGTATCAAATAATCCCTAAGGGTGATGGTATAAATATGTATATGGACCTATCTATGCCGACGGCGAGTTTCGCCAACGGATGAACCATCAGCTGTATGAGCATTACTACGACATCGATGTAGCTAAAATAGTCAGAATCCAACAAGTACGATTGCTGGAACATTTTGCCAGGATGGATGTAAATGCTCCAGCAAGAAAGGTGTTTAAAGGCGAACCTGAAGGACTGCGCAGAGCAGGAAGACTCAAACTTCGTTGGAAAGATCAAGTGGTTGGCGAAGTGCCACCATCTGGTAGAACTAACTGGAGAACGCTTGCAGAAGACGGAAGCGTGTGGAATTCTTTAATACTTCAGTCCTTAAATTTATATACCACGTTCGTAAGTTGTAATGGACCACTTAAGTAAGTAACTTGAATTATCCACAAATCCGAGTCATCAATCACTTGCTCATATAATTAACCTGAAACCCGAATCAACAAGCTGACCATATACCGCTGATATTAATCGTAAACCCCGATAAAAACCCGAATCACCAAGCTGACAACATAAAAAAAACTTAATTTCCCATTGCACCGCATGAATGAGGTATGGGATAGCTTCTCGCGTTGTTGTAAATTAACACGCTTTTTATTTTTAGATTCACAACTAACGGCATATACTTGTTTATCGACGAATGCGAACGTCACTGTTTGAGAAGCTCTTACTAGACACGCCGATTAACTCGACACTTATACTGCGAAGTTGCTGTCAACAACATTCGAGGGGCAATGACCGAATTTTTGTTTTTAAGATGACTGAGCCGGTTTTGAACCTGCGATCTCCCGCTTTGTAGTCGCGTATTCTAACCACTATGCTATGGCCGGTCCTAAGCTGACAACATACTGCTGATATTAATCGTAACCACCGACGAACCCGAATGATCGATACACTGCCAAGTTGCTGGTACGAGCCTGAATTATCGAAAATACCCGAATTACCACGTTCCTAAATACCGAAGCGATCCCGTCTTACCTGACCTCTACAGTTTGGGAAGTATAGTATAAAGTTGCCAATCACCTCAAATCGACCGAAGTTCCCGACTATCTCAAATCGACCCGAATCCCAAAACCTCTCATAGGCCGAGCGTATACTAAAAGTTTCCGATCATCTAAAATCGGCCTGGGTACAAATTATCGGACAAGACAACAACGCTATCACTGAATACGAATCTGATTTGTTTTCGTATCTAAATACTTTATTCAGTAAATTATAAGTTGAAATTACACCATCAATTAACAATACTGTTATTTTGCCCTAGTCAGGGAAAATCTGCTAAGTTCTTATTCCGTAAGGTTTTGTGGGTTGTTAAGGCGACCCTGGCGACTGGACTTACCTCATCCGATGAGAAAACCACGTTACATCCTTCTTTTTAAAATACAATTAATAAAATATTTCAATGTATTTTCAAACATATTTAAATTGCAAACGATTTTTATTTAAGTTCATTTAGGATTTTAACATTTTTCACAAAAAAAAAACAGAAAACACTGCACAATTACATTTTACAACTAATAGTATAAATTACGATAATTAAATATTTTATTACAACAAATATTACACACAAAAAATAACAAAGTTAGAACGTTCAATACTACAAAATTAAATTCTGAAATAGGAGAATGTTATGGTTATGGTAAGAACTTAAAATTAAAGGTAAAAACTTAAGATTAAAGATATTAGAGAAAAGTTAACTAATACATACATACAGATTATACAAAGTTTAGGTTTAAAGGGGGTTTCGGAAGTGAATACAAATTGACAAATGGACGTTGAATTTTGATGAAAATAATGTTGAGGTTGTTATTAGTTTTGCAATTATTGGCTTTTAACAATAAAGAACAGCTTTCCTCTATATACGAATAGTGGCAGCATCATATTTTTAAGAAATTAGAGAGCAATATAAAAGAGAATAAGAAGTTTGACCTTAATGTCAATACCATATAATTACTTTGCTATAAATCGGTAAAAGGTTTATTTGTAATTTATTTAAATTCACCTTACAAAACCAAATTCTAAAAAGTTCTTCCAACACTTCATCTGTAACTATTAATACCTAATACACTTCAACTTTAAACAACAAAAACCCTCTAATTTTACATATTAAAGCTATCTAATGCTGCTTAAGTTATTCATGATTTTTTTTAAAAAAAAGTTACAAGTTAGTTGCCGAAACTATTGAAAGTTGATATGTTAATACAAGGAACTAAAAATAAAAGTTTCAATTTAGGTGCCAACAAAAAAAATTGATATGTTAGTACAAGGAACAATGTGAACAAGTTGAAACATGCCATCATCAAGTAGTCAGTTGAGTTACGATGAGTTATAGACAGTCAATATTAAAGTATTAAATATATAGGGTTTAAGAAAAGTTATACTAAACACATTCTGTTTATTCTTATGTATATATATAAATTCAGTTTTGGTTATTTATTTCTTTAAATACAATACAGAAACTGTTTCAGTAGAAAATGAACACTGCATAAGGCTTAAGGCTATCGCTTAATAACTCAAACACTGACAAATTTCTTTTAAAACTATCAAATATAATAATATGCAATAAAACTTAAAATTAATCTCCGGGCTTTTATGTACAAAGCTTTTGCAATTAACAAATAATTAAGTATGAATAAATAAACTAAAATTAAACACACGCAAAGTTTTACTAGTTATCTAGTGTATATAAAAACTTTACATTATAAAGGTGGAGGAGTAGGTGCAGGGCAGACTGAGGTAAATAGGAAAAGAGGTTTTACTACAAAAAGCGCCTTTGTTTCTAGTTTAGTGAAAGGATAGGAAACTTGATTGATTCTTTGCTATGTATTTTTAGTAAGGTACAATAGAAATCTCAGGGGACGTTACGTTCCGTTCCGTTCTTCCTTTCGAGTAACAACAAAACCATTTGTTTAAGGCACTCATTTCCTTTATAATATATACTATACTATATATACAACATAATACATATACATATATGTGTGTGTTTTATAAATACATTTTTTTATAGGGCTTAAACAAAGTTTTCTATATATATGTGTATAGCTTATTTTGTGCTTAACGTCTAACTAGACATATGTAGTTATATGTTAGTACAATCTAACTTAATTATTATGGCTAAGTTAAGGTTTGATGTTGCTGCTTTTAGTTGTGTTGTATTGCAACGCTTATGTTGCCGGTGGTTTGCCATGTACCCGAAACCGATAGAGGCATGTGTACAGCGGATGGCCATGATTGGACTCAATGCGTAACTCCACAATCTCATAGGGACGATTGATGTTTTTGTTTTGCAAGGGGAAATACTGTAACGAAGCATCATTATCCGTATATTCATACTCACCGAAGAGGATAGGCTCCTGATCCTTTTCATGTTCCAAACCCTAGGAAGTAAAGAGGTGAGGGGAGGAGTGAGTACAAGATATTTCGTATTAGTAATATAGAGTTCAATTTGAATTGGAAATAATTCCTTATTGTAAGAAGGCAAAGATCTTTTTAAACTCTTTTTCCCTTGTTTTTAAAATTTCTATAACACAGTACAACACATTAGTTTTGAAACTCAATTCTGAGAATTGCTCGTGAAAGTAGCCCCAAAAAATAAGAACTTCTGCATCATTCGTTATGTCCAGTTGGCTGCATTAATGATTTAATGGTCGTACGAATTTGTTTGCTTAAGATGGATTTTTTAGCACTTCCACACGTTTAGGTCTTCTGCGTGCGTTCCCCAGTTAGTCCTACCAGATGCGCCAACCACTTGGTTCTTTCAACGAAGTCGAGGTATCCCTGCTCCGCGCCATCTTTCAGATTCGCCTTCAAACACCTTTCTCGCTGGAGCATGAAGTACATTCATTCTGACAACATGTCCCAGCCATCGAAGTCGTTGAATTCGGACTCTTTTAGCTACGACGATGTGGTAGGTCATTAAATTTTTATTTTTGGCTGCGTACAATAGAGCGTGTAAAATTAACACCTGGTATAGCTGTTTTGGTTGTGTTACAAAAGTACTGCCGAAGTCCGTAAAAACATCTATTGGCAAACACTCGCCCATGTCCTGACAATCATGCGATTCTCAAATCACATGCGATTTGTGAATCGCCAATAAATTTTTCTCCTGTCCTACAGTTCACTCGTTTTTGAACGTATGTTTTGTGGGTCAAAAACACATGAATGTGTGTCAGCACACATTTTTCGAAGATTCGCAACTCAGCTGTAAACTATTAAATCGCCAACTTTTAGAAAAAGAAGAAGACAATTTGCACCAAAAATTTGACGAAAACATTAAACATTTTTTAAATACGCATTTTTTATAAAAATTGTTTAGAAACATATATTTTTTGTGATCAAATAGAAAGAAAACATGTTAAATTGTATAAGTGCATCATTTTTTTATGTTTTTTAAATAATTTCGAAGCAAAAAATATGAGTTCACCAGGTTGGATGCATGTGATTGATAATCGCCAAATATTATGCGATTGCGATCTCGGTGACACCAATTTTGCGATTTCAAATCACAATCGCAAATTTCAACAAAATGCGATTGTCAGGACATGGGCGACTATTCCCCGCTTGATTTCTCGGCTGATACTATTTTTCTTGTTGCTGGAAGATCCGAGGAAGGTAAACTCCTCATGTACTACCTCAAAACAATTATTTTCAACATTGACAGTGCGTCCCTATCGAGGGGACTCTTTGTTCGTCGAAATCGTTATATCAGTCTTGTCCTCGTTTATAGCTAAACCCATTTGGGCTGACTCCTTATCCAACCTTGAGATTGGATTTCTTGACTTACACAATTTTTCTTGTTGACGGAATATCCGATGTAGGTAAACTCCCCATGTACTACCTCAAAACCATCGTTTATAACGTTGACGTTGCGTCCCTATCGAGAGAACTCTTTTATCGTCGAAATCAATACTTTTGTTTTGTCCTCGTTGACTGCTAAACCTATTTTTGCTGACTCCTTATCAAACGATGAGAAAACTACAGTAACATACCGAAGATTTCGGTCAATGATGTCTATATCACCGGCGTAGGCTAGAGACAGATGGCTCTTGTGGAATATAGTGGCAGACATGTTGGCACCAGACTTTTTCAACATCTTCTCCATAACTATATTAAATAGTGTACTGGACAAACTATCACCTTGCTTGAGACCTCTTTCGTATTGAATGGTTCAAAGAGATCTTTACCAGTTTTAAACGAGGATTTGGTGTTTCGTAGGGTACATCTTTAAAAGCGTATTAACTTTGCAGGAACAATAGTCTATTCCATATAGTAGCTGGTAGATGTCGATCTTTTTTTTATAAGTTTTCTCCGTCGTAGATTTACCAGGTCCAAAGCCACACTTATAAGATCCTCTTAGTTTTTCTACAACGCTTTAAACGTTCATACATACCTTGTTCGCAATTGGTAATAGTCTTATTCCACGGTAGTTCTAACACTCACGATTTCCTTTGTTGTATATGGGACATAACAGACTAAAACCCAAATCCTCGGACATTCACTCCTTTAACCAGAAGTTCACCATGAGCTGTTGCATGCTTCTAATCAGCTCTTTCCTACCTGCCTTTAACAATTCAGCCGGGAGACCATCGGCTCCAGCTGCTTTGTTATTTTTAAGACGGGATATTGCCACACGTATCGCGTTCTGACTCGGAGGTGGGTAGTTTATATCATCATCATAGATTAGAGCGGGGTCCACTGATGTGGTGCCCGTATCCAGTAAATAGCTGAAAAGTGCTCTGCATATCTTCAGTCACTAGCTGACTATTACTGTCCTTGCAGGAGGTCAATCCTTTTCCTCATATCCTGGTAGAGTTTTTGGGCTTCCCCTCTACTTTGGAGCAACTCTGTGCTTTCATCCTGTTAAGGGCGAGATATCTTCAGAACGTTATCCAGATCCGTTACTAGCTGACCGTCGCTGTTCCTACGGGGGGCAGTCCTATTCCACGCAATCTCACCTTAACTCTCTGGTAGAATTTTCGGGCATCCCCTCTACTTCGGAGCAACTGTGTGCAGTTTAAAGTGGGATATTGCCACACGTATCTCGATCTGACTCGTAGATGAACAGTTTATACCATCATCATGGATTAAAGCGGGGTCCACTGGAGTGGTGTCAGTATCCAGTAAATTGTTGGTATGTTCTTTGCATATCTTCAGTACGTTATCTGGATCCGTCACTAGCTGGCCGTCGCTATCCTTGCAGAGGGCAGCCCTGTTCCACAAATTCTCGCCTTAACTCTCTGGTAGAGTTTTTGGGCTTTCCCTCAATTAAGGAGCAACTCTATACACTCATCCTTTTTAAGGCGGAATATTGCCACACGTATCTCGCTCTGGCTCGGAGTTTAATACTGTTAATACTATCATCATGGTTTGAAGCGTGGTCCACTGGAGTGGTGTCCGTATCTAGTAAATTGCTGAAATGTTCTCTCCATATTTTCAGAACATTATCCTGGTCCGTCACTAGCTGACCCTCGCTGTCTTTACATGAGGGCAAGCCTGTTTAACGTATTCTCGCCTTTCCCTCAATTGAGGAGCAACTCTATGCACTCATATTATCTCTTATTCAACTCCTTCGTTTTACGTCTAAATAGACGAGTTTCCTCTCGCCTCTTTACCCTGTGCCGCTCACGAAAAGCTCGCGTTGCCATTGGCTGCAGTTTCGCCGTCTGTCTCGTGGCATTTCGACATTCATCATCGTACCAGGCATCATCTTGAGACGGCTTTGATTACCCAAGTACGTTTCTCGCAGTCTGTTCTATAGAGTCGGCTATATATTGCTATTGCGAGGGGGGTTAGAGCATTACGAAGCAGTTAAAAAATGGGCTACTTCCATTGGATAAGTCCATAAATCCTTTGGGTTAAGTGAAGTACGGTGGACTGGGCAGGTGAAAATGTGGTGGGTATCATGGCCACCCTGACCAGATGCTGGGCATACATTATGGACTATACGGTCTATGCGGGATCAGTAGGCATTGAGCCAGTTGTTCCAACCCAATCTTGAATTTTCCGCTTGTAGGCTCAATAGCGGTCTCTCTGCCTAATTTAGCATTAAAATCTTCTAGTACAATTTTGATGTCATAGCTCGGGCTACAGTCATATACATTCTCTAGGCTCTCGTAGAACTCGTCCTTGTTCTTATCGCGTTTATCTTCTGTCAGAGCATGGGCACTAGGGTGGCAGCGAAAATTCAACTTTGAATTTTCGGTAATGCCGGAGCGGAATATTGTGTTATTTGTTATAAAACGGCTATGGTCAACATTTAAGCAAAATCGGACAACAACTTAAAATAAACTCAGTTCAAAATCATTTGATGAATGGAAAAGTGAAACTGTTGCTTATGTTGGGAAACGTTATATGAATAGATTAAAGGAATTGTAATTCTTTATTTTTTTAAATTTGGTTCAGCTAAATTTCCCTATACATTATTTACTAACTTCAAATCGATATTAAATTATTATGGCATGTAACTTGACAAAACGAACTTCTTCTTTTTGGGGCTACTTTCATGTGCAGTTCTCAGAATTGAGTCCCAAATTAATAAGCTGAAAAATGTTGTACTGCGTATATATGAAAATGAATTTGTGGTTGTTGGTTTGCATTTTTTAGTACCGCATAGACCCGTAAAAGGCTTGACCAACCTTTTTGAGATTTTCACAGAATGTATCTTAGATGTCGGTGGTAGAAATAGGGTACTTTAATGTTTGATATGTTAAGTGGGGGTGGCCCCGCCCATTGAACCTTTTTTTTGAAACCGAAATATCTAGAGGACTGTTCTCCAATCGCTTTGAAAATGGGTGTGGATGCATTTAACAGCAGAGTGGGCGTGGTATAAAACTTGAAACTTTTAAAGGCTGTATCTCATGAACAATAATAGGTATACAACTAACATTTGGTATGTGTTGTTGGTACAGTATAAGGTACAACCAAGGTGGAAGTTGGCTGTGCAACGCCCTATTTAAAAGAAACCATTCTACAAGCCATAATAACAGTTTGATCGTCCTGAATATTTTACAGAATAGTAGAGATTTTACCAGGTTATTTGGAACCAAGTTGACAAAAACGGCCAAGGCGTCGTCCACACTTGTCAATATTTGACTATTACATATTTGCGATAAACAAAAATATATAGGATTTACTAAGGTTTTAATAAGAACCTCCCCTTTGACCTCTTTGGAGCACGGTAAATAAATAGTAATTAGTCTGATCTTACTCAAGTTTCCGCCATGTATTTTTTTACATCAAGCGGCACAATATTACGGTCGGGCAGTTTTAAACTTTCGCAAAAAAAACGCGTCTATACATTTCGCTACCGCCCTAATAGTCACGTTTATTCCTCCCATTAAATTCTCAAACTTTGCTTCTTTACTTCAATATCAGCTCTTCTTTCATAAATCAACAACATATTTTGCCAATAAAGTTAAAACTTACCCAAACAGTAAAATTCTTTGGTGCCGAATCAATACGTCCATTAGGTGCTAAACTTTTGGGTATATGCTCCAATGTGAAACCAGTAACATATACCAATGAATTCAATTTGAGAACTAAAATTCAATAGAAAATAAATATAGAAGACAATCAATCAAAGAGTTAACATAGATTTTCTTCTCACATTAACCGCCACTACCGCCTCGTCGTCCGGTGATTCATGTGCTCCATAAGCCATTTTGACAGTTTTGATGCTATATCGTACTATTGATACTAAATTGTTCAATTCTGCAATCCTTCTTTGGCTATCATTTTTAAAAATCGAAATATTTTGTGTCCACTTTGCTCTAGAGGCCTTTTAAACTTTAACTTTGATTTACTCAGAGCACATGAATCCCCGGACGACGACCTAACTAACTTACCTAAGAAACCAGGAAAACCTTGAAAGGCCCAACATTCACCAGGTTGAACATTGGGTGATATGGCAACTCTTGGTGTATTCGTGGGATACCACAGGGGTATACCAAAAACTGACAACTGTGCAGTTTTAGTTTGATAACTTTCAGTACAACGGGTAGATAATATCTGACCACCCGCCGATTCCAAGGCAAAGTCTACTAAGCCCGTCTTGTCTGCATCGTAGATAGCCAGCACAGATTTGACTATATTCCGTACCTCTGCTTCGGATAGAGCCTCTTTAATTTGTCCCTTAAGTAAAGCATTGGATTCCTTGTGTTTGGCTTCCACGGTGAGGATAATCTCCTGTTTTAGCTTTTCACTGATGTCACGCATAAGTAACATGCCTGAGCGATCAATTTCCTGTTTAATTCTATCATTTGTACGATTGTTAATTTCACTCAGACGTAGTTCCAGATACTCTTTGGCCACAAACATATTGTTCACCCAATTTTGTAAATCCACATCATCGAATTTCGAGCCATCCTTAGAGTCAGACCGGAAACCTAATATGTCTATAAGGGACAGTTTTACTTGCTGATTAAGCAGTTGGAATTGTTCCTCTCGCAGAGTATTCAGTTTCAAGGATATTTCCTGCATTAAGCTAGAAAATCTATGATCGGTTGACAGCTCAAGATCCTGCAAACGCTTAAGAAGATCATCTTGGGTCTGCTGCAAATGTTTTATGGAATAGTGAAGATCTTCATTTTCCGTCAACTTGTCATTGAGTGATAGCTTAATGAAAGACATTTCCTGGCTGAGATTGTCTATAATGAGCTTTTGCTGTTCTAGAAAAGCAAACTGATCTTTGTCGCTCGTTTGCGTTTGTTGGAGTTGCAATAGCTTATCGTGCAGCTTTTCATTTAATTGCATAGAAATCTCTTCGTTTATGTAGGTGGTGAATAGAGGAGCCTTTAGTAGCTTAGCTATTAAAGCTTCCACGTCCAAGTGCTCCACAATGGTATGATAATGGGCATGGTTATTGATTTCTATGCTTTGCGTAATAAGTCTTTTGATTTCCTCTATATTAGCGGCGGAAAGTTTAACAGGCTGCTGAAAATTGTCCGATTCCTGTAGTTTCAATAGAACTTTTTGCACTATGAGATTAAGGTCCATTTCAGTGAGTTGCTTTTCGTCCACAGGAGCTTCAGTAAAACGCTTTTGCCGGGCCAGATACTCCATATTTTCCTTAATTATTTGTACTATCAGTTGAATTTGTTTGCTAGAGAGTTCCGTGGCCGCTGTAGCTTGATTCTTTTTATGTTGCTCTTGCAGCTTGAGGTCGACCAAAGTTTGTACATAGGAATTGATGTGGTTTAAAATGTTTTCATATTCTTCGCTGGCCATTGACTGTTGCATGGAGGCCTTTAAATTATTCAGTTGTTGTTGACTAGAACTTGTGGTGCTTATAGAGAATAGAGGTGATTGCAGTATACTTTTGAGCCAATGAACATTGGTCGATAGAGAGCCTCTAAGGGTGGTCATCAAAGAGAGCGGTAGTAATGAGTGCCAACGTTGCACATACAAAAGGCGATCCTGTTCGTCGAGTAACCACCAGGCTGTAGAGCCGGGGGAATGAAAAGAAAGAAAGAGAAAAGCAGGAGGAAAAATGCAAGGGATTAGAAAAATACTCGAGTTAAAAGTAGCTTAGGCAGTAAGCGACCTTCTTCATGTGTTTCATAAAATAAAATAGTGCAACACATTGTTCTCTTAAAAGTAATCAATCAATCAATAATTTTGTAAGAAAGGTAAGGAATTTTGGAAAATTTTAAAAAGCTGGCTTAAAAAAAATGAAGAAGGATAGAGTATTTTTCAGTTTCCGTTGCTAATTTTCCTCTCCTCAATACTTACCTTTGCTACACCCCTTGCACCCTGAAGAAGCCTTGCAAAAAGAAAACTCAAGACGATTTGTGTGTGTTTTGTATTTAATTTTTTTTTATAGTGTTAATTGAACTTTGACCTTTATTATAAAATTTAAACAATTTTTAATGTTAAGAATAAAGAGAAAGTTAAAAAAAATTAAAGTACAAAAAAATACAATTGAATTTATTGTAATTTTTATAACATAAAAGTTGTTTAACAACTAAATTGCTTGTTTTGTTGTTGTTGTAATGTTTCATCAAAGACACACAGTGATTAGGAAATTAGAACAAATACAAAATATAAATGTAGATAGGTTGGGTAGTACGTAGTTATATAAATTTGCGATTGCAGTTTAAAACTATATTGTTTTTAGCTTCCTTGAAGTTTGAATTTCTTTCTTATATATATTATATGATATTGCAGCGGTCGCGTTGATAACACTCTATCCTTCTCCAAATTGTTGTTTAAGTTTATTGCTTTATGTTTCCTTGGGATAATGGAAAGGAGGAAGCTATGAGGGACAGTACAATAACTTTTTCTCTTTTTAGGGGGGGGTTATGTTATAAGGGTGGGGGTGGATATGGTGAATATATGGCAGGGTATTGGAAGATATGTAAACATATATGTATATATATATGTATAAATGTTATGGGGGTGGGGGTTGGTTAATGAATTGAACTAAAATCGTTTATATCCGAAAAAATGCTTTAAATTTGTACGTTTTGTATTGTGAGAGAACAAACGAAAAAAAAAATAATACTACAAACTATATTACTTACGCGGTAAACTTAGATAATAATAGCATTGAATAAAAATTGTATAATATAATTGTATTTATATGAAACGATAAAGATTTACTCAAAATCATAAGGCAAATAAAAAAAAATAATACAAAAAAAATTAAGCAGTTTCATACTATATTAATATTGAAATTTAAAGAAAATCAATTGAATTTCAAATATTATGTTTGATTTTCAAACGTTCCATTTGTAATTCAAAATGTAGCAACAAATATACCAATTGTTTTCTAAACAAACCAAAAAAAAAATTAACTAAAATAAAAAACTAAACAAAAAAAAATTACAAAAAAAATAACAAAAAAAGTAACTAAACAAAACAATAAACTAACCAAAACTAATATAATAATCAACAAAAAAATAAATAAACAAAAAAATAACGTAATCAAAAAAAAAAAACATTAACCCTAAAACTAACTTTTCTTACGCTACAAAATTGATATTCAAAAAAAAAAAATAATAGAAAAATATAAAACTTTTTTGTTCATATCATAGCTAATAACTCATAAACTATTTGTAAAAATAATTTCCAAAAATATTGAAATATCATCTCCTCTTTAAATACGCTCATAGTGCTCTTCGCGTTGAAATAGCTTACGACCTTCGTCGACAAGATTCTGTGAGACGGTCTTTAAGTAAAGGAAATAATCATTAGACCAATCACGTAAATCATCAATGCGATTAAAAGCTTGAGATTTATATTCATTGTACTTTTCTTCATTTAAATATTCGGATATATCGATTTTAGGTAATTCGGGTAGGGTAAAGGTATATTCAGAGAATGATTTGGGTGGGAAAGGTTCATTGGGATGAAGATAGTAGTAAACGCCTGGAATAAATAAATATATAAATATAAATTGTAGATTATGGCAGGTTGCAGAAAAGGAAAGAAGTGTAATAAGCGATAATTAAAAAAAAATAATAATAACAAACAACCAAAAAATATGTGATTTCAATCAGTGGTTTTAAAAATATCTATAATGATAATGACTTCACAAGTTATTATTCCTCTAGGGGCACCTTTAGGGAAGTAAGAGCGGTTAGAACAAGTTTTATAAAAATTAGATTTTTGTATGGAAGCCCCCTAAGGGGTTAAAGATATGCGGTAGGTATGAACGGAGAAACCGTTCAAGGGGAAATACTAGTGGGGGTTGGTCATACATTTTACCAAACAAGGAGGCACCACGGAAGCAGCAGCAGCTGATTTCATAAAAAAAATTATAAAAATAAAAAAATGTGTGGGGACCACCTTAAGGGTTAAAGATAGAGGGTATATATGTAATGAGAAACTGTTGGGGTTGCAAATGTATTGGGAGTCGGTCATACATTTGACTCCTGTAGGGGCACCTTTGTGGCAGTTAGAGTGGTAGGAGCAAATTTTATGAAATTATGGAAGCTCCCTTAGGTGGTGAAGATAGGGGGGGGAGTATGTTTAGGGAAAATTGAGTCGAATAATTTAGGGAAAATTGAGTCGAATAATGACAGGTGTCGGTCACACATTCGAACCCTCTAGAGACGATTTCGGGCAGCAAATTGACCCACTCTAATGGTTTTCAGCTTTTTATACAGCAATTCAATAGACACCGGTGCAGAAAGAGTGGTGGGGGGCAAATTATATTAAAAAAAAATGTCTATATGGGTGCACCCATAGGAGGTGAAAATGTTAGAAGGGAAAAATGGCAGGGAGTCGGTCAAACATTTGAACACAATAGTAGCTATGCCGGGGCAGTTGCGGGACTTGTTATGGGATTTTTCCCCATTACAAAAAGTTTCTCGTTAAAAAGTAATGGCTCGATTTTGATTTCAGACAAATGGTTTCTTTTGGCAAGTTATTTTAGAATTCATCGTAGATTATGATTTTGATAACCGCTTAGTAGAATTAACCCACTCTAATGTACATGTTAAGTAGATAATAGAGTCTGGCACAAATGCATTTTCTTTACTAAGACAACAAATGATACACTGCAGTGAGAAATGCTTGCAAGACATTGGCAACCAAAATAACTGTTATACATTTATGGGATGAAAAACAAAACCTGCATTGTTTGTGTTTTGGTTTTTTCAAACCAAACTAAAAACACTTCTTGTTCACGGCGATAAGATCTTTTAAGCTCTCTTTTCTGAAAACCAAAACAATACTGACCCACCGCTATGTCAATAAAAGCAGTAAATCATTCGAATTTTTTTGAAGTCTGCATTTTGTTATTTTGCTAGGATAGGGTGACGATCAGTGCCATTGATTTTGCATCGGAGATCAATTTTTAGAATTAAAGTACAATGAAAGTACTTTTTGGTACAATAAAAAAACTTTTGGGTACAATAAAAGTACTTTTTGGTACAATTAAAGTACTTTTTGGAACAATTAAAGTACTTTTTAGTACAATAAAAGTACCTTTTGGTACAATAAAAGTACTTTTTGGTACAATTAAAGTACTTTTTGGTACAATAAAAGTATTTTTAATACAATAAAAGTACTTTATGGTACAAAAAATTGTACTTGTTGAAAAAAAACCTTTTTGTAGATTAAATTAACCTATTTGGTACAATTAAAGTAATTTTTGGTACCAGCAATTGTACTTTTTGGAACAAGAAATTTTAAATTTTGATACCATAAGTAGTACTTTTTGGTACCACAAATAGTAATCTTTGGTACAATAAATTTTGTTTTTTAGTACCATAAATTGTACTTTTTGGTACCATAAATTGTAGTCTATGATACTGTAAAATGTACTCTTTGGTACAATAAATAATACTTTTACAAGAAATTTTACTTTTGGTACCATATATTCAACTATTTGGTACCTTATATTTTACTTTATGGTACAATTAATGTACTTTATGTTATAATCAATTGTACTTGTTGGTAAAATAAAAGATGCCTTTGGTACATTAAATTTAACTATTCGATACAATTAAAGTAATTTTTGGTACCAGAAATTTTACTTTTTGGTACTATAAACTGTACTTTTTGGTACCATAAATAGTACTCTTTGGTACCATAAATTGTACTGTTTGGTGCTATCAATTGTACTCTTAAGTACAATAAATTATACTTTTAAAAAATTGTTCTTTTGGTACCATAAATTCTACGTTTTGGTACCTTATATTTTACTTTATGGTACAATTAAAGTACTCTGAATTTGTACTTTTTGGTACCATAAATTGTTTTCTTTTGTATTCTAAATTGTTCTCTGTGGTACATAAATTATACTTTAATGCTACTTTTTGGTAACTTATATTTTACTTTATGATACAATTAAAGTTCTTTATGTTACAATTAATTGTACTTTTTGGTACTATAAATTTTACTATTTGGTACCATAAATTTTACTCTTTTGTACTATAAATTGTACTCTTTGCTACAGTAAATTATACTTTTATAAGAAATTGTACTTTTGGTACAATAAATTCTACTTTTTTAGACTTCATATTTTACTTTATGGTACAATTAAAATACTTCATGTAACAATAAATTAAGTTTGTTGGTAATATAAAAGTACCTTTAGGTACATTAAATTTAACTATTCGGTACAATTAAAGTAATTTTTGGTACCAACAATTTTACTTTTTGGATACAAGAAATTGTACATTTTGGTACAATTAATTGCACATTTCGATACAATTAACTGTCCTTTTTGGTACCATAAATAATACTTTTTGGTACTATAAATTGCAATTTTACAAGAAATTATATTTTTAGTACAAAAAATTGTACTATTTGGTGTAATAATTTGTAGCGTTTTGAACAGCAAATGTACTTTTCGGTACAATAAGAGTATTTTTGATACATTAGGATGTACTATTTGGTACAATATAAGTACTTTTTGTATCAATAAATTGTAATACTTAGTACCATAAATTGTACTACTTAGCACAATAATTGTACTGCTAAGTACAACAAATTTCACATTTTGGTATAAACAAAGTAATTTTTTACAATAAATTATATTGTACTTTGTACAATAAATTGTACTTCTTAGTACAACTAATTATACTTTTTAGTACAGTAAAATATACCATTTGTCATAATAAATGTACATTTTAGTATAAAAAAAATTTTACTTTTTGGACCATTAATTGTACTATTTGGAACAATATAAGTACTTTGTGTTACAACAAATTGTATTATTTGGTACAATAAATTGTACTTTTTAGTGCAACAAATTTTACTTTTTGGTACAATAAAATGTACTTTATGGTACAATAAAATATACTATTTGGTATAATAAAAGCACTTTCTGGTATTATAAATTCTACTACTCTACAATAAATTGTACTTTTCAGTACAACAAATTTAAATTTTTGGTGCAATAAAATTTACTATTTGGAACAAGAAAAGTACTTTTTGTTACATTAAACTGTACTACTTGGCGCAATAAATTGTACTTTTTTGTACAAAAAAAAATTTACTTTGGTACAATAAATTGTACTACTTGCTACAATAAATTGTATTTTTTAGTACAACAAATTTCAATTTTTGGTACAATAAAATATACTATTTAGCACAATAAATCGCTGGTGTCTACAGCGAAAATCTGCAGCTAAGCCTCTCTTTCAGGCTACATTTTCAGGCTGATGTATTGGTCATGCAAAAAACCGCGGAGGATATTATGGAATGTGGAATTGAGACAGATAACCATATGTATGGATAGCCAGGCTGCATTAAAAGCGATCAATTCTACATTGTGGAAGTCAAATTTGGTGAGGAACTGTAAGGAGAAGCCATGACTCTTTGGAAGATGTTTACCTGCCTATTTGTTAACTTTTTGGCTTTGTGGGAATCAGCCGGCAGACGATGGATCTCAAGAACCGACTACATAAATCGCTGTGGCCCGAATACAGTAGATCCCGATCAGCGTACATGGTTGACCTGTGCAGGGGTGACCTGCCTCTGACCTGTGGAATTCTAACAGGCCATTGCAAAAGACACCTGGCAGACAAATGGGATACATCTATACCCGACTACAGCCGTGTGTGTGAGGACGAGAAGAAGTCCAAGACGATGGGACATCTTCTTTATAGCTGCCCGCTTTAGCCCGTAGGAGGAGGAAGCTAAGACACCAAGCGAAAGATACATTAAAGACCTGGAGTCTCTCTCCTCAATCCCAGTAGCAAGGAGATTTAGTACTTTACTTGCGGAGCCTTCAATGGCTTACTGAGCCTAGATAAAAATTGGTGTTTGCACGATTATCTCTTTCTTCTCTAACCCTCCCCTCTTTCCTTCTTAATCCTTCGCTTCCTTTCTAACGGACAATCACAATAAATCAGCAATCCTCGGTGTGTAGTGTGATCTGGTTTTTACCAGATAACACGAGTCCACAACCTTACCTAACCTAGTATTGCCAGATAGAGAGGATTGAAAAATGTTCAGTGCAAATTTAAATGTTAGCCAACAATTCGTCATTACGAAGTCTGCGAAATACTATCCTTCCTGTGCACAGTAATGTACTAGGTAACGAAATTGCGTATGAATTAGCACGGAGATTCATAAACGGTTGGAGCTGGCTTACCCACAGAAGACCATATTGTCTCCATGTATGTCATGACTAATCTCACTACTTTATCTACTCCACTCTGAATTACTAGAGCGTTTTAAACTAGTTTGACGAGTCCTTAATGGGTTATGGTGTTTAACTGCTTAAAAATGTGAGAGTTTATAACCAGTTCATTTGGAAAGTAGTCCCAGACTATTTTGACATATTGCCACTAGATATCTTAATGATGAACACTGGATGCACTGGATAAACAATTTTCAATCATTATACCAAAGTCTGCTGATGAGGATTCGTGGCTGAATCCGAAGCAGCTGAAGAGACTGCCTGGCATTATGAGAATATCATTATTCTAATATAGTTCTTTCAAAAACACTGATCTAATTCCAAATCAATCTTCAAAAACTTCAAACCCGTCGCTAGGTATTTTTTAAACCACTGATATATTTATAAGCCTAACAAGCCCAAAAGCCTTTCAATAAAATCTTAGAAAAACTTGTTTAAACTTACCTGCTAACAGCAGTAGTGGCAGCAAAATCAGCAAAAACAATAAGAAACGTTTTTTACTCTTATTTTCTGCATTCGATGATTGTAACAGCCAAGTGTCCACACACAATACGGAAGATATAAACAAATAGAGACCACTGACAAAAGAAACAAATGCCGAAGAAATGCCATGGAACAGGGAACCAAAAAAGCCTACAGGAACATTAAACACCATATTAACTAGGGTTCAAAATCTAAATCATAACACCTACCTCTTTCCTCTTCTGCCAATTTCGTCTGATACATACTGCTACTGAAGCTGGTATAACGATCCACACCATTATGGGCTTTGCCCGTGCCTGTTACCGAAGACCATGTGGAAGATATTGTTGTCACTACGGTGGTTATAATACGCATTAGCCAAGACTCCTGTTGAAGCTGTTGTGCATTATAAAGGTTTGCCGTTTTGTGGTAGGTATAGTCGACTTCATCTCCAGAATCATATGTTAGATTTTCGGCAGCTCTTCTATTTTGGCTATATTTTGTGGCTTCGTAACGTCGACGTATGTATTCTTCTTGGGCGGGATCACGTTCAATCATGTAATTGATACGTTCATGATGATTTTCGAGGGATTTACGAGACATATTAGGCATGGCCACAATGCCAGGGGCCAATTGGCGACGATGTGGTGATAGCTCTGAATAGGTATAATCTGTTTTTGGTGTGGTCCTATGGAAAAAAAAATCAATAAGTATTTTAGTATTTTCCTATAATGAATGTTTAATGCTCTATATTTACTTCCAGTATTCTCCTGCCTTTTTGTATTCCAAATAAGCTATGTGATCACTGGTATCCAATTGGCTGCATTTGTCTGCACCAAATGAATTGCCCAGGAAACCGCTTAGATGTGTCTTATTTTTACTCAGTTCCTTTTCGGAATTCAACACATTCTGGGTGTGCTCTTTGACGCTGCGTTGTTCATATTTTCGAGATTCGGTAGAGGATGATCCTCCGGCCGCTCCTCTTGATGCGAATTGTGCTGCAAAATTTTTAACAAAATTACTAGTTTTGGGTGTAGATGTGGCCACACTAGCGCTGCCGCCACTTGATCCACTTTTTTTGGTCTTTGTAATAACAGTTGTTGTAGTTCTGGTCTCCGACACGGTTTCTTTGTGCTGCTGCTGCTGTTGTGACTGACCGGTCATGGTTAATGCTCGCGTTGAAGTTTTGGTTATATTATCCGGACTGTCTTCGCTGGAGTAGTCGGAAGTTTTGATTTTGGTTTGTGTCATTTTGGAGGGACTATTTTTGCCCGAACCCAGAACGGAGGAGGATGAGGTTACTTCTACAGTTTCTTCAACAATTGTTCTGGAAAAAAGTAAAAGAAAAAAAGTATTAATAACAATATTTAGGAAGAGAATAAAGCAACTTAAAATAAATGTTCAAATAAAGGGGGGTGTATTAATTAACATATAGAATAAAAAAACCGTCAAGTAGTAGGCAATTTAATATTTTAAAGTGGTTCCAAACTTATTCAAAGAAGACATTCTACTATTGCTCGACTAGGTTGTGATCTGCTGATTCATTGTGATTGACCGTTAGAAAAAGAAGAAAGGGAAGGGCAGGAGATATAAGGAGAGATTGGACTGATAGAGAAACAAGAGAAAATCGTGGGAACCCCAATCGTTATCTTGACCCACTTAGCCACGGAAGGCACCGCATGAAACATATTAAATTGATTTCTGTGGCTGAGGAGAGTGACTCTAGGCTTCTGTAAAACATTTCCCTAAGTATTTAAGCCTAGTACGGGATAGAGTGGGACAGCTAGAAAAAAGATGTTCCATCGTCTTGTACTCCTCCTCGTCCACATGCACACTGCAGTACTCCAGTATGGATCTATCCCATTTACCTGTCAGATGCCTGATAAATCAATAGCCTATTTGAACTACACTGGGCTGTCTCAGCCATTTACGCCAATCGGGATCTGATGTATTTGTGCCTCAGCCATATAGCAGTTAAACAGTCGGTTCTGGAGATCTAACGTCTAATAGCTCTAAGCAAAAAACGTAACAAATCGGGGGGGTGAACATCTATCAGAGACTCATGATCAGGCATAGTACAGCCAATAATTCCGCTGATTCATTCCTAGAGATTCCACAATGTCTCGGTACCCAACAGAGGCTGACATCGAGAGGCTTTAGTCTATCCAACTTCTCCTTACAATTCGTCTCCAACTTTGATTTACACAATGTAAAATTGATCGCTGTTATTGCAGCCTGGTCGGTCTGACCCCCAAAAATTATGTCTTTGCAGATTTTGGGGCAGCCAAAGTTTGAGCACGATTGGAAAAAGTTAACCCGTGCCGCTGGGGGCATGAAAGCTTTTTAGCTAATAATTTTGCTGAAATATAAATCCGGAACTAATAATTAAAATTTTTTTTATCTGCGAAACTGTTAATTATGCAGAGAAAAGAATAAATAAAAGGAATTTTAACTCTTAAATTTCGGATTTTTATTTCAACAAAATTGAACTAGTCGTTCTTGTGTTACGCCTCCCAAACTTGGCTACAGGAGCTTAAAAACTTTCAAACCCCCAGCGGCACGGGTTTAAATACTCCAATAGTGCTCAAACTTCCCAAAACCTATAAAGACATTTTTTGGGGTTCAGATCGGCAAAATTCTGGAATTTTTTCCCATAAACCTTGCGGTCACCTTAATCTACACAGATAACACTAGTTTACAGTCATTTTGCTGCAGAGTTGTAAATAATTTTTTTCTATAGATTTGGGCCTCCTAAACACGAATATGAGATTTAAAAATTTTTCCTCTGATTAGTTTTCAAGATATCAATTTTTGAATTATTTTGCAAATTTTTTATGAGATGCATCAGCTTATTGGAGAATAATTCGTAAACGCGTCCAACGATTTGAACAGAAGTGGTCTCCAATTAAAAGTAATGTGCTCCCCTAAAACCCTTCTATACAAGCTTTTAACATCTGTTGGGTATTTTTGATGGTAGGAGCATTTAAAGTTTAAAAAACTATTTTTTTTGTGCAAAAATCACGACTTTAAATTTATAAAAAAATTATAAAAAATATTAATCGCAAAAATAAATCCAATGTCATAAATTGAGTATACAGATTGGACTTCCCCGAGCAAAACAAGCCATCGTTTATAAAAATTGGGTGATAAGAGGGAGAGTTACACGTTTTTTAAGAGGACACTACAAATGGTAAATTTTTTGATTTTAAGCATATAACGGTAGGCTTAGGGCTAAACTTTACGTTGCACGAAAATGACAATAAAAAGTGTAAATGCCACTGTACTTCGGGTTGATCATGAATCACAAAAATGTTAAATTTGAAATCTTTATTATTATTATTAGCCTTTAAAACAACTTGACACATATATATATTTATATCTTAGTGCCTAAGTCAGAGGCCGATAGATATTTTTCGAAAATGTAGGCTTAAAATGCACTTCCAGCCTCCAGTTTTAAGCAATGTCAAAATAATCAATGATCATACAAAAATCCCTGTTTGTATACTTTTATAATAAATAAACTGTTTTTATCTGTTTGGTCCAGTTTTTTACTGTCCTCGTTTGAAAAGTGAAAAAACTTTTGGTCCAGTCGGCGGATAAAATAAATATCGATATTTTCTAAAAACGACCAGCTAAGATTTCAAATTTAACATTTTTGTGATGCATGATCAACCCGAAGTACAGTGGCATTTCCACTTTTTATCGTCATTTTCATGCAACGTAAAGTTTAGCCTTAAGCCTACCGCTATATGCTTAAAATCAAAAAATTTACCATTAGTAGTGTCCTCTTAAAAAACATGTAACTCTCCCTCTTATCACCCAATTTTTATAAACGATGGCTTGTTTTGCTCGGGGAAGTCCAATCTGTATACTCAATTTATGACATTGGATTTATTTTTGCGATAAATATTTTTTATAATTTTTTTTATAAATTTAAAGTCGTGATTTTTGCACAAAAAATATAGTTTTTTAAACTTTAAATGCTCCTACCATCAAAAATAACCAACATATGTTAAAAGCTTGTATAGAAGGGTTTTAGGGGAGCACATTACTTTTAATTGGAGGCCACTCTTGTTCAAATCGTTGGACGCGTTTACGAATTATTCTCCAATAAGCTGATGCATCTCACAAAAAATTTGCAAAATAATTCAAAAATTGATATCTTGAAAACTAATCAGAGGAAAAATTTTTAAATCTCATATTCGTGTTTAGGAGGCCCAAATCTATAGAAAAAAAATATTTACAACACTGCAGCTAACAAAAAATAAAGATTTGTAAACTGGTGTAATTGTCCGTCTGCTATTATCAATTCTACATTCCATATTAGCCTATATATATACATAGTCTGTTCCATTTTCGAACCGTCAGTAAAGACAGATATGGAGTCACCATAAGGAGTTCCTCTTTTATTTCATTTCGGTATATCCGGGATTTCAACGTTTCTTTTACGAAAATTCGAACATTTCTTCAAAATTTCAGTAAGAGGTGGCCATTTCCCAAAAGCCGGAAAATCTTCGCATGACCATAAGTGGACTGATGCCAATCACCAGCTTCCCTCAGCATGACAACACCTCGGGTTTGCGTAAAATTCCTGTGGCGAAAGGGCCAGGAACACATCTGAAGCCGTTTGCGGTGTGCTCCTTCTAGCTCCAGTAATTCCCACTGCAAACATCCTTTCGACCTTGCTGAGCATTTTTTAATAAATTACTCTTATTTTCTAGACCCTCCAACCAAACCACGCATGAATATAAACAGCCACATTGCGACCTTCGGGCTGAGTACATACATTTGACCATAGGACAACACCTAGGTACTTGGCCTTCCACCCTATTTTTGCGTTTTCTTAGTGTTCGTCCCCAGACCACAGGTCCTAGCCCATAATAGCAGCTTTCCAAGAGCAGTGTGTGTAACGTCATACATCTTTGGTAGAAATTTCCCACCTATCATGATGACCACACCGTCGGCATATGCCACAATTTTCGTACCGTCCTGATTGAACGACCCAAAGATCAGGGTCACAGGTATTGTGTTCCTCTAGTAACTTATATTCAACCTACCGCAGGTCCAGGTACACCCCGATCTTGTAAGGAGGTCGTTAGAAAAAAAAATTTACCAAGCGGTTACCAAAAATTTTAATCTATGATGAATTCTAAGAAAATTTGCCCAAAAAACTATGGGTCTAAAATCGAAATGGCTGCGCGTCGTGGTGAAATATAAGGGGAATAGACCCCCTAGAGGGTTAAAATATGTAACCGACTCCTAGTCATTTTTTTCCTCCCTAAACAGGCTCCCATACAAAAATCAATTTTTTATAAAATTTGCTCTCACCGCTCTAACGAGGTGCCCCCAGAGGAGTCCAATGTATTACCGGCCCCCAATATTTTTGCAACCCCAACAGTTTTTTAGGACATACCTACCCTCTATCTTCAATTCTTAAGGTGGTCCCCACACAATTTTTTTAAGTTTTATAATTTTTAAATTTTTATAATTTTTATAATTTTTAAATTTTTATAATTTTTAAATTTTTAAATTTTCATAATTTTTTATAAAATCAGCTCATGCTCATGCTACTCGCTGGTGCCTCATAGAGGCGTAAAATGTATGACCGACCCCCACTAGTATTTTCCTCCTAACATCTTTCCCAAATACCTACCGCCTATTTTTTATAAATATTTGATTTTTGTATGGGAACGTCCTTAGTGGTGAAGATGGGGGGTAGGTAAATTTAGGTAAAATGTTAGAAGGAAAAAATTACTAGGAGTCGGTCACACATTTTATCCCTCTACGGGCGATTCCAAACAGTTGCGGGGCTTTCCCACCACTTTTGATCACGCAGCCATTTGCCCCTATTGCACATCCATCAGCCAAAAAATGAGGGATGTGGGCTGGGAGCTAATTGAAAGCGATTGTATTGTATGGAGATCCGTAGCAATAAGATGTGGACGTCCCACAATCTAATTTTGTGCGGTTGGAAAAAAAATTCATGGATGTGAATTCATCGTAGATTACGATTTTGATAACCGCTTGGTCGAGAATAAAATTGACTCACTCTAATTTATATCCAAAAAGGATGCGCGGATAAACAGCGCTTAACGTAAACTGTCACATCCTGAATAGTATTATCAACCGACTTGGCGTTTAGGTGGACATGCTGTAAATCGTTTATTTGTCTAGATTTCTTATACATATATGTATAAATTAATAAATAAGTTCCTTCAAACATTCATCATAAAGATTGAGAGACGTATTGGCTTAAAATCCTTAAAAGAAACATGGATTGATGTTAGTGGATTGCACGTCGCTCTAACTTTGTGCAGCTAAAGACAATTTTAAAAATGTATTTTAGATTTCTCTACCTATAGATAGATTATAGATACATTTAAAAGTAAGAAATTTAAATGCGTCAAGGTCATATGATAATTTTTTTTATCTTTATCTTAATCCTGATTTATGACTGTAGCATAAGTTTGTAATATAAAAAAAATAATATATTAACATATTCATAAATTTGTTATTTAAACATTTAAATTACATAAAATTTTTTTTATTCTCAAAAAACCAAAATATTCGTCATATAACACGAATATTGAAAAATATATTATTCACACACAAACGTAACTAAATTTTCAATATTTTGTTGAAAATACAAAATAAGCTATAAATAAAAAAATTATAGCGTACATAAATAATTTACAAAAAAAAAAAGTTTCCAAACGTGTTATGTGACCTTCAAAACATTTTATGGTTTGAACGAACAGAAAAAAAACACACAAAAGTCAACAGCATTGGCAGTCTTAGCGTCTCGGGGTATGAGAACGGGCTGTCTATGACATGATCATGATGATGATGATGATGATGATGACGCCGACGATGGGTGACTGCTGCTATGATTTGTGTAAGGCTAAAACGAACGACTGACTAATGACGGTCAAAACAAAAGTTATAAAGTAGAAAACGAAAAAAAGCATAATTAAATAACGTCATCATTCGAAAATGATATACGTAGAAACGAAGTATAACAAACAACAGCACAGAATGGATTTAGAATGTAAATAAAAAGGTTAATACAAAATCTTAAACCACAGCCAGGGCTGTGGGGATGTTAATATATAGCTTTGTCAGAGTCTTGGCAGCTAGTTTTAGTTAAGAAATGAGTATTTATAGACTTATCCGACTGAAAAGTGGTTGTGATAATTATTTACTTAATCTATATCTCAACACATTCAACAGTTTTTGACTTTAAAGTACCACATCATCAATGCTTTGACTAACTTAATATAAATTAGGTTTGGTGACTTAGCAAAAGATTATAATTGAGGGGGTTTGAAGCAAAGGGGTGCAAGTGACAAATTGACAAAAATTTAGATAAGTAATATTTCCGTCTACTAGCATGAGATCAATCAATTTCAATTTTTATTACCAGTGCTGAAAAACAGTTCAAGTAATACCTGCATTTGCACTAAAACTAACTTTGAAGGCGAATATTTCGAAATGAACTTTTTGTCACTTGCATCCCTTTGCATCTAACCCCATCTATTGATCCATAAAACCAACACATATAGGTTTGTATACTATTTCTATGAGAAAAATTCTTGAAGTTACTTATTTTTCAACTAGGATTCAAACCGCCACGCGTATAATCATTGGATTGATGACTCATCAGATATCCGATCTCAAAAATCCCGGTAATTGCTTTCAATCCTATCGCATTCATATCTTATGTGAACCCTTCTCAAACTATGTATTGAGTTTTAGCTACAAGGAAATAAGAATAAATTGAGGAGTGCTGAAATGAACTTTGTGTGTACATACAGTATATAAAGTGTAAACAACAAGACTGAAAAGTTTGCCGTACAATTACACTTGGAGCCGCCAAGTTTTGTTTTTGTTATTTGTGTTTATTGTTTAGAAGCTAAAAACCAAAATGAAAATTAAGTAAATAAAACCCTCAAACAAAAACTCCCGCCAAATATTGAACACGTTTTATTATGATGGTTTTGTACTGGCATACAACCCACCCAACCGTATCAATACAACAACCGAGACCGGTAGCACTACTGGTGATTGTGTTTGAATTTTATTATTACGCCTAAACATGCTAGGTGATTTGCTATATTTTGAAGGTTTCCACAACTCAGGAGGGGGTGGGGTCGAGGAGTGTGTGTATTGTATGTATGTTTCTATGTCATATCAGAACATTGAAATACATATTCGAAAACTGTCGTATACAAAAGTGGTATGAGTTTAAATGTGAATAGACGTGTATAGAAATGGCTATAAACATTTTTAAGCGATGACGTTATTGCTTACGTTATTATTTTTGTATAGAAGTTTGTTTTACTTTTTGTTTTATTTACTTGTATGGCAGAATATTGGAAGTATGGTAACGTTTATACGACCATGTGGTCTAACGTCTGACTATACAAACATATGTATATGTGTGTGTTAACATACACATTCATATCACTGCCAATCTATTGATATAATTTATATGATGAAATATTTGATTATTATAAAAATTAATTATGTTAAGCGTTGAATGGTGAAAATCCAACATATCTTGACTTAATTAAATGGATTTCCAGAAACGGAACATCTCTGTTGAATCTTTGGCCTAACGCTATTACGAAGATCTAACTTTCATTCCATTTAAAATGCAAATAATTTCCTTTCATCACTTTATTAACTATGATTACTGTACTTACTTTACATTTGGTGTATGTTTTTTCTTGTGATGTGTATGGGGTTCATCACCGACATGATCACAATTCTCATGATCACAACTGGAACGAAGAAATGGTGTTTTCGACCTAGATCGATGCCTAGTCTCCATTAGATGCTCACTCATCTTTCAGATGTACGCAATTATGAAATGTTGAAATTTCCGACTGAAAAAAGAACAAACAAAGAATTAACCAAAATGTTAAAAGAATGAACAAATAATTTTCAAGACAACATTACAAAATTTAACATTAGCGTAGTATAAAAGTAAAATATGTGAAATGTAAACAACAACAAAAATGTATTGCGTATACAAAAGCAAATCTACAAATGTAAACAATTATAGTTCATTTGGATATTTAGATATGCACAGACAAGATGGGAGGGAAGTGAATTACTCAAACCAGGGGTCTTTTTGGAAATGAAGAAGGCGTCAATGGGGTAAACACGCAGAAAAATAGAGACAGACATTACTATTACGTAGACCTTGCAAAGAAAGATAAGGCCATCAGGCGGCTAAAAACAACCTCACAAGTTGGAATCTGTGGTAGAGGGGTATAATGTTAGGGTATGGCAGAGAGTAGACCAGAACACGAACATCAAACATAGGAGTGGTTTCTTATTGTTTATATGTAGGTATTGCTTAAGAAAACTACACAGAGTACAATTGTACCCTCTGTCTGCTTGTCTGGGCATAAAAAGTATAAGTTTAAGTACAAAGGAAAAAGGGGTAAAAAGAAGCGTCGCGTCAATTGTAATACTACTTAAAAGTTTAATAACGCTAACAAGAAAACTAATAAAAAAACGTTATAGTGCAATCATATCAATCCAAACAAACCACAATGTTGTGGTGGCGTACAAGACAATGTGCCACATGGTCAGACAAGACGATGATACACCATATCCATTTCCAAAAATATTTATAGAAAAAAAAATATCATATGAAAATTGTCAAGATCCACGCAAGTTATTGTGAAAAAATGTTGGCAAAGTAGAAATTGATTTTCACATGGAAATTTAAAAATATGTTTTAGCCAATAATTTGGGGACAGTGTAATTATCCAATAGGGAACGTCTAACTAGTTCAATAGTATGAAATTCTGAACTTCTTCTAAAACGAACTAGTTCCAAACTATCGATTTTTGAACCAATAAAATGTTATTAGTTGATGAATAAGAAAAAAAAGAATTTTGAAATAATTCCATGTTATTTTTCAAAATGTTACCGAAAGTAAAACCAAAATCAATTTAAATAACTTTTAGATAAAAAAAAATATATGGGTATTTCCAGCGAAGGACGGACGATTTTACAGGAAAAAATATCTGTATTTTTTACTTGTTATTTTTGTAATCATATAATGAATTTATTGAATATTAAAAAAACAAACTATATATATCGTTGGAAAATCTCTTCTATCCAAATCCGCTGAGAAACTTAAAATTGGTTCATATTTATCCGCGTAACTGGCTTATAAGTGCGTAAAATTACGAAAAACCGGTTTATTACCCATAACTAAAAGTTTTGAGGGTTTTGGGAAATTTGAATAACAGATTCTTGTAGTGCTTAGCAGTATAATTAATTAGTATAATTTCCCAGGTATTGTTTTTTTTTTGTTGCTCTTTGTTATCCCTAGAATAATGCGTGAGTACGCAACGCACATTCAGATTGAAGTAGCATAAAAGTTAAACTTTTTTTAAATGTGATGTAAGTTATTTATAAAACCCCAACATTTCTTCTTTAAAATTATACTGGTCATATAAGAAATTTCGCTAAATTTCACAAACTTTCATAGACTCTTCAAGTGGCTATGGAAATTGTGTGTATCCGTAACGCACTTTGTGTTAGTCATAATTTTTAATACAATATTTTTAGTAACGTTTTATTCAAAGAACATTATAGTACTGTCCAAAATCTACATTTTTTAATATGAACATAATCTATATTTATTTATATTTAATTATAATGTCGTATTTTCATCTACTTTTTCGTCACATTTTTCAAATGCCAGTATAGTACTAGCTAAAATTTTCTAGAGTAGTACTAGTTCTTATCAAACATTTTTGAAGAAGTTCGAATTTCTGAACTGTTTCTATTCTAATGCAAAAGGAACAATTCCGCTCAAGCCTAGGACAACTATGTGTTAAATGAGACAGTTGCTTGTATGTAAAGTGAACTAGTTCACTGTTGTATGGAAAACTAGTAAGGAACTTGTTCCGAACTAGTATTTTTCCCTATTGGGTATGTATTGTTGATGTGCTAATTGAAATATACCATAACTTTAATTAAAAATGGGAAATCAAAGTACATATCTTAGTAAAGTTTTAGAAACTAATGCGCACGCTTCGTCTGGTGTTTGGAAGCACGCAAACAACCTATTTTTCAATAATAAATAGAAAGCCACTCTTGTATGTATATTAAAGAGGGTCAATTCTTTTCCCAACCAAGCAGTTGTTAAAATCGTAATCTACGGTGAATTCTAAGAAAGGTGCTCCTGGATGAGTCAAATGAATGACCGACCCCCCAATATTTTTACAACCCGAGAAGTTCCTTTGATCATATCTACCCTCCATTAGTATTTATTATTTTTGTTTTATTGAGGATAGTAAATTTTTGCTTTTTTTTTTGTATGAGAGCCAAGAATTTTTGAAAAATTAGAAAATATGTCCCCAATTTGTTGAATTTATCATTTGCTTTAATTAAACCCCAAATGTCTTTCTTTGGGTTTGGGAACAGAAAATGGCAGGAGTTGCTAAAATTTGCAGAACTTACTTAACAAAATGAAATCGTATTTTGTTGTGCATTACAACATTTAATCCCGCAACACAAAAATATTTTTAAATATTATGTTATTTCTTATTTTTATAATATTTTTTTGAATTTGTTTTAAATTTTTTAAGTTTTTATTTTTTTTAATTTTTTTTTAAATATTTTTTTTATATATTTTTTTAAATATTTTTTTAAATATTTTTTTAAATTTTTTTTTAAATTACGACATATTAAATACTTAAATGAAATATTTTGTAAACATTTGTTTATTTTCTTATTTTTTAATTTTTTTAATATTTTTTTTTATTATATTTTCTAATTTTTTTATAATTTATATCCAAATGTTTTTAACTTTATTTACATTTTTTATGAAAATTATTTTCATTTTTTATAAAATTTTTTTATAATTCATTCTTAATAATAATTTATAACTTACTTTTATTCATTTAGTTTTTGTATACAGTCGAAACTATGTATAAAGGATTCCAAGGGACTGGATATTTACTTCGCTATAAAGAAAATTCGTTATATAGAATAGAAAAATAATTTTATTCCTTTTAATTTTTTTTGTAGTAGTTATTTTGGTTTGAAGTAAATTTTTCCACTTTTTTTTCTTCATTTCCAAATAGGTACGGAAACCTTCAACTGATGAAGAAAGTTGTCCATTTGTAGGTAACGGTTTCACAATATTGGCAGATTCTTTTTCGTATTCATCTGAATTTTTTAAGAGATGTATGTTAATAATAACGAAAATTTATTTGAATAAATCCGTTATATGGAGATTGAAAACGCTTCAATCTTGAAGTTACGGTTGCAAAAATGCAAAAATCGTTATAAGGAAATATTCGCTATAGGGAAATTCGTTATATGGAGATTATAATACACTCGAAGTGGACCCACAACACAGTGTTCTTATAATTGCTTCGCAATAAAGAAAACTTCGTTATATAGGAGTTCGTTATAGAGTTTCGAATGTATATGTATACTATTTATTTTTATAGTTTGCATTTAATTTTGGTTTTATTTACCTTTTTAAATTTCTTATAATTTTATAATTTAAATTTTTTTCCAAATTTGTTTTATTTTTTATAATTTGTTTCCTTTTTTGTTTTATTTTTCTCCCATATTTTATAAATTATTTTAATTTATTTATTATTTATTCCCAATAATAATTTATGTTTTTATACTTTAAATTTTTTATATAAATTATTTACTTCTAATATGTGTTTAATTTTATTTATCGATTTTATTAAATCTTTTTATAAATCATTTTTTATTTTATGATTAATTTTTTTTTGTATAAATTATAATTGTATTTTAATTTTATTTTTCATAAAGAATTTTTTTATATTGAATGAATTTTTTTTATAGTTTATTTTTTATTTTTCTTTACAATTATTTTATATATTTTAATTTGTTTCATTATTTATTTTTAGTTTCGTGAATTTTTTTATTTTATTAAATATTTTTTTATAAAATGTTTTTAATTTTTTAAAATTCATACTTTTTTTTTTTAAATGTATAAAATTATTTCCTAATAATTTATTGTAAATTTTTAACTTATGTTTTTAATATATTTTATATAAATGTATTATAATTTATTTTTTTATTTTCTATTAAAATTTTTATATAAATTTTTAAATAATGCTTATGGTTTGTTTTGTTGATATGTGCAAAATGTAAATTTGTTTTCATATGTTTCTATTCATTAAATTTTCTATCAATTTGTCTTTAATTTTTGTTATAGATTATTATAATTTTTTTTTATAAATCATTTTTAATTTTATAAATTACTTTTAATTTATATAGTTATATAAATAGTTTATAGTTAATTTAACATAAATTTTATTTATGCTAATATTTTTATTTTTTTAATTTTCCACAATGTTTAAATATACATTTTTTTATTAAATTATTTAAATTTTTTTAACTTTATTTCCAATTTTTTTTTAATAATTTATTTGTAATATTTTTAGAAGTATTTTTTTCACATTTATAATATATATTATTATTATTTTTTTATATTAAATGGTTTTTATCATTTTTTTAAATTATTTTTTTATTTTTCTTAACAAACTATTTTATACATTTTTAATTTGTTTTGAGTGTTATTTATTTTGAGTGTTGTGAATTTATTTTTTTAAATATTTTTTTTTTAATTTGTTTTTTTTTTTTTAATGTCTATAAATCAATTTTCTAATAATTTATTGCCAGCTGTCAACATAATCCATTTCACACAACTCTTGTAAATCAAAAAATCTATTAGCGATAATAGAAAATAGATCTTAAACCGAATAATGAAAAACATATTCATATTTATTTTTCTTTACAAATCATTTTATATATTTTTATTTTTTTTCATTATTTATTTTGAGTTTCGTGAATTTTTTTAAAATATTTTTGATAAACTGTTTTTAATTTTTTATAATTAAGGTTTTAAGGTCATTTCTATTATTATTTTATATACATTAAATTTTTTATAATATATATTTTAAATTAAAATATTTTTTAATTAGCCATAACAGCAAAAACTTGCAATTAATTTAATATTTTATAAAATTATTAAAAATTAATTTTATTACACTGGATATGGTGTATTAGTAAAATAGATAAACAAGAACGTAAGGAATTTTATGACTACTATGTATATAGAATAATGGCAAAACAGGTTATTACAAATAAAAGCGGACTAGAATTAAAAAAAAAAAACCAATTCATTGAAAACAGCGATATAGTTTACAATATTCAAAAACATTCTAGAAATGTAGTTGTTAATAGAGTATTTGGTATCTTGTAATCAATAACACCTAATATAAAAATTACTACAAAATAATTTTATTCAAATGGATATGGTGTAGATAGGCAAGAATGTGACTAAGCAAATTATTACAAATTAAAACTACAGGGTATTAAAATAGATGATTGCTTACTAACAAAATGTCTCGAAAACTTTCTAACGAAATTTTCTATAGAGGTAAGAAATTATGTTGTTTACATGTCAAAAAACTATTACTGCGCAAAACAATTGGTACGTCACAATGTACAATACTTGAAATACCCGTTTATATGTAATAGCTTCTTTTATTACAATTTTAAAAATTTCCAAAAAGTAACCGTGTCAAATATTATACTTTAATTTTTCTAAAACACCAATCGCCAAATGTCAAATCAAAAGAGGCAGCGACAATAATGGAAAATGTTTTTCTTTTACAAGTTTTTCTTTACAATTTGTTTACTTTCATTAATATAATTTAATATTAAGTGACAGATAACCTACAAATTATAACGTCTTTGGCAGCTTTATGATTTGCTTAAGATTTGAAGATGAGATTTGTATTGTAAGTGATTTGTAACTACTTGCGATATATGTATGTTTAATTCAATTTCCATGGACCAGATATTTCAAAACTGATTAAAATTTAATTAAAAAAAATTTAATTTAATTAAAAATTAAAATAAAAATTTTACTTTGAACCATATATTGCAAATTTTTTTTGCGAATAAGCAATGGCACCAAATTAGCATAAGACATCTAGAGTCTGATAATTCTTTATTAATATCACGTTTCCGTGCCTCTCTTTGGGCTTTCGCCATATTCCTAACTCGTGTGCCATACAATTTCGAAGAACTTTTAACTTCCAATTCCCACTCAACGAGATTGTTTCCTTCTTTGTGCATTCATCTCTCGCTTTTCGATTTGCATGATTCATTGAATGTAGACGTTATTCATTCTTCCATTGTCTATGCTTTCCCCAAGCTTGCTTATCAATTAAAAACGCCGGCAACGAAATACAAATGTGTTTAACATGTGATAACTTTTGTGCGCCTTTTTTCTAATTTCCATATGGTGTTGAGAACAGAAATCCACTTGTTTTGCTGATTTTGTTGTTGTTATCTTATAAATTGCTTAAAATAACATACATTCCGATATGTGTGTAAATCTGTGTTATATTAAAAAGCAATTAATATTCTCATATCTTTAAAGAAATTCCGCAGATTTCTATGAAAAACTGTCTGCATGATTATGATCTTTTGTAATAATTCCATGTTTGATTAAGTACTTGAAATTAATGATAAAGTAAAAAAAAGTTAGTTTGAAATGTTAAGTTTACCTAAGACATACGATAAAAATGTAAGTACAAGCATAATAAAAAAAAGGTATAATGAGAAGTGAAGAAAACTTCTGTATATGTGGCAAAACTTGTTTAATAAACACTCTGAAAGACTTGACGTGTAGGTAAAATAACACGTCATTACCAATGTCTTGTCTAATCGAAAAAGAAAAGCTTTCATAGAGGTACTGCATTCAACCACACAGCAAATTAAATGTTGTTAGTTCATATTTTAAATTAAGAAAACATAAAATTATTTGATTTATTTAAATTTTTTGTAGGCAAAACTAAAATCTACATAGAATTTCCTCTAACTTTGGCATACGACTGAATATGAGTTGTCTCTTCTTACGAAACATTAGGGCCAACATGTATTTTGCCAAGTTTTCGAAATAAAGCAATAAATAATCTTTATTTCCATAAAAATATAGTCCCCGACAAAAAAAAACCACATATGCAATACCCCAAACTCGTTCGCCTTTATTTGCTTTGCTTCAGTTTTAGTTTTATTTGCATTTGTTTGCATAAAATAAAAATAAATCACATAAACGTCTAAATGAAACGACAAACATCTCAAAAGTTATGCAATTTTAAAAGCATTACATTTGAAATCAAAACACAAAAAATTGCACCAATTCCGCACAACCCAAATAATCAAAATAGACATTCCACTTTCGAATGAATTTTTTTCACAATCTTTTTCGTTTTTTTTTTGCATAAAAGTGTCGTCGTCGATTCTTTGTCGCCTCAATCCACAAACATGACAACTCGAACAGAAATTCGCAGCAGGGAGTGGATACAGCTAGAAAGACCTTTGAGCGGCGCAACAAAAATAAACATCCCGCCGCATAAAATGGGAGCATGGGAATGGGAACAATTTGGGCTCTAGTCGTCCCTTGGAAGGAAAAATGTAAATGTTAATTGCTTACAAAATCATTATGTTATGGGAAGAAGAGCAAATTCGATTTAAAATTAGCTCGTTGAGTTTTAGAAATTTTTAAACACATACATTTGTATGTAGGCAAAAGTGTTTTTTCCTTCCTTTAAATTCATTACAAGATTAGTCAGCGAAAACAAAACGCAAAAAAGTGTTGAAAATTATTTTCATTGCTCATTCTCACTCAGGGGTTTATTTTGTAGCGAACTAATCTCTTTTAGGCGGCGAAACACAACATAAACACATTCAACTATACATTTAACCAAACAACAATATCGACAAGCGAAATGAAATAAAAATGTTGAAAACAAACTGTACTTGAGATTTCAATAAGAAAAATAAAATAAAAACATAAATTGTATACATATATGTATAGTGAAGGTTGCTAAAACGTAAACGACCTTATTTTTATTAATACAAATTTTAAATTAATACGACATTTTAATAATTTTGTAAGCAAAAAAATACATTAAAAAAAAAACAAAAAACATTAATTATGAAGCATCCATATACAAATGGGACCAATCTGTACATCACATGTAGTAAAAAAAATTACAAATATGTTGGAAAAATTAGACCTTTTTTAATAATGCATCTTATCGGCCTTATTCATAAAATCTTATGAGGTTTATGAACCATTTTTAAGCAAATTTTGAGAAAACAATATTAATAAACGATTCACATCTTCAATAAGTTAAAGTAGGGTTGTCTATACTTTAAACATGCTAAAACTTAACGTTTGTACAATTTATTGTATATTTTTAAATTTGAGTTCTTTATTTTGAGTTATTCCGCATTCTTCCTATTGAAAAGAGTTGTATTCCTGTATTCATTGTGTAGGAAAATTTCTTCTTAATCATTGCGCACATAGAAAAGTATCTAAATAGACACTTTTAATTCATGAATACCATTTTGAAAAATATTTCTCCAAAATTGTTTAAAAATAATTTGTAAATAATGAAATAATATTCGTGATGTATAACACAGTACAACATTTTTCAGCTCACTGATTTGGGACTAAATTCTGAGAACTGCACGTCAAAGTAGCACCAGAAAGAAGAAGTTCTGCATCAATAGTTTTGTCAAGTTACATGCCATAATAATTTAATATCGATTTGAAGTTAGTAAATATCGTGTAGGGGAATCTGTCATTTTTTAGGCTCTTTTATTTGACATAACTCGAGAACCACTAGTCCGATTTAGCTGAAACAAATTTAAAAAAAAATTATGAATTACAATTCCTTTAATCTGTTCATGTATGCAGCAGTTTCACTTTCCCACTTTCCCATCAAATGATTTTGAACAAGGTTTATTTTGTATCAGTTACAATAAAACTGTTGTACTCCGGTGAGTATGATTTACTTGGAATATTACTTATGGTAATCATAAGCCACCATATAACAATATAACAAAAGAGCCTAAAACGTGACAAACTCTCCTATACGATACTAACTTCAAATCGATATGTAATTATTATGGCATGTAACTTGACAAAACGAATGATGCAGAACTTTTTCTTTTTCGGGCTACTTTCACGTGCAGTTCTCAGAATTGAGTCCCAAAATCATGTATTCTACTGTGTAAACAATCAAAACAAGGAAATAATGTAATCGGTATCCGATTACACTATGCAACTAATGACGACTTTTTGTAAAATACAAAAACGTGACAGTATAGTTTCGATTCTATTATCGAAGGGTAATAAAACCGTATACTCAGTTTGGCCAGATTGGTGACCAATTTTTTTTTATGGACCCCTAAAGATTCTCAAAATCAGTGAGCCCCATGAAAAAAGGTGACGTCAGTTTTTGTCCAACAGTTAGCTCACACTTCGTGATAGCGCTAAACTGTATTTGGCAATAATGTAGCTGGGAGTTTTGCGCACTAACTTTATTAACAAATTATGTCAAAAAGGTTGGTTATTCCTGCTCTTTTTCAAAAAAAAAATTGAAGAAGAATTTATAATTGTTTAACTTTTTTGAGCATTACTTTGAGGGAGTTCATATTTTTCTTTAACAATGTTCGCCAAAATTGTAGCCCTGGTAGAGATGAACAACTTTCGTGAAGATATCAATCCGATCTGAACGTATGTAGGCAAACTAAATAGCTCGTAAAGTCCACTATGATACCGTTTTTTCGAATCTTTACGCACTTATAAGCCAGTAACGTGGTTGAATTTCAACCGATTTTAAATTTCTCAGTGGATTTAGAAAGCAGAGACTGCGGCCTTTCCAACCATATATTTAGTTATATTGGTAACTTATCATATCTGTTTGTTTTTGCCTCGAAATTTCAAACTTTTGTAATTTTTTCACTATTTTTAAGTTTGATAAAGTTTGTAGCCCCTATTTTATAAGTACACCCTAATGTTTATTATTTTATTCAGAAAGTGCACGCTTTCACGAGTTAAACGCATACTTGTTTGTAAAAATCGATTAACAAATAGTTAAGTTATTCATGTTTTCTGAGGGAGGCAATTTTCATATCCTATGCTAAAGTTGAAGTAATTAACAACACCAAAACAATGCTTCTTCTTCAACTCTTTGATTTTAGTTTAGGATATGAAAATTGCGTCCCTCAGAAAACATGAATAACTTAACTTTTTTTAAAATCTGGCCAAACTGCGTATAAGGTTTTAGTACCCTTCGATAATAGAATCGAACCTATACTGTCACGATCTTGTATTTTTTTCACTGTTGCACTGTGTTATTATTTCAACATGAGGAAAATTTTTCAATTTTTTCTTGTCATGAGAATCGTAGTCAAGAAATATTAGGCAAAAGTACCTCGTCATCACATTATAAGTTAGGTTAGGTTATGGACACGGGTGATATGATAAGAACCAGATCACACTACATACCTTCGTGGCCTTCGATAGCTCAGGGGAAGCGACGTAGACTAGCAATCCGAAGGTGCCGGGTTCGATTCCCGGCCGGGGCACTGGCTAAAATCAACATCGATGAAAAATTACTTTTTCAAATACTTTCGAGTTCTCCAGCCAACAAAACTCATCCTAGATGCTTTCACTACAAAAATCCAGATTGCGCAAGGATCAAGGAAAATGATTTATCAACATCTCATATAAATCAACAAGCCAGCTGGCGCCATCTTTGTTGGAATTTGGCGTAAAACCCACAACAACAACAGCTAACAATCCTTGACACAAACCTTGTTATCTTCAAAGGAACGAACAGAGTTGCCAACAGTGATCGTATGATAATCGGATTATATGCCCGATCGAGTGCCGATAAATAGAAAAATCGGTATAAAGAATTATCACCCCAGCTACTACCACAAGCTGTTACAACAACAACAACATACCGAGATCTGCTGATCCATTGTGGTTGTCTGTTAGAAGTGAAGGGTAGGAGAAAGAAAGAAAGAAAGAGGAGAGGGATAGAGAAGAAAGTGAAAATCATAGGAACATCAATTTTTATCTTGATCCAGTTAGCCATGGAAGGCACCGCAAAAACGTATCAAATCTCCTACAGGGTCTGAAGCGGCAGACTCTAGGTATATGTAAATGTCGCCTAAGTGGCTTGACTTCCAGGGGTTTGAGCGGGCAACTACAAAGATGTTCCATCGTCTCGAACTCCTTGTCCTCACGCATACGGGAGCAGTCCGTTATGGATCGATTCCACAGACCAGAGTCAGGTGACATATGGGTAAATCCTGCGTTGCGGTCGTTACATTCGTACGCATTTATGTTTTGTTATATTAATCCCGTTTGCGTTATGAGTGAGATATTTATATATAAACTTCAGCAACAACACTTATTTGAAAGTACTTTAAAATGACATTTAATTTTTTGCCTAACTACTTTTGACAAAAGAGATATTCGTGCCTAAAGTGCCGTTGCGGATGTTACAAAATAAGGAAGTGGTTTTGGATGTCAACCTGTATTTGCATCTATTTCAGCAAATATTGCATAGTAACTAAAAAAATTTAAATACATAAAGGAAAGAGGAATAATCAAGGATTCTAAAAACACTTTTATGACAGTTACAAATTTTTTGGTTCATCCGAAAATTAGAAAATCATCTGTTGCGGACGTTACGTTGCGGACGTTATACTTTTTCCTATTATATTATTTATACAAATAAAACAACAATATTTATTTGATTTAACATTCTTTGGTATATTTTATTTAATTAGGTATTTGGACCCTGCTGTACGTGCCATTTTAATGGTGGGATTATTAGAATGGGCCGCAAAATAATGATGTGATTTTACACCAGGAATATTTTTTACATTTAACCATTTTTGGGATATATCTTCAGTTGTGGTCTTTATATCATTATTAGAAGCATATATTAAGAATATATGTACCACTTATATGCCCTTTTGCAAGTATGTAAAAATCCTGAACATTTTTTAAAATATGAGATCGTACCAGTTGCCAAACTTTCCGCTTTACAACAGCTTTTTTTGTGCAACATCAGTTGATGTTCATTTTATCTTAAATTATTACGAAATCGTTTTGACCTTTCTGCAGTTTCAGTCATTTGTATATTTATGAAACCATATTAGTAATACCGATGCACGTTCAAAATACACAGAGGTTTGGCAAATTTGACAAGGCTTCAGTTAGAATACATGTCAGTTGCACGACATGATACCCCCAGGTAATGTCTACCTGAAGTTCTAGAACTCTTGCACATTGTACACTACATATGAGTTCACAATTGCTTTATTTAATAAATATAATTTTCGAAAAAATGCATTCCGTTGCGGACGTTATACACTTTGTCATTCATATTTTTCTGTTAAATGGTGTAAAAAAACATATTTTTTTATATATATTTTAAGCGCGCTATTGGCTCTCTTTACAAGCGTACTTCGATTGAGAAAAAACTAAATATATTAAAGCAGTTAAATTTAAAAAACCTTGTTTTCCGTTGCGGACGTTATATGCCGAATGCCCATCTTTACTTAACATTATTTATATCATCTGAATGACCTACCGATGCGTTTTTTACATTTAATTGTGGACAATTGATTAGACTTTAAGATTATTATGAAACATAAAACAAATATGGTGGTTTTTACCATTTTTATGAACATCTAAAAAACATATATTTTAGAAAAACAAATAAAAATACAAGGTAGGTGTAAGTTTAAATCTGCCATTCATAAGTGGATTACCGAAAATGGTTATGCTGTATATATTTTGAGGGTTGAATATATAGCCCATTTATGGATTTACAAATATATGTGGTTTTAACAACTCTGAAATTCTTTCCTTGGAATACATTTTTTCGGATTTACCCATATGGTAACCTTATTTGTGGATCTATAGACTCTTCTTTTCTGTTAGGCTATATTCTTTTTGAAGTACACTCTTTTAGTCTTAGGCAAAATAAATTTTTTTTGTACCCCCTCAAAAAACTTAGTATTCCTCTCATAAGCTTATATTGCGAGTAATGCGAGTGTATAATACTTTTAATCCTAAGTATGATTTATATTTTTCTTTTACTTTAAACAAATTTAAAGGATTACTTGATTTATTTCTAGATGTGCTAGTCTATAAGAATTGTAAATCATAGACATAAATAAATAAACTTCTTTCAGAGTCATGATCAGATATAGTACAGCCACCTCTGACTATTGTGTCTGCTGATTCGTTGCCGGGAATCTCTCAATGTCCTTGGAACCCAACAGAGGCTGACATCCAGAGGCTTAAATCTATCCAGCCTGAAACATGCTATATTCTTTATGTAGCCTGAAAGAGAGTCTTAGCTGCAGGTCTTCGCTGTAGACACCAACTCCTGTGTCCTGATCCATTTTTGAACCGTCAGTAAAGACAGAAATAGAATCACTACATGGAGTCCCGCCATCATTCCATTCCGATCTTTCCGGATTTTAACGCTTATTTTACGGAAATAAGAATATAAACGCAATTGTCTTAAAGCTGGAAAATCTTCACATGACCATGTATAGATTGATACCTATCGCCAGCTTTACTCAATCTAATAGCCCCTCGGGCTGCAATAGCCTTGACGTACAAGTCCAGGGGCAGTAAACAAGTAATCCACATCACAGCCGTCCTTTGGACCTTGCAGAGCATTTTTAACAAATTACATATCTAGGCCAATCCACCAAACCTTACATCCATACGTCTTAATAGGTCGTACTACCTCGGTGTACAGCCACATTGTGACCTTCGGGCTGAATTACCAACCTGCGGCTTTTAATCCCAACATATACAATTTCAGCCTAATTAACAAAAAAAAAATTGCCGTGTATATCAATATAAAATAATTATAATTATTTTTAAAAAAATCGAGCGATTTCCCAACGTGCCCATTTTCAAAAAATATAAAATTTTTACACATTTCTTTTTTTTTGAATTTTTTAATTTATTTTCTTAAATTTTTTTATAATTTTCCATGATTTTTCCCAATTTTTTTTACATTTTTTACGGGGTGTTTCAGAAATTTTTTTTTTTTTTTAATTTTCAGGAGACCCGTAGGAACATAAAAATAACATTGTTATTATCTTTCATTTGAGTACCCGCACATGGGGGATCATCATAGAACCGAAAGGGGCCCCTTTTGACCCCCCAGAGCCCCATGGGCCTGGCCGATGTTTGGGGTCCAAGACGAAGACAATGGCATTTTTTTTTTAATTGGGCTGCCGCCCCATATTCTGCACTTCAGCCTTTCAATCTATTTCCTTAAATTTATCTAATTTTTTTCATGATTTTTTCCCATTTTTTGTTTGGCATATCCCGGAAATTTAAATGGCTCTATCTCTGTCCAGAAGACCCGTAGGAACTTGGATTCGTCTTTCATATTTATCCAGATGTGGCATCACCGTCAACCAAGTATCTTTTCCACCCCCTCTACGTATATTTCTCACTCACTACCGCAACAATGATAACAATTGTCAACAAACATTCCAAATCCAAATGGACACATGTGGAAATTATACATAAAAAAAAAATATACAACAATAAGAAAACACAGAGAGTGAGAGGTACGGAGATTCTCCGTCGGAGACACGACTAAATGCAGAAAGGAAAACACAAACACATACCCAGCAATAAAAATGCACACAACAGAGAAAGGAAAAAACGCCGAAAACAAAAATATGTGAAAACAAACTTCGATTTTTTTTTCAAGCAAAATAAACAACTAAACTAGTTTTCCCTACAATTTCTTGTTTCGTCTTTGATAGGAATTCTTGTTGTTTCCAAAATTATTGTTGGTATCGGCTGTCATGGCTAGAGGCGAAAAGAGGTGATGGCCTCTAACAAATGTCTAAACAAAAACAATACAGCAAAAGTCATTTCACCAATGTGGCTGGTGGTGGGCACTAAGGCTAAGGAACAACTGTAGCACAACAATCAATGCCGTTTCTTTAATTACAACACCAATAACAACATCACCCGCCAGGCAGCGCAATGAAGTGTAGTTGTTGTGATGAAGCACTAAAAATGCGGTCATCGCTGTTTTCGGACGCTTCGCCGTCTCGTTCTGTAGATTACCAATGGTGATAACAACAAAATAACTAAGATTCTTAAGATCAGCACTTACTAGGTATTTATAAGCTTGAAGTGATTTATATTATCCTTAGGCGAATATGTATAGAATCCACTTTTATTTCACGAAATTTTCAATTTTAATTATTGTAACATTTCACACCGCTAAGCAAGTTTGTTTGCCGTATTTGTCACTTTCTTTTTAATCTCTTTGAGATGTTATTCCGATTTATTTCTAGTGTTTGCGCACAATTCTTTCTAGTTTTAATTAGTCATCTATTAATTTATTCACAAATTCCTTATTTTCTTTTTCTCTTTTAAGTATCCAACATTTGTTCAAGTAGTTTTTTTTTCATCTAATATTTTATTAATCACACGCGCGACTGTCCGAAGTACGCTTTCGGCAACGTCCGTTCCAATCAATTTGAAATGTGCGAATGGTGCAAAAGCAAAAAGTGCGCTAGGCTCAGAGTTGCCTGTGTGTAAGAATGTGTACAGTCTAGTCGCAATTTAACAAATAGTAAAAAAATGTAAGTATTGTACTGTACCAATGACAATATTGCCAGTATGAAATTTAAAAAAAATTCTTTGTTGATAAATTAATTTGAATACAATATTTATTTGAATAGTTTTAAAGAATTTAATTTTCCAAACCCCGTTATTTTAAGAGAGCATAAGATATGAAATAAAAATTCTGTGGTTTTCACAAATAACTGCATATATCCAAAATCCCGTTTTTCAGGTGAGCAAACATACGAAATTAATCGTAAAATTTGAATTACTTTATTATTTATTGACCGATTTTTAAAAACAAATATGCATTTTACTCATGAAAGCCTACACTTTCGAAATAAAATAGAAAAATAATATATAATAACTATCTTTTAATGTGAAATCTGAATAAAAGATTGAATGTAAGTTTAATATTTTTATAATGTTTAAATTCATAGGCTGAATCAAAAAGAGCACTAACTTTTTGATTGTTTAGCGTTACCAGATCAATTAAAAAAATCCCTGAAGAAGCTGGGAAATGTCAGCGAAACTACGGAGGAAATTTAAATAAACGATTTTTTATTCATATTCGAAGAGAAGGTCCTCGAAAGCCTAATTAGAGATATCTAATAAAATAAAACAAAAATAAGTTTATTCTAATAAAATATTGGATAAAAACTTTTTCAAACATAAAAAAGTGATAATAATCCAAAAAGGCAAAAACGAGCAGATATGTCTTATTATCTATATAAATATATATACATATATATATCGTTGAAAAGATCTAAGATTCTTCTTTCTAAAATCGTTAAGAAATCAAAACTCGGTTAAGATTTGACTGAGTCATAAGCCTTCATGTGAGGAAAGTAACGAAAACACGATAACGATAACGAAACAAGTTTTGACGGTACCAAAGGTAACTTTGTACACAGATTCATGTTGTACTCGACCAGACCTACACCACCAAGCACCAAGTCACTCTCCAAGTTCCTCAAAAAGAGCCTATTCTGTAGCAGGGTGTTGTAAAAAAAAATTGTATTTAATGTTGAAGTTATGTTGTTTTTAGCATACAAAATTTCGTAGCGGTACATTTTTTTGGGGTAATAATTATGCAATTTTTCATCATTTAGCTAAAAGAGACATAACACTGCGTGTTCATTAGGAGAAAAACATGTTCCTGAAGTGTTTATCGTAAAACACATTTTTTCCGTTACATTTTTCATGTAAGTATAACACCTCGAAAAATATGTATTGTGATTTTCGAAAGTACTTTTATCGAACATGTTTTTACACCACTAACTCGAAAAAGTGACGCTCAATTGGAAAATAAATTAAGTTATTTGCCACAAAAAAAATTAAAAAAATATGCGCCGAAACATTAAACATTAATATTTTTGTTTGCGCCGATGTTATTCACCTCTTTTGCAATAATTTCAGAAATGAACTGCATGTGTCAATATTCTGGAGTTTGAATAATGTCAGTGGAAACGGATTGAGATGTTTAAAGTTAAACAAGCGTTTTGAGCGTTGATGGAAACGCAGTATAAGAGATTGCTTATGAAAACCACAGAATTGTGCCACTGTTGGACGCCGATAGGTATGTACAGACGGTTGCCAGACAAATGTTCAGAAAATGGCTAACAGCCGTGTGAACTAATAAATTTTGTTTGGCAACGTTTTCAGATGTCAGACATCCGACATTACCTTTCCATTGTCAGGTTAGTGTAAAACGGCTATTACGCAGGCTTAAATGTCTGTATGATGGCATACTTTTTGTTTTGCTATCACACTGTCGGACGCAGACGGCATATATACGCAGAAATTTTTGAAGCGAAATCATGGCAATGAAGCGGAAAGTTGCAGCGGCTATTGACATGAAGAAATATTATGACAAGTGGAGGAAAGCAAAAGAAAATATAACAAAATGAGTAAAGGAATAGTTGCAAAAAAGAAAGAAATTTTCCCATAGAAATCTATTGATGGAATAAGAAGCGACCGCTTCGTAATTACACGATGCGCACACAGCAACTTCACAAAGCGAACTGAATTTTTATATGAAGTATGCGACAGACATCAGAAAATCAAAGTTTGTTATGTTGGTTTTCAGTACACGACATTTCTACATACATGTATGTCTGTGTAATAACCGCTTAATGTATCTGACGATAGCACCATTGACAGAGAAATATTGCTATTGACAACACTGTCCATAAGTAAATGAAAACAAACAAAAGATCTGGCAATTTTTGCCATACAACAATTTGACAACCGTATAAACTGACAATATTTTCAGGAGAAAATATTATTTCTAACACTTGTCGAGAATTGATAGAGATAGTGATAATATACACATATACTTTTTAAACATATAGATTTTAACTTGATTAACCTTTAAAAGTTGAAATATATAATTGCCCATAATAATCTACATCGAAATTCAATTTCAACATTTTTAATATTTTTTTTAAAAATACCCCAACTTCTATATCAAATATCTCAGCGTCTATAAGAGATATGATAAAAGCAAACACATATTATTTTAGGTCTTTATTTCAGCTATTGAACGGCTTATTACTACTTAGTCTATATACGAAAGAAAAATACTCAGCGGCAATAAACTGATTTGAGAACAAATTCATACTTTAACCTGATTGCGGCACACCCTAATGTCCAACTATCGATACAAAATTTCTCACAATATATTTCTAATATTGGCAAAAAGAAACGTAAGGTGAAGATAGATGACCAACATCGCGATTAATACATATTTTTAACGATATTCGAAAAATGCCACATAAGGAACACCCTAATGCTTTTTGGGAACAATTAAGGGGGTGGAGTATTCCGATCATATTGGTTGTTTACAGAAGTTATTCAGTTCTACAGTAAGTACGTTTTTGGCAAATATAGCAAGTAAAAACATTGCACAATGGCCGAAAACTCCTAAAAAACTGATTGGTTTAAAGTAGATAGTGTGTTTTGAGAGCTATTTAATATTCCTAGACTTGTTCAGATTGCATAGGTTTGTTCAGAGAAGTTATTCGGTGTTACCTAAACTACAATTTCACTGAACAGAGTATGCAAAAAATCTGGATTCCCTACGACTTATATAAAAAATAGTGTAAAAATTAGAATTTTTATCGAAGTTTTTTGAAAATAAACGAGGGAAGTCTAATTTTTTGGGAAATTTTATTATATCAGTTTCATAAGCGGACTATTAGCTAAAACTTTGTTGAAAAAGAGAAAGAGCTAGATTAAAAACTTTAGAAACTGTTGGCCAACAATTGATGTCACCTTTTTTTAGGGGTCCAAGGGATTTCAAAAAGTTTAGGGGGCCAAAAAAAAAATTGGTAGCCAATCTAGCCAAACTGAGCTGGTGTTATACTCAGCTCCGGTTGTACTATCGAACCTATATAGTCTAGTTCGGGTGTTTTTTTCACTGTTGCACTGTGTAATTAATAGCTTTCTTATTGAAAGATACGGCCAAAGGTTTTTTGCTAAAGTTTTTACATGTATTTTGTTGTTGCAAAGAGTTCTACTCTGAAATAGCTGAATTTCAACGATTTTTCTCAATAATAATGAACCGGCAACCACCATTTTCATTGCTTGTTTATATTTATCAGAAAAAATGCCACACAACATGAACGGACAAAAAACGCACATTTTTGCCAAACTTATTTATAAATGATTATTCCATTAAGTCATAAGCATTCGTGCTTCGTGGAATACTGCCATCGAAGCAATGTTAATAGATTTGTGGCAGGAAAATATTGCATGTTTACAAGGCAAATGGAAAAATGTGTGAGCTAGACAACAGCTGACAATATGCGAAACTGCAGTGTAAAACCACTTTTTAGCATTACGAATAATTAGCTCAAAATGTGAAATGCTTTTTGTGTAAAAGGGCTATAAAACTACTTGTTGGCATTTAGCATATCGTCGCTGCGCCGAACAAAACAGTCATGTGTTTTACAATTACTTTTCAGGAGAGCCAAAAAACTTGTTTATTTTGAAATTATAGCAGCAAAAGTCAGTTTTAAATAAGTATTTATGTTTGTTTAAGTCAAAAAAGCAAGGCGTGATATTTCGATTTGCAAAATTATAAAAGTAATCCCTTATTAGCGGAAACAGCTTATCATGTAAAAGATAATGTAAAAATGTCCTACAGTTAACAGTGTTACCACATCGCATAGTTACTTTATTATACCATATAACACTCCATTACAGAACATTTTTCATATATTCTACACTTTACTGATAACTTCGACACCAATCAAGATATCGCTTTGGTCGGCACAGCGACGACATTCAACTCAAAAACAACAACAACGAACAACTACGACCTTCGACTTTTATCTGTTCTTTATCCTATTGTTTGCAAACTCTAGCTGACTACTAGCAGACGTAACTGATTTCGAGAAAAATCAAATCGTACTAGTCGAAGAACACTATGGTTTGAAAACATTGGCCTGTTTCTGTTTTTATTTTTGCTTCGATTTCAATGTCGTTGTTTTGCTGTACAGGGGCGCTTATCATATTTTACGCTGTTAGTAATTGAAACATGGGAAACATGGGACCGGCCGTGGCATAGTGGTTAGAACACGCGACTACCATGCGGGAGATCGCAGGTTCAAACCTGGCTCCAGTCATCTTAAAAGAAAAAAATAAATACAATTTTCTTTCATTGTCGGCTCCCCTCGAATGTTGTTTGACAGCAACTTCGCAGTATTAAGCGTCGATTCAAAAGTCGTGTCTAGTAAGACCTTCTCAAAAAAGTGACGTTCGCATTCGTCGATAAATAAGTAGGTGCCGTTAGTTGTGAATCTAAAAATAGAAAGCGTGTTAATTCACAACAACGCGAGAAGCTATCCCATACCTCATTCATGGGGTGCAAAGGGAAATTAAGTTAAGTAATTGAAACATACTGGCAACTCCATTTGTAAACATATGAAAAACGTAAAGAAAACAGAACAGAAATGTGAACAAAACGATCACCGTCATAACAAGAAAATATTAAACAGGCAATATAACTGTACCATAGGTAACTATTGTGAAAGTAATTGTAAATATATTACTTCAAATGTACACCTTATTGTTGTTAACTCATTTTGCCATAAAATTAATCACTTAACTTCATTCAGACAGTCTAAACGAATAACCTATTTTAATCAGTAACAAAAGTTGCTGAATTGTTAGGCAAAACACTCACATCCCTAAAGTGATACTGACATGTTTGTGATTTTGCTCTGTTTTCAGACTTATGTACTTGTTATGTAGAAAGTAATCAAACAAAGAAGTGAAAACATCCATCTACACAAAAAAGCGCCAAAAATGTAAGTATTTCTGGAAAAGGCTGAAGTGCAGAATATGGGGCGGGAGCCCGATTAAAAAAAAATATGCCATTGTCTTCGTCTTGGTCCCCAAACATCGGAATGGTACGTCAAAGTTGGCGCTCAGGCCCATGGGGCAATTCTTTCATTTGAGTATCCACACATGGGGGGTTATCATAGAACCCAAGGGGCCCCTTTTTTAGGCCTCCAGGGCCCTGTGGTACTTAACGCCAACTTTGACCTTGATTTTCGTGTTTTAGGCCGTATTTTGGGGGAGTGGCATTTTTTTTGGGCTCCCGCCCCATATTCTGCACTTTTGCCCTGTAAAATGTAATTATTCTCAATAAACACGATATCTGTTGCAGGGGAAAGCATAAGAATACATTTCAGGAAACAATTTTCCTAAAATTTATGAGGCAGCACCGCAACTTTGCAAAGGGGCTTATAAAGGGTGACAGAGGACTACAAGAAGAGTTATGGTCGAAGCTCGTAAGAGAATTAAACGCTGCTGGTCCTCCGAAAAAAGACGCATCTACTTGGAAAAAGGTAAAGAGGAACTTGCATTACAACTAAAACATTTAAAATATAAAAGTAAATAATTCTAGAATTGGGGTGATTGGAAAGCCAATATAAAGCGAAAGTTGGATCGACTACATGGACTGTCCCGAACTGAGGAAGAGATAGCCAATATATGTCGGTTATTCACCCCGGTCAATGAAATTACAGGAGAAGAATGTAAAAGTGATATGCATAGTACATCCAGCAATGTTTCAGATGATGATGTTCTTTGTACTTCCAAATCTCCAATACCAGAAAAGAATAATATTTCACTCAGCGATAATGTGGAGTATGTTTTGGAAGATGTAACAGAATTGACTGAGAAACAGTACAATAATTTAAATTGTATCAATAAGAACTTGGAAAAAATTCAAGAAAGTATGGCGAAACAGGCAAAGTCAATAGAAGGCGTTGAACAAGTTTTAAAGCAGATGCTGGATGAGACAAAGCGGCATAACCGTCAGATGGAGAAAAATTTGACTGAAAAAAATCAAATAAAACTGAGACTCTTGGAATTAGAAAAAATTCAACTAGGACTAAAAAGCTCAAAATGATATCTAAGACTATTTGAATAACATACTATGTTAAGTTTACATACTATAGAGAAGCCAAAAGCGTTATAAAATGAATTGTATTTAATTATAAGACACGATTTTTTCACACTTCCCTTAAGATTGACGTTTATATTTTAAAAGAAAAATTTTTATTTTATCATTTCACTTGTCCAGATAAGAAAATAAGGTTTACTCCTTTTGCATTTCAAGTGACGATATATTTAATTTAAGTTTATTGTTTGAAATTAAATATTTATATCTTTTGTTTGTTTGTAGTGAATAAACGGTTAAATCCCTGACACTTTTTGCTTTGTGTATATCGGTTCGGATGTTTTCTTCTCATCTTTTATAATTGTAACGGCACCTTCCTGTTTTAGATGAATATATTTTTCTTTGGTTTAAAGACACAGTTGACTGCAAGAAAATGCAACTAATATCGAAAAAATCGTTTAAAAAAGATGGTCTGTTTCTTTTTTGGGTTGTAAGTTCTAATCGCCGGAATAAAATTCGTTTTATGACAGTATTACAATCGACCATAACCTACATTAGAAAAGAAAACAATCTTCATTTCATTTTGGAAGTTTGTCCGTACATTCTCTTCTAAATTTTATATGAAAAGATAAAAAATGGTTTTCGCTTTAATTTGAAACAAACAGGTATGTGATGAAAATCGATTTTAAACAAAAATTTTGTTTTCAGAATTTTTTGAAACTGGTTTATAATAAAGAATAGATATAGATTAGTTTTTTTTATTTTATATTCGTTTCATTTTTGTTATATATGTTGATTGAACAGTATTTTGCATAAAAAATAGAATTTAAAGTCAGGAATAGATTTAAAATCTTTCGAAATTCAGCACACGTTTTAAAAACGATCGATTTTCATCACATACCTGATAGATCATTTGAATTTAGCAAGGTGTATTTAATAAGGTGGTCGCACTAGAACAACAACTAAAGACTTTGCAACAAAAACATGTACGTTGTTTTTGCAAAGAGTCCCGAAGCGCAAGAAAATTTGACAATCTAGGTCCAATTCGAATGAAAAAAGTTCAAATCAGCTGACTAGTGCGGCCACCTTATTAAATACACCTTGGAATTTTGTTGAAACGTACTTCATGTGGTATATGAAGCAAACCAAAATTAAGATATCGATGTATAATAACGTATGATCGATGAATGAACCATCTCTGTCATTGCAAAATGTTCGTAAAGATCTGTGTAGCCAAAAGCCGTTACAGAAACGAAAATTTGAAAACTATCAGAAATAAACACAGTTGGGTTAGTATTTTTTTATTGTGTAGGATATTTATATGTTTTATTTCACATTCTTCGCATTTAGTGCGATTTTCTCGTAACAAAATATACAGACACGGGTATATGTAATATTGATACTAAAATGAAAAGTCTAAAATATCTCACAATCAAAGTGAAAGAAAAATACAACTTGATAGAGGTAACACATAAAATTTTTAATTAAGTATATAAGAACATACGTAAAATTAATGTATTATATCAAATTTGTGAAGCTATAGCATTTATATATTTTTGAGATAAACTAAAGAGTGAAACTTTATTTATAAGTACTATAAGATAATGTTGGAGTACTGGGATTTGTGAATCAATGATACATTTAAGCACAAAAGTCTGCGTATATCAAAAGACAATAGTTTTTACATATTTTCGAATTTCGATGTAAACAATTCGCAATAGAACATTGGTTCATAATATAACCTAGTATCTGATTAGGTTTCTATTTTTTACAAACGTAACATACCAATATGGAGAAAGTCTCATTTAGCTGGAAAAATTTGTTGACTAAATTCTTCAAACAATTCAATAGAATTTATATAAATATGAGAAGTTTTACTTCTGCAACTTTCGTCGGGTATGGTGACCAAGAAATATAGGATTTAATGTTTTTATTAATTTAGTTTGAGACAAAAGTTATAAATAAACTACTTCAAAAATAAAATTTGCAAATATAAATTCTCCATTTTTTCCTTCAACAACACAATATGATTACTAGAAATCTATTAAAATATGCGTGCGCATATTTTTACTTGTTTCGGAATACTATTTGTATTTGACACTTTATCTTTATACAACTATTGATTATTTTACAATCATACAAATTCCAGTAAATAAGAAAAATATACTTACAAAAAAAAAAGTGGAAAACAATTAACAATTTTTTAATCGATTTATTAAAATCATAAGTAATTTTTTTTCCTAAGAAAGATGCAAACTTTTGTGACCTAGTGTATCAAGTGTATTGTCTAGATGTTTAGACGATTACTATTTGACTCGCTCTCTCGTCTTACTAATTACTTATGCAAAGCAGCTGTATCTAGATTAGGTTCTGGCTTCTTAGCCATACCAGATAACAATTTCTTGATTTCAGCAATAGCACGACCGGGATTCAAACCCTTGGGACAAGTGCGTGTGCAGTTCATGATGGTATGACAACGATACACACTGAAGGGATCCTTAAGTTTGTCCAAACGTTCCTGAGTGCTTTCGTCACGCGAATCGATGATCCAACGATAGGCTTGCATAAGAACAGCTGGGCCCAAGTACTTTTCGGCATTCCACCAATACGAGGGGCATGAGGTTGAACAACAAGCGCACAAAATACATTCGTACAGACCATCCAATTTGGAACGATCCTCAACGGATTGCAAATACTGAGCTTTGCCCTTCTTCTCGCTGGCTTCGTTTCTAGGGTAGGAGTAAAGAGAAAAGAGGAAACACACATTATTATAGGCTTGTTTAGGTTTAAGCGAATATTTGACATACTTGCGTTGCAACCAGGGTTGGATGGCTCTGTATTGCTCGTAGAAGTTGTTCATGTCGGGTACTAAATCACGCACCACATACATATGGGGCAAAGGATAAACTTTCAATGGTTTCGAGGTGTTGGTGTCGATTTTGCTGAAATATAGAAAAAAAAAAGTTCTATATTTTACGTTTGACAAAATAACGAACTGTTCGTATGTATTGTGAATGCCAATTAATAATACTAGATATTGAAATTTACAGATCTATTATAATGTATTTGTAAAATAGATTGTGAGCAATACTTATTTGCTTTCATTTTCATTTATTTTTACAATCTTGTAATTAAAGCCTCTTGTCCAATATTATATAAATTACAATATGCATAAATTATTAAAAACTACTCCATATATTATTAAATTAATTATATAAGTATTTTCTAAAAGTTAACAGATATCAAATTTGCTGCCTCTTAGAACAACAATATATCGTCAGCTGAAATGCAAACGGCCCTAACCAACAAATTTAGTATTTTTAGGAAAAACAATGAAATTTGTGTTCGAAAGAACAAAATTAAAGCAAGAGCTTTTTACATTTAAAAAAAATCTCTATATTTGATCGTTGTGTAGACATGGAGCTTGTTCAAATACATCATAATCAATCACAATATCAGCTGATGATATGAAAAATAATATTGTATTAAATAATATTTTAACATATCATTCCATTGCCTATAAGTCATTATAGACAGCTAAAATACCCCATCTGCTTCTTCACCGTACGGCAGCATACGATCAAAGATGATCTGGGAGGTCAAATGAGACTCAAATCAAAATTTTCCGATTAATTTGTCGTAATTTAGATTACGATTCTAAGCGGGACGAATTATAATCAATTACAGTGGGTATCGCTTATATAATACTGCCGTATATATGAAAAACAGGAATTTTTTATATTTGGTCGAACATATGAAAATTTAATTGACGACTGAAATAAGGCGTATAACTTTGTGAACCATATTTCCTTCTTTGTAATTAATAAATGAAAAATTTGCATGCAATATTGAACAATCCTTAATTGAAATTAAAAACTATGATTATTCAAATAAAATACTATATAAATAGTTTGATGTTACTACATTACAGATAAAAAAGCAAATATATCATAATCAGCGCCCTATGCACCCTACGGTAAAATGATTTTCGTAAGTCCAATTTGAAATTTTCAAAACCTTTATATTGTTGGTCTTTAGTAAAGTATGATGATTGGGTACCAAATTTAGTTTGAGAAACAATTTGGGATAGTAATTATTCATCGTTCCTAACATAATTTATTATTACAGTTCAAAATCTTTCCGATTATCGCATCACTTTAATTAAAAGCTTTATATATGAAAATCTGTAGATTAACACTTTTATTAAAATAAATAAAAAAACGCGCGATTATTGTAACAACCTAATTTCTATTTGTTGCGGTTATCGAGTTTGTACTGTACTTATTAACATTCCCCACCTTTCAACTTTCATATGTGTAAAATTATGATAGATTCACACTAGTATGATTGTTAGAACATACGACCAACTTGTAGGTGAGCTGTGTTTAAGCCCTGAAACAGCCATCTACGATAACCCGAGTGGCATATCGAGAGAAAGCTTCTCAAAAAAAGTTGACATTCCGAATCGTCGTTAGAATGTGGAAAGCAAACTTTTTAATTAGACACAACAATGTTTGCTGGTCATCAAGTTTATTTATAAAACCGCAGTGGTGGGTCTTACAATAATTTATTTATTTATTTTTTATTTTATTTTATTCATTCTAATAATACAGGAAGCCTATAAGGCCAATAATATGTATTACAAATAAACTACAACAATTTATTTTATGAATTGTAATGTTTAAACCTATAACTATAATGAGTATAAAAACGTAAATCTAATACTTTGATTAAATAATAATATATATGAAACACGGCTCCCCAGCCAATGAAAAAGAAAAAATTAATTTGAAAGTAAAAAAAAAAGTGTGAAGGCCTAGTAAGCACCCTGTAGTAAATTAAATAATCGGTTGATAAAAAAACCTAACTATAAATTAACTATTTTGGAAATGACTACAAATTGGTTTAAATCTCATGCAGATATCAACCAAACTACAAATAAATAAAAGCAAAATAAGTAAATATGAAACCAAAAGAAGCATGTCATGAAGTCAAATGTCGTTTGTGTTGAAAAAACTAAATAATTTCAATACTTAATATGTATATTTTCTATGAGCAGTACAATTTTATTTTTGGTCATGAAACGCACATGAATTTTCTATTAATGTTAGCAACCACATTGCAATAATAATAATAAATAAATATTTTTATATAGTATAAGTATAATATAATATATAGCATAAGATATATATTTATATATATTTTATAAAAATTAATTAAATTTAAACTGTTTAAAAACTAATTTTTAAAAAAGTGGTTTTTAAATAATTTAGTTTAAACCGACTACAAATTGGTTGAAAAATAAGTAATTAGTAGTCAATAGAAAAGTCATGCAGAGATAATCAATTGACTACGGCCTATGACATGCCAATGTTAAAATAATGAATCGGCGACTAGGAAAATAGTCACTTAATCAACTAGATGTGGTTATTAAAAAAACAGTTTAAAGTTACTTAAAAATGTGTTTCACTTCCTACAGGGCAATGACAAAATAAAAATATATATATCAAGATTCATTAGTTGAAATGTAGGAGACATTTTTGGCGATAAATATTATTCGAATAAGTAAAATTCCTTAAGTGCATTGGTAGTTGGTTCCAAGATCTAGTAAGCCGGACCCTAAAGGAGCGTTCGAGTATTGAGGAGGAAATAAGGGGCAAAATTAATTGTGGATTTCTGGTTGATCTAGAAAATACAAATTTACTAAGTAGAGTTCGTGGAAAACCAGTCTTCACTAACTTATAAAAGAACTGAAGTAGACGCAGATTAACATAGGATCGAAAATTAAGACCCAAAAACTGTTTAGCATAGTTAGATATATGATCATATCGACGTAGGCCATACACATATCTAACTATCATATTAAATAACTTTTCAAGCTTATGGAAATTTTGAATAGACGTGCCCGAAACTACTTCAATACAATATAGAATTGTAGGCATTAATAGAGTGAACGCTAACTGTTTCTTGATATGAGTGGGCAAAAACATATTAACACTGTATAATCTTCTCGATGTTAGTATTAATTTAGGATATAAAGAGTCAATGTGATGTGTAAAATCAAGTTTATTGTCCAAAATTATACCAAGACATTTCATGCGATCTACAAAAACTACTCTCTCACCATCCAACCATATTCTCAAATTGTTAGGGGATAAGCCGGAGCCACCAAAATACAAAGCTTTTGTCTTGGAGCTGTTGACAACAAGACCATTACAATTCAATCAATCTTCCAACGAATTAAGATTTAAATTAATATTTGCTTCCAACAAATCATTGGAACCCATTCGGAAAAATATATGAATATCATCTGCATACAGAAAAGGTGTACATAGATTAAGATCAATGCAGTTGATTATATCATTAATATATATTATGAAAAACAAGGGTCCCAAAACAGAACCTTGTGGTACTCCGCTATTAATTGTTCGTGTATCAGAAGAGATACCATTAAATAAGACGAACAGTGAGCGATCGGAAAGATACGATGATATCAATTCGCACGCCGTACTGAAAAAAAAGAATACATTTTTTAATTTATGAAGAAGTTTATTATGTTTTACTCTGTCAAAAGCCTTCGACATATCCAATCCCAAAAGTGCAGAACAGTCATTATCATTAACTGATTCACGAATTGAATCAGTTAAAAGCAACAAGTGGCTACTAGTGCTGTGCCCAGGGCGAAAGCCATGCTGATAAACATTTGACAATTGTTTGTCGTTAACAAACTGTAACATTTGGTCTTTGATGAGATGTTCAGCTATTTTTGAAATAGCAGGCAAAATGCTTATAGGTCTTAAGTTCTCAATATCATAACAACCCCGATTTTTTGGGATGGGAACTACTCGCGCAATGGGAACTACTAGAAATTTTTCGTTATAAAAGTAAACAATTTTCAACACACTTCCTATTTCAAACACTTTAGTATTAAAGAAACTTTAAAGATCGGATATTGAAATATATTAAATGTAATTAATAAATTAAGCATTTAAAGTGTTGACAACAGCGCCACCTATCGGGTTCAAAAGTATTCTGCATCTAAATTTTGGATTCGGAGATAACCGTTTCGAAATTAATTTAAAAATAAAAAAGACGACATTGGTTGCCAACATTATGGAGATTTTCTCTCTCTTAGCAACACCAGTCCATCTTTTAGAATAGAAGATTTGTAATGTTTCTTCAGATATATACCAATTTCTTTAAAAACCTATTCTCTCATTTTTTTTCGAAAGCAAATAAATAATAAAACAATTTATGTCTAAAATTTGAGAACAGTTATTCAAAAATGGACGGAACCTCTTGTTGTTTTCCTACATACATATGTATTAATTCCAGCAGCTACATATAATGAGCTATTTATTAGTATCACGCGCATAGAATATAAAAATACAGCAATAATAAATAATCAAGAGGTCACAAATCGTTTAGTCAAATAAGTACTGTTAAAAACTGTGTGATTTTCCCTGAAACGAGTGCCGTCTTTTCCCACCGATGTTTCCAACATCCTCTAGTTGGCATACTTCTCCATATCAATAAACTATTCTTCTTCCCTATATACAATACATATTTCTCTTGATCTTCCCTTTTCATCAACTTACCTAATGCAAGCCAAGGTGTTAGTACCAGCAATATTCATGGCACAAGAGCCGCAGATGCCTTCGCGGCATGAACGACGGAACGTCAAAGTGGGGTCCTTTTCGTTCTTGATCTTAATCAAGGCATCCAACACCATGGGACCACATTCACGCAAGTTTACCTGATAGGTTTGCATGTAGGGTTTCTCGCCAGCATTGTCGGGATTCCAGCGATAAATTTCAATATTTTTGATTTGTGGTTCAGCTGCTTCCTTGGCCTCAGCATGTTGATTCTGTTGATTGCCCGAGGTGAGGGTACGCAACTATAATCCGAGATTTCCCAAAAAATAAAACAAACAAAGAAAACACAAACATTTAACAGATGACAAGGTACACCTTAAACTGTGATTAAAACAAACATTTGCAGCAAATGGCCTATTATGACGTTTCGGGGGTGGGTTTACATAACACATTCATATTGTGGCAGCGTAATTTTCCATTTGATTTGCTGCTAATATCTGAATTTGCATTTCATAAATGTTGCCATTTAAATTCTTTATCTTAATCGAAGTTCTTATGTAAGATACATTTCTTGGATTCGCGTGCCTCTACCAATGTGTGTGTGTGTGTTGGCTCACAGAGACCCCCGCCGCACCGAATTCTACAATCTATGGGATACAGGAGACATTCGAATCGCATTCATTCCATACCTGCTGACGTGCGGCCAATGCACCAGTACGGCTTAACATTAAACGGGCTTCGTTAACCAACATCTTGATTGTTATCACTTCTATGCGCTTTGTAGTCCGTACAAAAGAAAACAAATTGAAACGTCACTGCGTTTGCAATTTAAGATTTTGTCAAAATAATAGAAATTTTCCTTTAGAAAATTGTTTCCCCGTGGAAACTGTTTCGTCTTGTTTATCGAAAAACTCTCACCGACTGTTCTTCAAGTGATTGTCATTGGTTGAAAGAGAGAGAGGGGAGAATGTGGTGTTGTGAAGTGTCACAGACAGACAGCTGTCATATGTGTAAGAAAAACTCAATGTTGTATTTGTAAAGTACTCAAGACGGCAGAGGTGCACTTAGCTCTTACAATGGTTGTTGTCAATGCTAAGCAGATTGTGGAGTGTTACCACTCATTACGGAATAATAGCACAGGATGGTGAATAATTAGAAATTTTCGTTGGAAAATGAAAGGAATTGTCTAGAAATATTTGTACTTTATTGGAAATTTGAGGAGTTAATCGATTTGGCTTTTAAGCCATTCAAATAATAAATTATACTAATCTATGTACAATGGCTCATAATCAAAGGAGAGGCACATTGTTGTGCAAAGGATTATTAAATGAATTAAAAACAAAAAATCAAAGCACCACGAATTTCGTAAAAATTAACTTAATACCAGTCTTTAACCTCTAAAGTGTGGGAAATAAAATTAAGTGTATTTTAAATATGAATTAAAATCGAACGTTTCGACGGGATAATGGCGCCTCAGGGATCCCGTAAAAGGGCCTTATGCATTTTTTAAAAAAATGTTTTTTTTTCTTGATATGTCCTTTAGAACTTTTAGAATATGTTGATAAAGTATGATGATGTCTAAGATATGTGGAGGTCTATTAAATTGCTTTATAACCAGTACAGAAATTTTAGTCAGGTAAAATGACTAGTAAATACACTCACTATATGTATGGTTTTGTTTATCAACATTTATACCAAATATCTTCTTTATACAAACAAACACAAACTCATTTTTATATATAGAGTGGTATCAGAAGAGGTCGGCTGATGAAGTCCATATTCATTCCTAACTTAAATTTTAATAAAAAGTGTAACGCTTTAAGGAAGACGTGTTAGACCCCCAAGTAAGTTCAGACCAAATTCGTTTCAGGACTTTTGAAGACTATTAAGCCAGGTCCGTCTGTCCGTCTGGTTGGTGGGCAGGATAAATCGAATAAACCCTAACTGATCTTTATGAAAATTTACAAAATTACCTATTTTTGGATAATTAATATTTCTTCCATAACTTCCAAACGGAAAATTATCCCGTAATTGTATACAAATCTTTAAAAAACCAAAACCTTTGACACGCCCCTTCTGGTTCCTCCCATACAAATGACCGAATTCAATCTCATAGTTTTACATGCGTATCTTTTTTCTAAGTTCACTGAATTCAGCCATATTTTGCGATAGATGTACACTTATGAAAATTTTATCTGGAATAAATGTGGTCTATATAGACTGGTCCGTTCTGGTACCTTCCATATAAAATGACCTTCTTTGGAAAACTAATATTTCTTTCATAACTTCCAAAACTTCAGGAATGAATATGGACTATTTCGGTCAACCCCTACTGCAATCTCCAATATTCCGTTAAGAATATTTTACTTTTAATATTTTGTATTTACAAGTGAAACCTATGAAACCATTAGAAATTATGATTTCTTTTGAATTTTTTGTGGGAATTAAATACAGAATTTTTCGTTGATTCTCAGTTAGATCCTTTCGGTACCCCTATAACAAATTACCATATGCCCAGATATATTGAATTTAACATTTTACATTTGTGGGTTGTAACCTTTTCCTATACGTTTTGTCTTGTCCGTTCACCTAACTGAAATTTCTGTACGGGTTTTCATATAAGAACACTTCTAGGTCACAATTAGCTCTCTTATACTCTTTTCTCTCAAAACCAAAACCGCTATGTCAATAAATACAATCAATCATTTGACTTTTTGAAGCCTTATCTTCTTATTTTGATTTTGGTTTTTGATACAATAAAAGTACTTTAAGATGCGATAAAAATAATTTTTGGTACTATTGAAGTACTTTTTGGCACAACAAAAGTACTTTTAGGTACAATAAATTGTACTTTTTAGTACCATAAAAAGGTACCATAAATTGTGATTTTTGGTATCATAATTTGAGCTTTTTTATAAAACAATATTGTACTATTTGGTAAAATAAATTGTACTTTTTGGTACAGTAAATTGTGCATTTTGGTGCCACGAATTGTACTTTTTGGTATTGAGCTATTTGGTCAATAAATTGTACTTTTTAATTTGTTTGTTTTTTTATTTTACTTTTTGGTATCATAATTTATACTTTTTGGTTCCATAAATCTTAGTTTGTGGTAGCATAAATTGTACTTTAAGCTGTATTTTATGGTGCAATTACTTATACTATTTGTATTTAACTTATACAATAAAAGTACTTTTTGTTACATTAAATTTTACTTTTTGGTACAAGAAATAGTACTAATTGGTACCATAAATTGTACTTTTTATTCTTAGTTGGCAGCAGCAACAGAAATTCATTTATAGGTAGACGCATGTATTAAATAATTCCAAACACACCAAGTTTAGATAACAGCTGTTTCATCTATAACAGGCATATCCAACGAAGTTTTGGTTGCCTCTTCTGCGCCGCATAAGAGTGAATATACGAAGACCTTTTGATTTAAGGATTCTTCTTAGTTGGCAGCAGCAATAGAAATTCATCTATCAGTAGCCGCACGTAGTCGGTCTTTTGCGCTCCGTAGATAGTTCGCCGCACCAAGTTTAGAAAACAGCTCTTTTTCCTGTTCCATCTAACGAAGTTTTGGTCGCCCCTTCATGAACCGCCCATCAAGTTTATTGACGAAGACCTTTCGAGCTGGAACATTTTAATCCATTCGTACAAATTGTAATTTTTATTTTATTTTATTTGATACAACAAAACGTACTCTATATACTATTTGATATAATAAACTTTTGTTTTGATTCAGTTACTTCGTGCATAATATATTTAGGTGCTTTTGTTTTATAAAATACAGGTTTGATCAAAAATCACACTCAATTGCTCTTACGCTTAACTTCTTTTGTTTTGTTTCTCCACCAAAACAACACCGTTGCCGTGTACATGTTTTGTTCGCAAAATCAAAACAATGTGTAAAAAAAGGAATATGCTTAAAGTCGTTTTAAGAGCACTTGTGCTGGGCTCTACCAACTACTTATAACTGGCATGTTCATGTTCGACATACATGGTAGATATATATTCGTCAATTCTTCACAACGGAACCTGATGATGAACTCGTGATGGAGTTCGCACCGCGTTATCCTTGTCCGTGATTCGAAATTGGATTGGTAATTTTTTTATACCATCACACTTAGGGATTTGGGTGATACGACCCAAAAGTGCAACACATAGAAGGAGTCACTTTAGACCCTAGGTTTCTTTGAACCAAATTCGATGAATGACTTTTTAAATCGTTTAAGCCATTTCTGTCTGTCTGTCTAGTTTCTAGGTTTCTCGGAACCTACATCTGTCTGTCTGTCTAGTGCGCACGATAATGAGTTAAAATTTCCCCAAAACTACTTACGGTATCGCAAATGGACTACATGACCTTGCCCCTTCTGGTAAAAAAAAAAGTTTTGTACCTCCCCCTCTCCGCCCACTTTAGAGATGGAGTACCAATATCAATAAATCCAACGCGATCGTTTCCAAATTCTTTATATAGTAAAACTATAGCAGGATACAGTTTTAAGAAAACAACTCGCCCACTTTAGAAATCGATTAATAGACCTTACGCGATCGTGCCCAAATTCTGTATTTAGTAAAGTTCAAGCAGGATAAAGTTTTGGAGAAAAAAACTGGAAGTCTAGACAGGCCCCTTCTGGTACCTTCCATACAAATGAACGACTCCGCCCACTTTAGAAATCGAGTAATAACCCTACGGGAAAATGAACCGGTACAGTACCAGTCACGGAACCGGTTCATGTACACCATGGAACCGGAATTTTTGTATGTAGAGAACCGGTACGTTTTGTATGGGGTTGGCCACTAAAGTGTCAATTGACACCTAACTGATACTTTGTGATGTGTCTTGAACCGGTTCAACAGTACAAGCCCTACGACAGGTTCAGCAAAAACCAGTCACCTAACTATGATATCTCTTTTTTGTTAATATGCCCCAAAATAAAACGGAAAAATTAAATGAATCTTTTTGATAATGATGGTCAAAATTCATAACTATGCTGGATATTTTCGGCTGATATCTACTTCGCATGTACATGTTTAACATTATTGTAGATATAAATACAGCTGATGATGTACCATTGTGCATCAGTTCGTCACAAATTTGACCAAAAATATCAAACAATAAATAAAAAATACTTTTCTGATCTTGAGCCGAATTTGTGGTATCATTTCGATACACTAACGTAAATTAATATAATGTACTGTAAGATCGACTAACAAAAAATAATATAAATATTTTAAATTTTTCTGACTTTTCAACTTATTTATAAACAAAGCCGTTGGAAACACAACGCCGCAGAATACTACAGATCAGTCAAATTGACTTTTCTTTAACACTTTAGAACCAGTTTGGTGACACAACCCCTCTTCACCCATCCTGTGATAGGTACATTTAGGTAAATTAACACCATTTTTCCCGGAGGAAATATCAATATAATAGAAAATTTTTTGTTTTGGGCAACCCGACTTAGTTGCCCGACTGAAACTTTCTTACTGGTTTTATGCAAATTTTATTATTTTTTAGTATGGCAACATACCCTTCGATAATTGCGTTATATGCTGTTGTGGCCAGTGATCTTAAAGGACCGCACACCTTCACATTTCTATTCTTTTATCAACAATTTTACTATTAATATTTGCCATACAGAGAAAAGATAACTAACTGGAACTGGTTGGCCAACAAATCAGGGTCATGTAAACAGGTATGTAGAAGCGTTACTCTCCCTCTCTTTTCCTCTCTCTCCCCAACTATTGATACATATTGCCGCTGACCCCATAGTGCTATAAATTACATTAAATAAAGTCATCTGTACCGTCATAGGCAACATTATGGTCTTTAATGATATTTATTACATTAATATTCTGTCAAACCGCATAACACAATTTGTGGAGATTTTTACATCAAATCTCGTGCAATTTACGTTTATTATGTCCCATTAATCATTGCATTTATTATTACTTGCTTATTTGTTGTTATATTTTGCCTACTAGTTGCTTCATGGATGGTCACAGCTGGCTGTTGTCTGACCACCCGTCACCAACATGATTGGCATAAGTTGAAATATTTCTCCCACAATGACTTGGTTAGGTTAGGGTCGGGCGTGATGAGAGAGCTTTTTAAGGTTCTGCTTTATTTTCTATTGATGTCGTTAACACTTGAAATATTTCGTTTATGCAAATGACTTTAGAAAACGAACCGACCAAGTGGAATTGATATATGCATATATTCATCATGTTGTTGTAAAGTTGATAGCAATTGTAAATGTAAGCCGGTTAATCGGGTTTCCAAGAAAATTGTATTTAATGTTAAGTAGCTACTTCGAATATGGGTAGGCAATTGTTTGTACATACAGTCGAACTTCTCTATAACGTTGTCACTGTGGATCGCCGATTTCTACGTTATAGAAAAATCATTAAAGAGAGGTAAAAATGAATGAATAACCGTAGGATAATGCTGTTTTAAAAAAAATGGTATAGAGAGAAATTCGCTATAGAGAAGTTAGTTATAGAGAAGTTCGACTGTATGTTGTTAAGTGATGAATATTTATTAAACATAGATTTGATTTTTAGAAATCTGGACACAGAGAGAAATTCGCTACAGAGAAGTTCGACTGTATGTTTTTAAGTGATGAATATTTATTAAACATAGATTTGATTTTTAGAAATTTTTTAAATATATACAAATTTTTTGTCGCGTAAAAAGCAATATGTTATATTTTTCAATTTAATTGCCAAAGTCCGAAAATTAAGGTCAAAGTTGTTGGTAACGTCCTTAAAGCACAATAGAACAAAAGTCGCAAAGCCTTATAAAAATTTTACATTTTCATCAAAATTCCATGACATGTTTGAACTTAATATAACCGTCAACCCGGGTTGCAGTAGAAAATTACGCCTGTTAGCTAGCGCTTGTAGTATTTTTCATTTTTTTTCTCTTTCCATCATTATTGAGACTTTGTTTTAATGCACATTTATCAGTTCACCCTGTCGTCTCTTTTGTCATTACGTGAACTTTATTACAATTTTCATAGCTAGTCCTGGCGTACCATTACTTTATATGTACACAGATTTATGTTTTATGTCAGTGTCCTTTTGAGGCCAAGGCTATTTTCATTATAGGATTTGTTGGCAGTGGAAGTACATTAAAGGACATTGAGGTTACATGGGTTAGGGGTTACAAAATTCTTAATTATTTCATACTAAATTATCATAGATTTATGTTCATCAGCGAAATTTAAATAGTTTTACATATTTAACTTTTTGTGCTGTTGTTTAATTTACCTTATTCCGCCAACATACTAGATGATCTACTCATAAGTTTCAAATATCAACGCAAACGTTTTCGCTTTGATTTTTTCAATTTGTGTACAATTTAATATTTCATTTTCGCAAAAAAATGCATTTGTATGTGTAGGTAAATGTGTTTTTAAATATCACTCAGTTTAATTGCATGCTGGCTGCACATACAACACACGCCCCGTATTATAGCAAGGTCAAGTTGTATCCACAAAGGTAGTACCAACAAATTTGTGTCGTAAAAACAAAAGCCACTTAAAAAAATGGCGAAAGGGTAAACTTTTTTTTCTAACTAGGTTTGCATGTGTTAAATGCTAGTCTCAGTTAATTTGAGCAATCCGCAGTTTAAATTTTCCTCACCAAGCTCATAAATATTTCATATAGTTGGTAAACTAGAAAAATGTCCAACGTTTTGCATTCGACTAAAGTTTACAAAAGGTGGTTAAAGTAATTTAGAATAAAAAAACGGTTTACTAACAGCAATATTAATCAAATAGTTTTCGTTTGTTTACAAATTTACAACTGCTTTTATAATCACGGTACTAATTAACATGATGAAAAAGTAGAAAATTACTGCAGGCTCTATCTTAGTTTTTACGCGGCGTCCTATACGACTAGACTCTTTGTAAGCAGACCCACTGTTGACTGCTTTTCAATGTACGAAAAGGCAGCAGTAACATACCATATATATACATTCTGAAATGGAAAAAACTTATATTTTTCCAAAATTGTTGTTGGTGGTATACCAAATTTAGATCTATTTGTCTCTAATATATTACTGACAACTGTTTTGAATTATATCAAATTATCTCAAAGGATACGCCAACCATCCCATATATCCTGAAATGGAAAAACATAAATTTTTCAAAATTGTTGTTGGTACGGAACCAAATTAAAATCTTATATTTTCCAAGATTGTTGTTAATATTAAACGAAATTTAGCTCGAATTGTCTCTAATATATTACTGACTACTCTGTTGAATTATATCAAATTATCTCAAAGGACACGCTCACCATCCCATAAATCCCGAAATGGAAAAAACTTATATATTCCATAATTGTTGTTTGTATTGACCCAAATTTAGCTCGAATTGTCTCTGTCTTACTGTCAACTGCTTAAGTTATATCAACTTATCTCGAAGGACACGCATACCTCCTATATATCCTGAAATTAAAAAAAACTTATATTTTCCAAAATTTTTGTTGGTATTAAACCAAATTTAGCTCGATTTGTCTTTGATACAATAGTGACAACTGTGTTAATTTATATTTAACTAGCTTTCCCGGCTCGCGTTGCTCCACCTGTACTTACAAAGAATCTTCTTATGAATTTAAGCAATACATGTAAAATACAAACGCTTCATAAGACGAACGAACACCACATTTATGTGATTGTAGCTTTATCCCATTGGTCTGAGTGAGTTGTACCGCTTTAGTCCCCTATTATCCCTAAAAGTATGAAGTTTAAAAGATACATTCGTATCGTAAAACTAAAATGGACTGGTACTCCCTCTAATTCTATAAGAAGCATGCCCATATACGATTATAGCTTGTGCCGTTTGTTCTGGGTGATGGTACCAGATGGTACACTTTTCGGCCTTTTTACCCCTAAATGTTGGAATTTCTAAAAACCCCATCTGGCGGCTCTATAATTCCATAGGAAGCAATTCTATATACATTTTCGTAACTCTACTTTTAGGCATTTTCATCCCTTTTCGGTATTTTTACAACTAAAGAACGAATTTTGAAAAATTACTTCATAGCGCATAATTAAAATATTCACTTCACTTTTTTCGACTATACCTTTAGCCTTTTAGTATCACTTTTATCCCTTTTCGGCCATTTTTACCCATAAAAAGTAAGAATTTCGAACTGTCCTAGCTTCGTTTAACTCCATAGAGAGCAAGCCCGTATAAATTTTCTTGATTATATCATTAGCCATTTGGTCTGGGCGATAGTAAAATTTGTATCTATTTTTTTGGGTGCCACGCCCCTTTGTCTAATTATGTTTTCATGTAGCCTATGACAGAGACCCTATGGACAGTATCACACAAAGAAAATATAATTGCAATCGGTCAATTTTTTTGACCAATATAACTTTTTTTTAAAAATGGGCGTGGCACCGCCCGCTGTCCGCAAATAAAGTATTTTTTCTTATACGTCCGGCATACGTACCAAATCTCAACTTTGTACCTATAATGGTTTAAAAGATACAGCTATTTCAAAATTCTAGTTGTATGGGGCGGTACCACGCCTATTTTACACCCTTCCAGTCCGAATTTCCAAAAATCACGTCTTAGTGCGCGCCTACTTCATAAATGGAATCTACATTCCAAATTTCACTATTCTAGCTTTAGCCGTTTATGCTGGGGAGTGATCAGTCAGTCACCCAAGCCTTTTATATATATAGATTATTTAGAATTTTTGTTTTAATTTTTTAAATAGATTTTTTTATGCAAACTTTGTATTTTTTTTTTCAAAAAATTAATTATAACTTTGAAACTGTTGATTATGCAGAGAAACCATATATAGGAATTTTAGTTCCTTAATTTCGGATTTTTGTATCAGCATGGCTCTTTAGCTTAAAAGCTTTAAGCACAGGACGGCACGGGTTAACATACTTCAAGCATGCTCAATATTTGGCTATCCTAAATTTGCAAAGACTTATCATTTTTAGGAAGTGGCAGCGACAATAGCGACTTATGTTAAAGATGATACCATTCGTGTTTACTGCAGCCTTCTGCATGATTGTCTTCATTATAATGTTAAAGAGGTCGCATGACAGACTAACGGCTTGTCTAAAGCCTCACTTGGTAGAAAATGGCTCGGTCAGATGTTTGTCTATTTTCACTGAATATGTACTTCGTGTCAGTCGGTGTCATCCCGCAAAGGCGTATCAGTTTCGTCGGGATACCAAACTCAGGCATAGCATCTAAAAATTTCTGTTGCATCGGACTGTCGAATGCAACTCTTTGTAATTGATAAGTATATGATATGTCGATCTGCATTTCTGGGGTCTTCTCCACGAAATGTCGTAGTATGAATTTACTAGGTCTGAAGCCACACTGATAAGGTCCAATAAGGTTCGCTAGGAACTAGCTGGGACCTTGTATGCGGTGAGTAAAAGGCTGATATCGTAATAGTTGTTATACACACTTAAATCGCTTGTCTTAAGCTCAGGTCATTAAACGCTTAGATGCCAATCATCAGACATGCATTCTTTGAGCCAAATCGTGTTTATGAGCTGGTGCACGCATGTTACCGAATCAACTACCTGTTTGTAATGGCAGTTTATAATATTCAAGCAGCGTCCCGAAGGACGCTAAAAGTAATAACTTCGTTTTGTTCTCGTTCACCGTTCATTTTAGCTGATTCCTTTAGTAAACCTGAGAAGGCTGCCGTTACATCTCGCAGTTTTCGGCCAATGATGTCTATATCACCGGCGTACGCTAGTAGTTAGTATGTGGTTTTCGTTGCATATCGTGCTATATCGTATTTATTGCAGCTTTCCTCATTATCATCTCCATTACTATGATGAGGAGGTCACACGACAGGCAGTCGTCTTGTTTTAGGCAGAGTACGTATATGCTCGCTCTTTTCGGCTCTCAAATAAAGAGCTGACTCGCGAGCTAAGACCCAAAAGCCCCAAAAGAGTTGGCTCGCGAGCCAGGAGCCAAGATCCCAAAAAGAGCCAGCTCGCTAGCCCAGAGCCAAGAGCCCAAAAAGAGCTGGCTCGCGAGCCAGGAGCCAAGAGCTAAAAAAGAGCCAGCTCGCGAGCCATCTCGCGAGCCCATTTGAAATTTTGTGGCTCTTGGCCCCCGAGCTAAGTACCAAAGTCATATACTAAAAAGTAATTTTTGTCATATAAAAGTACCTTGTTACCGAAAAGTACTTTTTGGTACAAAAGAGTACTCTGGTACAAAAAAAAGTACTTTGTGCCGAAAAGTACATACATTAAAAGTACTTTTGGTACAAAAAAAGTACTCTAGTACAAAAAAAGTACTTTGTGCCGAAAAGTACATTAAAAGTACTCTTTGGTACACAAGAGTACTCTGGTACAAAAAAAGTAATTTGTGCCGAATAGTACATTAAAAGTACTCTGGTACAAAAAACAGTACTTTGTACCGAAAAGTACATTAAAAGAACTTTTGGCACAAAACAAGTACTCTAGTACAAAAAAAAGTACTTTGTGCCGAAAAGTACATTAAAAGTACTTTTTGGTACAAAAGAGTACTCTGGCACAAAAAAACAGTACTTTGTGCCGAAACGTACATTAAAAGTACTTTTGGTACAAAAAAGTACTTTGTGCAGCAAAAAGTGTTTTTGGGCAAATAAAAGTACTTTGTGCCGAGAAGAACATTAAAATAACTTTTTGGTACAAAAGAGTACTCTGGTACAAAAAAAAAAGCAATTTGTGCCGAAAAGTACATTAAAAGTACTTTTGGTACAAAAAAGTGCTCTGGTACAAAAAAAAGTACTTTGTGCAACAGAAAAGATTTTTTGGCCCAATGAAAGTACTTTCTGGCATAAAAAAGTACTTTTGGTACATAACTTTGGCTCTTAGCTCGCGATCTGGCTCTCTGGGCTCTTGGCTCTTAGCTCGCGAGCCGAGAGCTCATTTGAAATTTTGTGGCTCCTGGGTCGCGAGCTGAGAGCTCATTTAAAATTTTGTAGCTTTTGGCCCGCGAGCCGAGAGCTCATTTGAAATTTGTGGCTCCTAACTCGCGAGCTAAGAGCCAATTTTCAGGAAAAGAGTGGCTCGCGAGCGTGCCAATACGAACTCTGGTTTTAGACCTCGTATCTTATAGAATGGCTAAATTAGGTCCTTGATAATCTTTACAGCAGACTTCGTGTCGTTCAGGTCCATTTCGAAAAGGCGTATCAGCTAGCAGGAATTCCAAACTCAGCCAAGTCTTCCATTTGGGCTGTCGAAGGCAGTTGCGTAGAATTGGTATGCGTCGATAAGTTTTTCATATCCAGGATTTGCAGCACTGTGAATATGAGGTCAGTTGTTGATTTATCAGGTCTTAAGCAAAACTGATAAGGTCCGATCAGGTTGGAAAATACTAGCTTTCCTTAATCCTAGAATATCTGTCTGTTTGTTTGTTTTTATGTATGTTTGTTGCTCAATCACGCCTAAACGGCTGAACAGTTAATGTACTACATGAAGTGGTGGGAGCGGCAAATCTTTTTTTAGAGCTAGAGGGATAAAATTTGATAATACTAGGCAACAAAAATATGAATATGCGGACGAAATTTAAATTTTGGACCAGTGGGCTGAGTGGGCGTGTCAAAACATACTTTTAGAGCTAGGGAGATAAAATTTGCTACACATATAGTGCTCGGCAACATGAATATGAATATGCAGACGGAATTTTAATTTTGGATCATTAGGGGAAGAAGGCGTGATAAAACTGTATTTTAGTCCTATAGAGTGGGCGGAATGGGAGTGGCCAAACCATATTTCAGGCCTAGAGAGATAACATACGGAACATAAAAAGTACTCGGCAAAACAAATATGAAAATGCAAACGGAGTTTTAAATTTGGCCCAGTTGGCGAAGGGGCATATATGTATTTTAGCCCCAGATAGATACAATTTGGTATACAAATATTACTCGACGACACGAATATGAATATGCAGACGAAATTTAAATTTTCGATCAGTGGGTCACGACCACTCTGATCACACAGTATTTTAGACCCAGAGAGATAAAATTTGACAGCCAGATAGTACCAGGCAACATGAATATAAATATGCAGACGACATTTTAATTTTGTATCCGTGGGCGGAGGGGGTGTGGCAAAACTGTATTTTAGCCCTAAAGAGATAAAATTTTAAAGCCAATAGTAGACGGTAACCAATACTAATACGAATATAAAAACGACATTTTACTTTCAGATCATTAGGGGAAGGAGGCGTGGAAAAACTGAATTAAAATTTGATGTACTCAACAACACGACTATGAATATGAAGACAAAATTTAAATTTTTGGTTAGTGTATTTAAGCATAAGAGCGATAATATTTGATAATATTCGATACCAAAAAGTACATTTTATTTTTTCAAAAAGTACATTTGTTGTTGTTGCAAAAAATAAAATTTTTTGTATCAGTTTTACCACTTTACCAGTAGTTTTAAATAGGCAAAACAGTCCCTCCTCTTCTGGTAACTCCCACACATAATTGCCTATATTTGAATAGTTACTAAATTTTCCAATACTTCCAATACATCCAAACGGACAAAAGGGAATATACTTAAATTTCGGCAGTTTAATTATCTTGTAATAGTAGACAAACGCTCAGAAAACTTTAACCTTAATCCCTTCCGGCACCTCGCATACAAATAACCGAATTTATCCTTTTAGTTTTATATACTAGATATCCGCATACACAGTAAAGTATATTTTCCGCTCATTGATTTGGGACTAAATTCTGAGAATTGCACATGAAATTATCCCCAAAATTAAGAATTTCTACATCATTCGTTTTGTCATGTTAGCTGCATTCATAGTTTAATGGTCATGCGAATTTGTTTTGCTCAAGGTGGATTTTTAATACTTCTTATATATTTTAACACGGTTATATCTCAATATACCGTACGGAATATCTCTTTTGTGTCTGAGGCAAAGTTGTAGATAATGAATAGGAGAAGAAAAATGCGAAACAAAACCTACCCAAAAAAAATGCATGCATTGCCTTAAAAATTTCAAAAATTCCCATTTTTTACCCTTAACATATTGGTTATAGGATAGTATACGTGAAGATAATAACGAACACCGGAAGCAAAAAGTGGCAGTCTATAAATTAACACGACGGAAGGCATTACCCGGTGTTATTACTAAGGCGGAAATAGAAATCAGGGACACTTAGCAGAATTGTGTATGAGTGTCGGCTCAAGTTTTAAGTAAAAAATTAAATTTAAATAGTGGACGAAGAAAAATAAATTGTAAGTGCCAGGGGAGTGCGAGTTTTTTTTAGTTGAGTTCGGTGAAGATCGGCGATGAACAATAAGTAATACCCTATATTTATCACATGCAGGAAGACGAACGTTGTGGATACTTACTGGTCTCCTCTGAAGGTGTCACGAAAGGGGGGCCAGTAGAGATTTTTGGTAAAAGTTGGCCAAACCCGGACGTATTGATGTCCGCATATCTTGTGCCTGAGGGAAAACGGAAGAAAAACGCCAAGTGGTGAGATCCGTGCCGCAGGTAATAACGAAGAGAAATATATTATTGGATTCAAAATCACGAAATCTATCATAAGAATTTTAAAATTGAGAAACAAATTCATAATTTAAAAAAAGGACAAAATTAACAAAGAGAAAAAATTAAAAATTAATAACTATTTACAGTTAAATTTAAGTTTATGTCAAGTGCCGTTTGTGTTGTTAAGTAGTTAGTGATATATGTATTTGTGTTCTTTTGTAAGATTGATTGTGTTGTAAAGGTTATAAATACCAGTGCTTTCCCTTAATTAGAGCAGAGATTCATCTGAAGAAACGTCCTGAAGTAAGAATAGTCTATAGAGTCAGAAAAACAAGACCCTCAAAAGAATAGAGAGGAACGTGAACACTTAGAGAGCTCTTTCAGTGTGAGGTTTTGATGTTTATTACAGTGACAACGACAATTGGTCGAAAGCGGCTTGGAAACAACTTCCAGACGTAATAGAAGTGAATCGGAGCAGTGGCTCACAGTTTGTTTGTTAGTATATCTTCTGGTGTTAATAATTTTAAGAATAGGGATAAGTTTAATTGTGTTAAATGAAGTAGAATTTAAGTTTATCGAAACGTTACAAAAAAAATGTTAATAAACTTTATAATGTTTTAATAAGTAGAAATATGATGTGTTAGATTTATTTAAAGGGGTCGACTATTTGTGACAGGTAGGGTGGGTGATAACTGTGGGAAATGGGATCTCGAAACAAATAAATAAAAATGGAAACACCGGGATCATGGCAGGATGGGCTCTAGTTGGGAATGTTCCACCGAATTCCCATGTTTATTATGACGCGTTTAGGTTAATTCTTCAGTGTGTTGTAATTAAAATTCAATATTTGTGTTCGTCCCTGGGCTAAGACTGAAACGGGTTGGAACCAATTGTGATTACTCTGAGCAGACGGAGGATCGGTCTTAGTGTCATAAAGGGAACGTAACAATATTATGACTTAGGCGGTGCTAGAAAAAATTGTGTGTGAACTTTTGATAACAACTACAGCAATTCGTTATTGATAACACTTCTTCCTGACAGACAAATTTTTCGACAGATTCGTTATGTCTGATCGCGACTTTTCACTTACTTTCCTATATAGTGACTTAGCCCAGCAAAATATTTTGTTGCAAAGAAACAATTACAGAACAGCTTTTACTGATAAGTAACAAGTTCCACTTTCGGTTGTACAATATATTATTTTTGTTTGAAATTGTCCCAAAACCAACATGTTCTCATGGAACCTGTTATGAAATGAATTGCTACATAACTGAATTAGATATGCTGTTTTTTGAAATTTCATTGATTTTCAATTGGGTGCTAGTTCGAAATATATTTTAACTCAGATTTTTGAATTGTTCTTAATTAATACCCTCTAAAAAATACTTATTTCGAATACGAATATTCATTTTCTGTTCTACGGATTCTGTGGAGCAACATGTTGTACATAATCGGTTATATAGAACCAGAAACAGAATAGAAAGTCGATTAAAAAAGAAACGATTCTAGTATCAATACCATTCGCAACAAGTTCTGAAAAATTTTCCTGGGAGGTATGAGTAATAAATAAAATTTAACATAACTCATACGATCTGAAATAGGTAAACTTTATATCGTCACATAATATGCTATGACCTTAATAAATAGCTTATTGCTTATTTTTACAATACAAACAGATTAAGTTATTTTTATACCATCACCTTTAGGGATGAGGGTATATATCACTTGATATCACCCAAAAGTTTAACACATAGAAGAAGTGACTTTAGACCCTAGGTTTCTTTGAACTAAATTCGATTCATGACTTTTTAACATTTGAGCCATTTCCGTCTGTCTGTCTGGCTGTCCGGCTGGATCGCACGATAACTTTCGAAACGACGCTACCAAATGTTTTGAAAGGCTCCACGAAAAGCCCCCCAATGAAATAACGCCCAAACGAGAAATGAAATATTCCCCAAATTTTTTTCATACATTTTTGGGTGTTATTTCATATGAAATAACTCCCAACTTTTTTGGGTCATTTTTCGTTTTTCTTTGGGAATTATTTCATTCCTCATTTGGGGTTTTAAAATTATGAAATAATCTCCAATGAAATAACACCCAACCAATTTTTTAAAATTGGGGATTGTTTCATATTGTGAATATTTTGGGTGTTATTTCATTTTTTATTCGGGGGTTATTTCATTTTGTAAGCTGTTGGTTTTGAGGTTATAATTATATAAAAATAGGCCTTTTACAAGAAAACTTTTAGTCTGTGAATATATTACAATATCTTTTGAATGTTTACAGATATTTCCATTTGTGTTCATATTGACGGCTAGAAAATCAACAAAATGCAAAATTCGATTAGTACACACTAAGAATGGAATTTTTTTTAAATTTGTAAGAGTTCTTCTAAAGGAAGAATTCAATAAAAGCAGATAGTTTGGTTTGCTTGTGAACACTGGAGGTGGTTGTGTAAAGGCCAAACGTAAAAGGCAAATTGTCTTCCGAACTGCAAAAATAGAGCAGGGCTACAACGATCAACGATCCACACGATTCATTTCAATAATTTTGCGACTTTGCTGTTGGTCCATATTGACTTCATGAAATCCTTAGTGAAACAGACTCTTTTATGAATTTTGAGCATAATTTCATTTTTGTTGCTGATGGGGTTTATTTCATTGGGGGTTATTTCATTTTCATCATTGGGTGTTATTTCATATGAAATAACTCCCAAATATTAGGGGTGGTTTCGTTTTCGCTTTGGGGTTTATTTCATTTATTTTTGGATGCTATTTCATTTACTGTTTTTGGGCGTTATTTCCAATTTTTTTGAGGTTTATTTCATTGGGAGTTATTTCCTGGGCGTTATTTCATTGGGGGGCTTTTCGTGGAGCCGTTTTGAAATTTGGCACGAGTTAATAATTCCCCAAAACTACTTACGGTATTGAACTTCTGGTACTTCTGGTACCTTCCACACAAATGTACAATTCTGCCCACTTTAGAAATCGAGTGATAATATCAATACAACGAACTCGATCTTTTCCAAATTCTATATTTGGTAAAACTATAACAGGATAAAGTTTTGGAAAAAAAATTGAAAGTCTAGCCACGCCCCTTCTGGTACCTCCCATACAATTGTACCACTCCGCCCACTTAAGAGATGAACTTAAATTATCAATACACTCGACACGATCGTGCCCAAATTATGTATTTTGTTAAGTTATAACAGGATAAAGTTTTGGAAAAAATATTGGAAGTCTAGCCACGTCCATTCTGGTACCTCCCATACAAATGTACTTTTCCGCCCACTTTAGAAATCGATTAATATTATTAATAGACCTAACGCGATCGTGCCCAAATTCTGTATTTAGTAAAGTTCAAGCAGGATAAAGTTTTGGAGAAAAAATTGAAAGTCTAGACACGCCCCTTCTGGTACATCCCATGCAAATGTACCACTCCGTCCACTTTAGAGATGGAGTTATAATATCAATATACTCGACACGATCGTGCCCAAATTCTGTATTTAGTAAAGTTCAAGCAGGATAAAGTTTTGGAAAAAACATTGGAAGTCTAGCCACGTCCCTTATGGTACATCCCATATAAATGTAACACTCCGTCCACTTTAGAAATCGAGTTATAATATCAATATAATAGAAAATTTTTTGTTTTACTGAGGATGAGCGTATATGTAAGTCGGGTTGACCGACTGAAACTTTCTTACTGGTTTAATAAAGTTTTATTTGCAAAAGCCAAACCCCAATAATGAGATATAGAAAATATGCTAAAAACTTACAAACAGTACAACACATGATTTTGGGACTCAATTCTGAGAACTGCACGTGAAAGAAGCACCAAAAAGGAAAAGTTATGCATCATTCGTTTTATCAAGTTACATGCCATAAGAATTTAATATCGATTTGAAGTAAGAAAGTATCGTATAGGGGAGTTTGTCACGTTTTAGGCTCCTTTGTTATATTGTTATATGGTGGCGTATGATTATCATAAGTAATGTTCCACGTAAATCATACGCCACGGAGTACAACAGTTTTATGGTTACTGCTACAATATAAACCCAGTTCAAAATCATTTAATGAAAGGAAAAGTGAAACTGTTGATGCAGAACTTCTTCTTTTTGGAGCTACTTTCATGTGCAATTCTCAGAATTGAGACCCAACATCATGTGTTGTACTGTGTTATGGAAATTTGACTGTGTTATGGATTACCTTCCATACAAAAGTAGTTTATTTTGGAAAATTTAATATTCTCCCGAAAATTCATATTTTCCCAATATTTTCTGAAAGATACTTTTCTAATCGTTGTTTTAATCATCGTGACACGGCCTGCCCGATCACAATATTTTTTGAAAATGTGACTAACCGATAAGACTGTTGTCGTTGATTAGCTTCATTATTTGAATTTCACTCTCATATCCAAACTATTGGCATACTTACACTTATACGCACTCTTAAACATTCTCAATTACCCGACTAACCTATTAAATATCTTTCCTTCTATTACCTTTATCCTCGTTGTGACTATTAGGATAGTTGTTGTTCAAACAACAGCAACAACACTTTCCTCGTACAAACACACCTTTAGGTGTAAAACACTCAGTGTATATCTACGGGTTAAAATTCCCTAATAATCGCACATCTCATTCATCTTCTAAGCCCTGTAAAGTGGCACAACGACAAAGTGCAAACAAACAACTTTTAAGCCTGAATGGAAGAGCGATTAAAGAGTAGACGACACGATAATAAAACAAAAACGCATTAACATTAGAAGAATAAAGGAAAAAGAGTGAGAGAGTGTGTGTAAGAGAGAGAAAGTCTTAAGGATAGAAAATTCTCAAAAGACTATTTACAGATAAACACTGAAGTGTTTTTTTTTTTTTTTTGGTGTGTGTTCACTGCTGTACTAAACGGCGACGACAGCATTTAAGGCGCCATTGTACAAAACAATTAATTTTAATAGCCTTTGCAAAGGATGCACATACGTACCAAGAGGACAAGAGTTTTGGGTAATGATGATGTCGATGATGCAGATAATGATGGCGATGATGATGATAATGATGATGAGAAAAAATGGCAAAGTAGCAAACAAAGTTTAGCAACAATTAAAATTGTTAATTGTTGAGAAATATGTAAAAGCAAAAAAAAAAAAAAACAGGAAGGTAAATGATAGGATAAAGGAAAAAAATGTTTGAGAAGAGAAAAAAAAACAAAGGTGAACAAAGTATAAAATTTAGCTACAAGGATAATAACAGTGATACAAAGAGACAGAAGAGTCTCTTAAATTGTACTGATACTATTGTGTTATACTTGCATTTTTAAGAAAACCGGTTTCAAATACTAGATTTAGTAAAAAACTGGGTTAGCCGGTTCCGTTCGGTTTTTCGGAAATTGTAAAAAAAAACAAATATGCAATAAAATATAAAAAAATATATCGATACCTTAATCCTTTCAATTAATTAGAGTTCTGGAATTCAGTTTGCGTAATTTACATCCAATTCATCCGAACCGAAGTTATTGGGTAGCACTTTAGCACTTATATTCTCCTTGTTGCTGCCGATACAATACGGTCGAAACTCCTCACTGTTCATGTTTTTTAGCTGTCTAAAGATGATCATTTGCAGCATTTTTGTGAAAAGATAGCTTAGTTCATGTTTGAATAACTTTTGTATGCAACATCGGATTAAGACGACCATGGTATCGCCTGATAGGTCTCCACCTTCTTCAGAGACACAAGGAACATTAATTTTTTTTCCTTCTTACTATTAGACGCCTAGTATTGGAATATCGACGGCTTCTCCCTCAATTCTTGGTGAGATCCCCATCTATTTAAAATTTGAGAACCCAACTGTTTCTTGATGATTTTCCAACTATTGTATGGTTATTAGAAATTAGGCTCCTTTTTTGTGATCGGACACTAAGTTTAGGAGATAACTGGATTTAAAGTTGTTCGTAAGAACATCTAGGGTTTCCCAGCCATTTCAAGGTGAGATCCCAAATATATCTTAGTCATTTCACAAATGTCGTGTGGGGATCGCAAATTAAGCCCTTTTTTGCAATAGAATGTTATGTTTAGGAGATAGCGACAATTTAAAGTTTTTTTTTATATGAATGAGAGGAAACAATCATCTAGCAGCATTTTCCAAAATAAATTTCGTATTACATAACAATCTTTATTATCCTTATTTTTATATCAAACTCGTGGTCAAGTGTTTTTTTGTAAAATTAATTTATTTTTCAATATTTCGATCCTCTTTGAGGTTCATCTTCAGGAATCTGTAACACAAATATACATATACATAATACATAAACAGAAGTATAAACATCATCTCATATCAACAGTTTCAAAACACTGTAACACTTACTACAAATAAACAAAAATTAAATTAAGTTGAGTTATTTTGACAAGTGCAAAATTGTAGTATTTTTTAATTTTTTTTTAACATTCATAGAAATTAAAAATCTTTAAATGAGAAAAGTTGAGATAATTAATAAATAGAAAAACAATATAGATTTCATTGGTTTATTTTATACTTATTCAGTCTAGTGGAACAAAATGCAAATCTTCAAATGGCATAAGTATTTTGACAAATATTTTTAAATTAAAAATTAATTCAATTATTAAGAATAAAATTATAAATAACAATTTTTTAGTAAAATATGTATCCTCCCTTGGATTCTATAAGATTTCGCAATCGTTTTGGTACAGAGTCGACGAGTTTGGAGAACATTTCCGGAGGGACTTCCTCCCATAACCCCTTTACTTCAGAAATGGTCTCTTCCCTAGTACGATTCAATGGCACACTTATTTTTGCCTTTATATATGACCAGACGTTTTCAATTACATTTAAGTCTGGACTTTGGGGTGGCCAATTCAATATTTCCACGCCAGAACCGATCAAAAACTCCATTACTACACGGCTTTTGTGACAAGGGGCATTATCCTGCTGGAAAATAATTGACTCTCCAATTATTTTATCACCCGATTGGAATGCGCGATTGTTTAAAATATCCAAATATTTATGTTGATTCATTGTTCCATCGATCGGGACTAAATCACCATCATCCATTGGACGAAATACAACCCCAGAACATTACCGAGCCTCCGCCATGGCTCATTCTTTCGCTGACTGGAGCTAGTTTCTTACGAGTCTCCTTGGAGGCTTATCAACATACTTTCTGGCAAATTCCAAACGCTTTACTTTGTTGCCAGCTGAGATGTATGGTATTTTTTGTACTACATACGTACCAAAACTTTGTTCAGTAAGGCGCCTACGTATTGTTCGTTCACTTACAGGATCGTCAGAATATTTCTGCAGCTGAGATACTAAGTATTTTGGAGTTATAGTGGGATTTTTCTTAAATTGACAAATGATATGCCTGTCTTCTGTTGGTGTAGTTTTCCTTTTTCTGCCAGTCCGGGCTAAATTTTGGACTGAATTTGTTTTCTTATGCTTATTGATTTGGTAATGCACTGTTTGTCTTGATAAATCATATTCTTCACAGATGTCTTTTACAGAAATACCACAATTATATTTGGTGACAATTTCAGCCCTAACCTCAATGCTTATCTCCGATTTTTTCACCATATTAAAATGAAAAATATCTGCAAGGTATCAATTTAACCAAATTAGATTATTATAATAAAAAAAAAAAATTTTTTACTTACCAAATTCCAAAAATAATGTCCGTCAAAATACTTTTGTCAAAATCAAAATCGCGCTAATTGCTGAAAATCACCTAATTTGACGAAAGAGATAATGCAACTGATTAAAATTTCTTGCGACGTAATAGCTTATGCCCTCATCCAGTGCTGCCAGTTTGGCATTTTTTATGCTTTTTTAGCATTTTTTTTTTGCCTGCTGCACTTTTTTTTTGAAACCAAATGCTAAATGCTTTTTAGCATATTTTTTTTTAAATTCCTCGATTTTTTGTTCTTTTTAATTTTGAATTTAGCATTTTTTTTGTCAGAAATTGCATTTTTTTATTGTACAATAAAGAAGTTTCTTTATCTTCTTTATCAAAAAGTAATTTTAATTTAAAAAATTACTTTTATTATACTTTTATTGTTCCAAAAATTACTTTTGTTGCACCACAAAATACTTGTATTGTACTTTGAAGGCATTTTATTGCACCATAAAGATTATTTAATATACCAAAAAGTTCAGGTTGTGTACCAAAGAATATCTTTGTTGTTCTAAAAGGGTCTTTTATTGTATCAAATAGTACATGCATTAATTTTACCATTAAGAACGTTTGTTGTACCAAAAATACTTTTATTGTACCACAATGTTTTGTTGTACAAAATTACTATATAGAATATTAAAATTTCGGGTGGACAGATCCCCTCTAAGCCTAACTCTCCTTAATGGTCTGATGAAGTTTTCAATTTACACTGCAATAAAATTTGAAAAATGTCCTAATAAAATAAATACAATTTAGAAATTTAATAGTTAAATAAGACATCATAGTTACAGAAAAGGTTAAAGAGGTATACAATTCTTTTTGGAATATATTTATTTTATTTGTACTTACATAAAAGCAATAAGAGTAAATGGTTTCAAAAATTTTACATGTTTCACAATCAATAAGATGGATTTCAAATCATATACATAAAATATTGAAATTGGGTTTTTATCCACAGTTGAGATAATGGCATATTCGGTAGCGTGAATTAGTTTCTGATTTTTGCATTAAACTATTTTCTACTGTAATTTGTCGAAAAAGATTAAGCAAAATAGTCACATCTACAACTTCTAGCGTGTTTCCTAGGCAAAAAAGTCGTATCTGCAACATACTATGATAAAAATGTCGGCTTTTAAGACTTAATTCCTTAGTATCTATGATTTGTTTGGATAGTATGACTTTTATTCTTCGTTTGTGCAATATCACGCTCAAGTTCTTGCAAATATGACAGAACTTAATTTAATATATAAATTAAAAATAGCAACTAATATACGTAAATTCACTATTATTGTTGCGAACAAATGCAAAGAAATTTATAACTTATTTGTAAAATTTGGTTTTTGTAAGAGTTTTTTTATGTGCTATACTAGGCGAAAAAGTCATAATTCCATTTTCTCCTCTTTATCATCATTTTGGAGAAGACCCAAGAAATGTAGATCGACACATACAATCTGTTCATCGTCTACAAAGCTGCATTCGACAGTCCGATACGAAAGAATTTGTTAGATGCTAATTTGTGACTTTGCGAGATGACACTGACTGACACAAAGTCTTCAGTAAACATAGGTAAAATTGTGACAAAGCCATTTTCTACCAAACCAGGCTTTATATAAGGTAGTCTGTCTTGCGGAGATGATCATGTCGATGATATACATAGATAGCATTGGCCATGGATTGCGGGATGTTACTGCGGCCTTTTCGAGCATTGAAAAGCATTCGGCAGAAGTGGATCTGGTGATAAATGGGGACAAAACCAAGTTATTTGTTTCAACGAACAAAGAGTCCACTCATCTAGGACGTTGCGTGAACGTTGACAACTATACCTTTGAAGAAGTAGAAGATTTTGTCCACCTTAGCTCCGTCATTAACAAAACTAATAATGTCAGCATGGAAATCAAAAGACGAGTATTGATCGCAAACCGCTGCTGCTATGCACTAAGCAAACGATTTATTAACAAAGCGCTCTCTCGAAGAACAAAGATCCAACTCTACTAGGCTCTGATCCTACCTGTCTCGATCTACTCCCGCAAGGTGGTTTCTTTGGAGACCTTTGGGAAGTATCGCCCCCACGGACCTGAGAGAACCATCAGTGGACCTATTTCTGGCTCTGCGGTGGCGAAAAGAGGTAGTAGGGATGTACATCTTTACGGCCTCCGACCAAGAAGTCTAAAGATGGTTTTGTTACGATAATAAAATTGAAAAAATAATATATTTTGAAATCATTTTTGAAATTTTTCAAAAACAGTAAATTTGAAGGCGCGAGAGATAAAAAACATAAAAGCTAAACATCTCAAAACTATGGAAATAGAGATGTGACTTTCTTTCTTAGGAGGGCAGTATTGAACTGAACTACAACTACGTATTTAAAATGTGTCTGTATAAAATAAAAGTACACAAAATAAAGAATTATTATAAATAATAGTTATTAAATTTAAAAATAAAATTACATATTTTAATTTTTCTCTAAACCATAAATGCGCATGATGCTCTTAACCCGTATTTTTTTGCAGAATATCGCTGAAAAAAGGTCCTGACAAGTCCTTTTGGGCATGATAAATATCAAAAATCTTTGAAAAACTAAAAAAAATCCTTTTTTTAAAAAGGGCCACTGAATCTTAATCCTAGGCACGAAATTTTTTGACCAATGAACATTTTGGGGGGTGGACCGAAGATACTTTTTTTGGTAAGTCGGTCTAATGTACATATAACTTCTTCAACATATATTTTTTTCAGAAAAAATTATTTAAATGATATGAATTGATAAAAGATGATAAAAGGACATTTTTGAAATTTTTGGTCCAAATCCATTAAAACCTGTTATTTGTTTGCATTGCTGAGATTCTTACCTTTTATTTGATACCCATATGGTTTTACAGTTTTACTAAATAAGGTCTCTAGTTTTACGTGGTCTTCATCAAGTGTGGAAACCATTGTTGCACGGTGTAATGTATAAAAATGAATTGTTGTTCGTTGGTAAGGTCATCACTTGAGAACTGATGAACCGATTAGACTAATGTTCGTTATTGGCCGAGAATGATTTTATATAAAAAAACAATTTGGCCAAGCCCATATCCACGCCTACCTTTTTAATATATCTAAAATTCCTATAAAAACGCTCCAAAAATTTAATTTCTTTATAGATTTAGCTCTATAATGTTCTATATGGAAAATTTAATAGGTTATATATTTTTTCAATTTTGATTTAATGGGCGGAGTGGCTTTTCAAAAATTTTTTTTTAAAGTGATAAATTTTGGTTCACAGATAGTACTTGACACTTCAGGTTCAAATCTGCAGACGAAATTTTTATTTTCGATCATTGGGCGAAAGGGGACATGCGAAAACTGTTTTTGGAGCTATATAAGGTAATATTTGTATACAGATAGTACTCGGCAGAATAGATATTTGCAGATTGATTTTTAATTTCGGTGAGTGAGCGAAGCGTGCATGAGGAAAGTAGGCAAGCCCAACATCAGGGTTTAGGAAACTTTTCAAAGTATGTTTTAAGGAGAATATTGCAGCACTTTCGCCTGTTGGACAATTCCGTTAAATATGTTTATGAAGTTAACAATTTGAATTTTCTCCAATTATGCAATAGCATAATTGGGCCCACTAGATTATTATAAATTTAAACGCTTTTTTAAAACCAAATAGTAACTTAACTTTTATAGATATAATTTTTTTATAAATGTAAATGTTTAATAAACATAAAATTAGCAAAAACGTATATTTTACTAAAAAAAAAAACTAGCACTGTTTTTTTAAGAATTGCACTATTTTTTTGGCTTTTGTAGCATATTTTTTTTCTAAATTGCACTTTTTTTTTGAGTTTTAGCATATTTTTTTTGCCGGCTTCTGGCAACACTGCCCTCATCTAACGGGAATTGGCAAACAACAACAAAAACAATTGCAATGTTGGAATTCGTTGATACTAAAGAGCGGGCAGCAGTTTCGTCAACATACTTTTGCCGGCCCCTGTAGACTCTCGTCTTTGTCTTCGTTTTTAACACTGACTTAACCTAATCATTGTCTTTCCAATAAGATGTCTGTAGCTGCTGGCTGAGTGTTCAACATCGCTCTTGTAGTTCATGCTTGTTGGTGTGTTTACAATGTGTAGCATCTCTGACATTAATCTCTTGCTGTAGTTGTTCTCTCGCTGTAACACTCTCACGTTGTCAAGATCTGGATAGTGGTTCTCAGTCGCACAGTGTATCGTTAGCGCAGTTTTTTGGGAAAAATTTTTTGAACGTAGTTTTATATCGCTTTTGTGGCCTGCTACTCTTGTTTTTAGTTTATTTTCGGTGGTCTTAATATACACTTCGTTACAATTATTTCATTCGTTGCCTTTGCAATAAATTTGGTAAATAAGATGTGATTTGTCAGAATTTTCAGTTTTTGACTTTAGTTTAGTAAACAGTTTTTGCAGAGTGTGCTTGTTTTTTGTGGCTACTTAGTAGTTTACATTGTCAAAACAACCAGATTTTACAAAACTTTCTGTTAGATGTGGAACGTATATTAGCGATTTGAATATGATACATAAGAATATTTCAATGAAAGCATCCTTTGAGATTTGTGCAAAGGATATCGGATAAGCATAAACAACATTCTAAGACGATTTGTCTAGAGTTAACCTGACAGTTTTCTGTGAAAATACTCCTTTTTGGAAAACCGGTTAAGCGACATCAAAAAACCAGTTAAGCCGGGTATTCGAAATCTGAATTTTTGTAGAAACCGGCATACGGTTTCGGAGAAAAAAAAAACGGTTGGACGATTTCCGGTTTCGGTTTTGAGCACTCTAATTGATACTGATGAATGTATAATGATGCATGAATTTCTGTTTCTGCTGCCAAATAAGAATAAAAAGAAGAAGGATTTTTCCTAGGAGGAAACTAGGGATCCTCTCTAGTTTCCGTGGTATCAAAACGGCTCTTATAGCTCAAGTGTGTTTGATTTTCAGACTGTTACACCAATGTAACTTAAATTTACCTATCCAAAAGCAAAAATGCACTTCTAGGTCTCATTTATTTATGCAAAGAGAAAATTACAATATAGAAACTTAACATGCACATCGGATGAAGGCATTATTAACCTAAATAAAATCAGTGCAGTGGGTTTTATGTATGAACATAGTTGTGATTCTGAAAAACATCATTGAAGTTAGTTAGTATCGTATAGGAGAATTTGTCACGTTTTAGGCTCTTTTGTTATATTGTTATGTAGTGGCGTATGATTATCATAAGTAATATTTTACGTAAATCATACGCCATGGACTACAACAGTTTTATGGAAACTGCTACAAAATAAACCCTGTTCAAAATCATTTAATGAATGGAAGAGTGAAACTGTTGCTTATGTAGAGAAACGTTATATAAACATATTAAAGGAATTGTAATTCTTAATTTTTATACCATCACCCTTAGGGATGAGGGTATATATCATTTGATACGAAAAAAAGTGTAACGCATTAAAGGAGACGAGTTAGACCCCAAGTATCTTAAGACCAAATTCGTTTCAGGACTTTTTAAGACGATTGAGCTACGTCCGTCTGTCTGGCAGGCTGGCTGGATGGCTGGTCAGCAGGATAACTTGAGTAAACCTTAACGGATCAGTATGAAAATTTACCAGTATTAATATTTTTCAACACGAACTTATGGGATTGAAAAAGGGCAGAATAGCCCCACCCCTTCTGGGTACCTCCCATACAAAATTACCTATTTTTGGATAATTTATATTTCTTTCATAACTTCCCAACGGACGATCGTAGGATATTTAAATTTGGTCAGTTTATTTATCTTGCAAAAGTAGACAAACACTACGAAAACCGTAACCTTTGCCATACCCCTTCTGGTACTTCCCATACAAATGACCTAATTGTCCCTCATAGTCTTGCATACATATATTTTTTGTAACTGAACTGAATTCACTCAAATTTTGCATATGATGTTTGTATATGAAAACTGGACTCAGCAATGAATATGAACTATATCGGTTCATGCCTTCTGATACCTCCCATACAAAATGACCTATTTTTGCAAATTTAATATATCTCCCATAACTTCCAAACGGATACTTGGAGGATAATGGCAAATGGTTGGTTAATTTATCTTGCGATAGGAAGCAAAACCTCAGAAAACCTTACTATTTGACGCACCCCTTCTGGTACGTCCCATACAAATTCCCGAATTCACCCTCATAGTCCTACATACATATCTTTTTTTGTAAGTACAATTAATTCAATCAAATTTGGCGTAACTTGTACAGTTATGAAAATTTGAATCTGGAATGAATATGGATTATATCGGATCACCCCTTCTGGTACCTCACATACAAAATTACCTATTTTTGAAAAATTAACATTTATCCCATAATTTCCAAAAGGACACTTGGGGGGTAATGAAAATTGGTCAATTAATTTATCTTGTGATAGGAAGCAAAACCTTACAAAACATAACTATTTGACGCACCCCTTCTGGTACCTCCCATACAAAATACCGAACATACCCCCATAGTTTTAAATACATATATTTTTGTAAATACAGTGAATACAGTCGAATTTTGCGTAAGTTGTACAATTATGATAATTTGAATCAGGAATGAATATGGATTTAATCGGATCACCCTCTGGTACCTCCCATACAAAATGACCTTGTTTGGAAAATTAATATTCCTCACATAATTTCTAAACCGACACTTGGAGGATAATCAAATTAATTATCTTGTAATAGGAATTAGTGATGGTATTTATCAGTCAGTTTACCTGACTGAAATTTCTGTACTGGTTTTTAATTTGTTTCAGCTAAATCGGATTGGTGGTTCTCGAGTTATGTCAAACAAAAGAGCCTAAAACGTGACAAATTCCCCTATACAGTACTTACTAATTTCAAATCGATATTAAACTATGATGGCATGTAACTTAGCAAAACGAATGATGCAGAACTTCTTCTTCTTGGGGCTACTTTCACGTGCAGTTCTCAGAATTGTGTCCCAAATCATCGAGCTTTCAGGAATTTTATTCCAACGCCTAGCAAAGCTCCAAACCCCAACCCCATTTGCCACTAATTAAATTTATAAAATCGCGATATATTTTTTCTCTTACTTTTCCATTTCACACCACTGTTAAGCAAATTTCAATCTTCTAATGGGATTGCCATTGACCAAGGACCCAACTATATACCAACTTTGAACAGGTGTTTGTCGTTGTCCTTGTCCAAAGAAGCAGTAATTACTCAAGTCCCAAGATGAAATCTTTTAAAATTGCCAAACAAATAAAGCCCATTAATGTTGTTGGGGGTGGGGAGTGAGCGGAGGGCCATAAATAACAACTTTATTAGAAAGTATTTACATAAATATAAAACTGTTGGTTCATTAAGGCAAATAAATACTCGCGTATTACATTTCAAATCTATTAAGCCACATTTGCCATAGAGCTTAAAATTAAAATCTACAATTTTAGGAAGAACTTTTAAAAGCAAAACAAAAAAAAAGAAACACCAAAACCATAACAACCACACAAATCAATATCTGTTAATAGCGCCAACAATCTAAAAACAAAATGTCATAAAAACTCTCCTGACTTCCTGGCCAACTTTCATTTCCGTTTATGTATTTTTCTTGTGGTTTTTTTCTGTTTGTTTGTGCGGTTTTTCATTACATTTTTGTAAAGCGCTCTTGTAGCCCAGAACATTTGCTAGTTAAAAATTCCCTAAACATATTTCATGGTAAGTGAAGCGTGAAATAGTCAATTGAACATTACGCGAGTGGGCTTCTCTGGTGTGTTCCACTATGTTCGGTAGATTTTCCAATTCACTTCACCACTTGGGGTGCCCTCAGTGGGGCGGGGCTATTGTGTAGAGGGGTTCAAATGTTAAATAAACATGACTTCATTTGTGGTGTAACGGTGGCATACAGGAACCACCAGAGTGATGATGCGACGGCGATGGCATATGTAATCATACGTATGTCTGTCTGCGGTATTTGCCATTTTTTTACAAAAACATTAAAATTATATAATGGTGAAAACCAGAAAAGGCTATGTTTTTCGTTCAAAAGCTATGTTGTTTTGATATCGTATACAAAGTAGCAAAATATTGGTTACATCTTGTGTGAGTGGAGCGGAAGAGCGGTAAAACCTTTACTGTCTATATTGGTGACAGAACAGCCATTCTGTGAATGTAATATCATTTGGGATACATATTTCTAGGAAACCATGCCCGATGATTAGGATCTGAGTATTCCGTGGTCTAAGCTTTAAAAAGGAGATCCATGATCTGCTAGATATTTTTTTTCGTTGACTATAAGCTGTATTCAGTTCAATTTTTATAACATTAAAGGAAGACTATTCATGTCAAAACCGGCCGTTGCATAGTAGTTAGAATACTCGACTACCATGCGGGAGGTCCGTGGTTCGATTCACGGCTTTAGTCATCTTAATTTTTCTTTCATTGGCTGCCCCTTCGATATTGTCGACAGCAACTTCGCAGTATAAGTGTCGAATCAATCGGCATGTCCAGTAAAAGCTTCTTAAACAGTGACGTTCGCATTCTTCGATAAATAAGTAGGTGCCGTTTGTTGTGAATCTAAATAGAATGCGTGTTAATTCACAGCAATGCGAAAAAGCTATCCCATACCTCATTGATGGGGTGTAAAGGGAAATTAAGTTTTTAAGTTTATTCAAAGTTTTGAAACCTCATTAAGATATAAGGACATATCAGAAAATTTTATAGCCGTTTAATAGATTTCTAATTATCTAAGACATATTATCCTTTGCCAACTTTTGCCATAATGGTACAAATGTCATGACTGAGGTTGAAATCTATACGAAGCTGATACGAATTTGCGGAATGACAATGACCGACAAAAGTCTGCTGTGAAGTTAACGAAAAATTTTACGAAGCCATTTTATAGCAAGCGATATTTAAGACAGAGCGATAGTTTGTCATGCGACCTTTTTAATACGTTTCACATGTTATCTGATAAAACCAGATTACTTTACACACCGAGATCTGCGGATCCATTGTGATTGTCCGATAGATAAGGGAGAAAGGGATGGGGAGGAGAAAAAAGGAGAGAGGGTAAGGATAGAGAATGAATAGCAAATCGTGGGAACCCCAATCTTGCCTCAGTTTGGAATATAGGGTGGTTAAATTGTAAGGGCCGATGTTGAATGTGTACCACACCTAAACGTCAAATTCTTCTCTGCATTTCATTTGACATTTCTCAATTTCAGACTAACTCAATTTGAACCATGGAAAAATACTCAATCGAGCAAGGCGTTAAAGTTATTCAGGCTTATTATGAAAATAAGCATTTAAATCAAAATGCACATCGTGCACTTCATGATTTTTTCGATCAATTTAGTCGTCCAAATGTGCGTACAATCGGAAAAATCGTGCAAATATTTGAGCATACCGAGTCTGTAAGAGATGTGACCACAAAGGTGCTATGGGCCGTATATTTTTCAAAATGAGGTCGGTCAAGCAGTTGTTGTTGTTGTAATAGCTAGTGGTAAGCTCGGGTGATAATTTTTTATATCGATTTTCAATTTATCGGTACTCGATCGGGCATAAAATCCGATTATTATACGATCATTGTTGGCAACTCTGTTTTGTTCGTTTGTCGATAACAAGTTTTGTGTCATGAATTGTTAGGAATTGTCGACACTAATACTGCGAAGTTGCTATCGACAACATTCGAGGGGAGCCGACAATGAAAGAATTTTTTTTTTAAATGACTGGAGCCATTGGTTGAACCTGTGATCTCCCGCATGGTAGTCGCGTGTTCTAACCACAATGCCACGGCCGGTCCCAAGAGAGGAGAGGGAAACAGAAAATCTTAATGTGTCTTACTTCTCTTCTTCGAGATGATTAAATAAAAAAAACAGTGATAATGTTTCGGTCGGAAAACCCGACATACATATACCCTCAGCCTCATCAATACATAAAGTTTTTTAGTATATTGATACGATTACTCGATTTATAAAGTGGGCGTAGTGGTACATTTGTATGGGAGGAACCAGAAGGGGCGGGGCTAGACTTCCAGTTTTTTCTCCAATACAGAATTTGGGCACGATCGCGTTTTGGATGTATTGATATTATTAATCCATCTGTAAAGTGGGCAGAATTGCACATTTGTATGTGAGGTACCAGAAGGGGTGTGGGGCGGGGCTAGACTTCCAGTTTTTTCTCTAAAACTTTATCCTATTATATATTAACAAAATATTGAATTTGAGTATCTTCGTATCGAGTGTATTGATGTTATTATTCGATTTCAAATGTAGCTCTGTGCAGGGGTCGTAGGGTGCAAGGATTACAAAAAATTTGATGTCCCATTTGCCTGTCAGATATGGCAATGGCCTGTTAAAATTCCACATGTCAGTCTCAGAACACTCCCACACGGACCAACCATGTACGTTAAATGGGATCTGCTGTATTCGGGCCACGACTATCTATAGCATTTATAAAATTGGTTCTGGAGACCCAATGTCTGCTGGCTGTTTTCCACGTCGAATCTTCCACTAAACCTGAAAAGTTACAAATGGGCTGGTGAACATCTCCCATTGAGTCATTGCCATCTTGCAGTAAGCTGCAGTAAACAAGAGTAGTATCATCTATGTTGCTCGCGTTTGCCGATGATATAGATATAATGACTGCAAGTACTGCGGCATCTTACTGCAGCCTTTTCCAGAGTTGACAAGTTGCCGGTCGGATGACAAACCCATGTTATTGGTTTCAATGGACTTAAATTATACTCATACAGTGTTGTTTGTTAGTAATAGTCGATCGTAGTGATTAGGGATCAATTTTGTATTAGTGTATCAAATGATACATCAAAATGGCTAAACGATTTCAAAAGATTTTTATTGTTGATTTTTATGGTCAAATTCAGTGCCACGCACAAGGATGACGCGTTTCGAACTCCATGACGAGTTCATCTTAAGACTCCTCGTTTGGGACGTTGTGCGAAATTTGACAACTATAGGTTTGGAGTCGTAAAGGATTTTGATGTACCCTCCGAAGCACAATGATTCACAATCGTTTTTCATCGGCCAAATTCAGTCAATTTTGAGCCGACAAAGATATTTTAGAAATATTTTTCCTTCATTTGAGAGACCATTTCATGAATTTTTCTTTAGTTATAATTTCATTGAAATCGGTTCAGTAGTTTTGAGAAATTTAAAGTCAAAGTTGAAGTTTTAATATTTGTACTATGTTTAGTATGAATTGGGGGACCGGCCGTGGCATAGTGGTTAGAACACGCGACTACCATGCTGGAGATCGCAGGTTCACACCTGGCTTCCGTCATTTTAAAAAATTGTTCTTTCATTGTCGGCTCCCCTCGAATGTTGTTGACAGCAACTTCGCAGTATTAAGTGTCAAGTCAATCGGCGTGTCTAGTAAGAACTTCTCAAAACAGTGACGTTCGCATTCGTCGATAAACAAGTAGGTGCCGTTAGTTGTGAATCTAAAAATAGAAACAACGCGAGAAGCTATCCCATACCTCATTCATGGGGTGCAAAGGGAAATTAAGTTTTTTAGTATGAATTGAGATTTTTGTTTTTTATACATACACCCTTAGGGATGAGCGAATATATAATTTGATACGAAACAAATCTATATATATAAAAATGGTGGCAAAAATGTATAGTAATTCATCAATTGAGAACGGCTGGGCCGATTTTGCTCAAACTTTTTTTAAGTTGTTCGTTATTGGCAGGAGCAGGTTTATGTGAAAATCTTCCGGAAAAGTCGGAAAATTGGAAAAATCGAAAATTGCCTTTTTGTATGGAATTTTGTGTGCAATTGTTACAGAATGGCTTTTCGAGTAGAAAAATGGAAAATTTTTGTTGAAAAATGCGGAAAATTCCGGAAAAATTCAAAAAGTTTGAATTTGTTGTTCGACGAAATTTTGCATATTATCGTATGATTTGATAATTTTGGACGATGTAACAGTGAACTATTTTGGATAATTATTTCGAAATGACTTTCCGAATGGAAACATAGAAAAATTCTCGGTGGAAAACTCGGAAAATTCCGGAAAAACTCGATAAAATTGGATTTTTTCAGAAACATTTTGCATCGCAAATTGTGTTTTTGTATAACTTTTTGTGTGCAATTGTTCCGCTTTTCGGTTGAAAAACAGAATATTTTGGTTGGAAAATTATAGAAAAATTTCAAAAATTAGAATTTTTTTTCGACGAAATTTTACATTTTATTGTGTTTTGATAATTTTGAATGATGTAAATGTGAAAATTTCGGATAATCATTCCAAAATGACTTTTCGAATGGAAAAATAGAAAAATTCTTGATGGAAAACTCGGAAAATTCTTGAAATAACTCGAAAATTTTGAATTTTTTCATCGAAAATGTTCGCTTGATTTGATGATTTTAGACGACGTAAAGGTGGAAAATTCGTTGTGCTGCTTGGACAAATTCGGTTTATTGTGAAACCTATATGTATAAAAACGGTGTGAACAGTCAATAGTAATTCATCAAGGGAGAACGGCTGGCCCCTTTTGTTTTCAATTATTATTCAATTGTTCGTAATTGGTATGAGGGTTTTATGCAAGATAATATTGGGAAAATCCTTTGAAAAAGTCGCGAAATTGGAAAAATCGAAAATTGGTTTTTTGTATGGAATTTTGTGTGAAGTTGTTACGGAATGGCTTTTCGAATGTGATAATAGAAAATTCTTAGGGAAAAACTTGGAAAATTCCGGAAAAGTCCAAAAAATGTGTTTTTTTTTATTGACAAAATTTTGCAATTTTCGCATGATTTGATGGTTTTGAACGATATCTAGGTGGAACATTTTCGGTTAAATGTTGATTGGTAACGAGAAAAATAATATTTAAATAAAAAATCCGTCGAACCCGACATTGGGAGTGTCAGCGTCAAATCGTTCGATGCAAAATGCATTCGATCGCGAATTTTAACGGAAGTAAAACTATAATCTAGATGAGCTGATCGGAAGAGTTCGAACAAATTTGCGCTGTTAAATACCGAGTACAAGAACGTGTACGATTCACGATGAAACTGGAGGCATTTACTTTCTCGATGCTCCGAGTTCCCACTCGGCAACAATTTAGTCAAGATCTCAAATAACGTTAGCCGCTGCATCCTCTGGCATACCAGTCACATTGTTGGAAGGCATTCGAACTGCAAATTCCACTTTAAAACTGTCGATGAATCTTCTCGCGGTTGAAAATCCAAAGTATACAATGACCAAGAATTTCGCAACGGCGAAGTAGATACTGGAATGCCAAATCAACATTTCAGATGAATGCTCGATAACGACTAAATGAGCTTTGGAAGTAGATGACCATACTATAAAGGATTTACGAGGGAATTTAAAACGATTTTGTGGGGCTATGATTTTGCTCAAAATGTCTAATACTGCTGATTTACTGAAACCATGCTTGAAAACGTCAAGAAGTTGAATTGACCAAAAAATTAGGGGCTCATTCCAGAACCTCCCATCTTCTGCTGAATTCCCGAAACAACTGCCAGCGTTTGGCAATGGCCAAATTCGGGTTGATGTTTCGACTGATTTGATATCGTTCCCAGCACATTTTTGCCAGTTCACATCGTTGGAAAAGTAAATCATGACATTGCACAAAATTAAAAAAATCTCGATTGGATTAATTTACGGGCAGTATGTTACTAGCAGAGAAGAATAAATACATTAATAGCTACAATTTCAAATTAAAAAGTTAAATCGTTTGAGAACTGCATTCGTACAAATCTGTTTGAACCGACCAACAATCCGACCGAATTTTCCATTGCTTAATATGCCGCATAATTAACAGATAAAGGTTGAATCGATCATAATCATATTGCGGAATCTACCGAAATTGTGCAACGGTACGCGGTTGTCTGTCAAGAATCTGATAAAAAAAAAGTGATTTCAGACGATCATAAAGAACAAATACAAAGAAGAGGAAGTCCTTATCTTACAAATTAGATAATTCCAACTGATCATCCATTCCAATTCCCCGACGACAATCAATAAATCGCAAGGCCAATCGTTGGTAGTATATGAGATTTATCTCGAATTTCCCTGTTTTATGTCCCGTCAGTTGAACGTTGCCTTTTCGAGTTTTGGAGAACCGCCTTCGTTATTTGTTTTTGAGGCGGAAAACTAATCGAAAAACATTGTTTATCAAACATTCTCTACTGAGTTTTTCTAAAGGCATAAAATTGGGGCGAGACGAAGTTTGCCGGGTCCGCTAGTGTAAAGCATATAATAAAAGGAGACGTATTGGACCCCAAGTATCTTAAGACCAAATTCGTTTCATGACTTTTTAAGTTAATTGAGCTATGTATGCTGGCTGGTTGGTGGGCAGGATACCTCGAGTATACCTAAACTGATTCTCACGAAAATTTACTAGTATTAAAGTTTTTCAAACGAAGTTATGGGATTCTAAATAAGCAGAATTGCCCCACCCCTTCTGGTACCTCCCATACAAAATTACCTATTTTTGTATTAATAATATTTTTGTAAAAATAATAATAGAGAAGATTTAAAATTAGTCTTGTAATAACGTACATATGTATGCCTAGAAAACCAAAACCTTAGCCACACGCCTTCTGGTAGATCCCATACAAATTACGGAATAGACCCTCATTTTTTTTAAGTATACTGAATACACTTAAATTTTGCGTAAGATTTACGATTATGAAAATGTGGCTCAGGTATGAATATAGACTATATCGGTTGACTCCTTCTGGTAACTCCCATACAAACAGACCTATTTTTGGAAAATCAATATTTCTACTATAATTTCCAAAAGGGCACCTGGGAGACATTTTAATTTGGACAGTTCAATTATTTCCTAATAGTTGGCAAATATTTAGAAAACAGAAACATTTGCCACACCCCTTCTGGTACCTCTCATACTAATGACCGAGTTCACCCTCATAGTTTTACACACATATATTTTTATGTAAGTATACTGAATTCAATCATATTTTGCATAAGATGTACGCATATGAAAATTTAACTCTGGAATGAATATGGACTTCATCGACTGACCGCTTCTGGTACCTCCCATAAAAATTACTTCCAAATGGACAACTGGAGGATATTTAAATGTGACAAGTTCAATTATTTTCGAATAGTAGACAAATACTTATGAAAGCGAAGCATTTTCCCCACCACTTCTGGTACCTCTCATACAAAAGACCGAATTCACCCTCATAGTTTTACATATATTTATACCCTAACCCTGTGGGTAGGAGGGTATATATCATTTGATGCAACCCAAAAGTGTAACACATAGAAGGAGACACTTTAGACCCTAGGTTTCTTTGAACCAAACTCAAACTCTGTAATTAGTAATGCTATAAAATTTTGGAAAAAATTGGAAGTCTAGCCACGCCCTTTCTGGTACCTCCCATACAAATGTACCTTAACGCCCACTTTAGAGATAGAGTAATCCTATTAATATTATAAATGTGAATGTCTGTCTGTTTGTTTGTTTGTTTGTTTGTTTGTATGTTTGTTGCTCAATCACGCCTAAACGGCTGAACCGATTTCAATGAAATTTGGAAGACAGATAGTATACTATATGGAAATTACTATAGGCTATATATTTTTTAAATTTTTACCCTATGGGCGGAGTGGGCGTGGCAAAACTTTTTTTAGAGCTAGAGAGATAAAATTCGATACCCAGATAGTACTCGACAATACGAATATGAATATGCAGACGAAATTTAAATTTTGGACCCAATGGGCGGAGTGGGCGTGGCAAAACATTTTTTAGAGCTAGAGATATAAAATTTGATACCCAGATAGTACTCGACAACACGAATATGAATATGCTGACGGAATTGTTATTTTGGACCAGTTGGCGGAGTGGGCGTGGCAAAATTTTTTTGAGAGCTAGAGAGATACAATCTGGTACCCTGATAGTGCGCGACAACACGAATATGAATTTGCTGACGAAATTTTAATTTTGGACAAAGGGGCGGAAGTGGGCGTGGCAAAACTTTTTTTTAGAGCTATAGAGATAAAATTTGATACCCAAATAGTACTCGACAACACGAGTATGAATATGCAGACGAAATTTTAGTTTTTGACCCAATGGGCGCAGTGGGCGTAGCAAAATTTTTTTCGAACTATAGACATAAAATTTAATTCCCAAATAGTACTCGACAACACGAATATGAATATTTAGACGAAATTTAAGTTTTTGACCCAATATTCGGAGTGAGCGTGGCAAAACTTTTATTTTAGAGCTAGAGAGATAAAATTTGATATCCAAATAGTACTCGACTACACGTATATGAATATGCAGACGACATTTTAGTTTTTGAGCCAAAGGGCGCAGGGGGCGTGGCAAAACATTTTTCGAGCTGGGGAGATAAAATTTGATACGCAGATAGTACTAGACAACACGAATATAAATATGCAGACGGAATTTTAATTTTGGACCCAATGGGCGAAGTGAGCGTGGCAAAACTGTTTTTTTAGAGCTAGAGAGGTACAATTTGATACCCAAATAGTACTCGACAACACGAATATGAATATGCAGACGAAATTTAAATTTTTGACCCAATGGGAGGAGAGGGCGTGGCAAAACTTTTTTTTATAGCTAGAGAGATACAATTTGATACCCAAATAGTACTCGACAACACGAATATGAATGTGCAGACGAAATTTTAGTTTTTGACCCAATGGGCGCAGTGGGCGTAGCAAAATTTTGTTAAACCTAGAGAGATACAATTTGATACCCAGATAGTACTCGACAACACAAATATGAATATGCAGACGAAATTTTAATTTTTTATCAGTGGGCGGAGTAGGCGTGGCATTAATTTTAATTGTTGACCCAATTGGCGTACTGGGCGTGACAAAACTTTTTTAGGGCTAGAGAGATACAATTTGATACCCAGATAGTACTAGACAACACGAATATTAATATGCAGTCGAAATTTTAATTGTTGGCCCAATGGGCGGAGTGGCCGTGGCAAAACTTTTAGAGCTAAAGGGATACATTTTGTTACCCAGATAGTACTCGACAACACAAATATAGGCACATTGGTTATGGCAAAACTTTATGATATATACAATATGATTCATACATACAATATGATAAGATATGACAACACAAATACGAATATGCAAACAAAATTCTAATTTTCGATGAATGGGCGGATTTAACGTAGCCAATTTGTATTATAACCCTAGAGGGACATTTTCAGTATTTTTATTCAGTGGGTGGAGGGCGTGGCAAAACTGTATTTTAGCTCTAAAAAGATAATATTTGATGCACATATAGTATTTGGTACTACAATTACAAATTTGCAGCGGAAATTTTATTTATATTTTAGTCCTCGGGAGATGCAATACATTAAATAGATAATACTATGCGGAACAATTACAAAAGTTCAATCAGTGGGCAGATGGTCATAGTGAGATATAACATTTGACACAGTAGAACGTTGGTGATTGAACTGGTTTGGGAGTTACTTGGGGTAACGAACTGTTTACCGAGGCATAATATCAACGCTGACAGTTATCCTATTAAGAAAGCAAGCCAAACATATTATTAAAGTTAAGGAAACGTTGCCAAAGTATGTTTTAAAGTGGCATATGCACAGCTTTTATAACTGTGAGCCAATTTTAATTGATATTTGTGTATTATATTAAGTTAATTTTGTAATATTAGTCAATTATGCAATAGCGAAGCATTGCCGGGTCCACTAGTAATGTTTATATAACCAACGCTATCGTACCCAAACTCTGTATTTACTAAAGCTATAATAGGATACAGTTTTTGAGAAAAAATCTGAAAGTCTAGACACGCCCCTTCTGGTACCTCCCATACAAATGTACCACTCCGCCCACTTTAGAGATGGAGTAATAATATCAATACACTCGACACGATCGTGGCCAAATTCTGTATTTTGTTAAGTTATGACAGGCTACATTTTTGGAAAAAAATATGGAAGTCTTGACACGGCACTTCTGGTACGCCCCTTTAGATATCGAGCAATAATATTAATATAATAGAAAATTTTTTGTTTTACTGAAGGTGAGGGTATATATAAGTCGGGTTGGCCGACTGCAACTTTCTTACTGGTTTTGTAAGTTCATTGGAAGAAGCAAGATATAAGCTTATTGAAATTTGACTTTGGGACGAATATGGGCCGACCCCTTCTCGTACCTTCCATTCAAAATAAACTATTTTTGGAAAATTCATCTTTATATAGTACTGTAGGATATTTGCAACTAAAAATTGTAAAATTAAGCAGAAGATGAACGTTCATTGAACGTTAATTTTCGAATTAAAATCGAAAACGTTGTGCCTCTACTGGAATATCCCCGTTAAGAATATTTTACTGTTAATATTTTGTATTTAAAAGTGAAACCCAACTCATCACAATTTATGATTTATGTGCAAATTAATTAGAGAAGAATTAGAGAGAAGGGATATTGAATTTTACATTTTACATTTGTAGGCTGTAATCTTTTCTACAGTTTTACTCTACGTCTTGTCTGGTCATACTGCCAAAAGTCGTATGGGTGATGGTATTTAATAGTCAGTTCACCTAACTGAAATTTCTTTACTGCTTTTTTTTTTAAATCATTGTATTACATTTTTTTTGCATAGATAATTCCAATTTTTTTTGTATAACTAATTAGTTTTTAAGATGGTAGACTGTATATGACCTCTATGCTATAATTCAGCCAAATTCATTGATTTCGTTTTTTATACCTTTTGCTTATATTTATATTTTGTGAGGAAATATTAACCCCCAAAACATAAAACGCGTTTATATTTATGTATGATAACAATGTTAAATGCATTATTATGCAAAAAATTTTTAAATAAAGTAAACATAAATTTGTTTCATTTCTTACATATTTAAAATAACAGACAATCGTTATATAAACCACACAAAGAGAAAACCACAAAATTACATATTTTAACAATACAATTTTCTGGCGAATGCATTTAAAACTATACAATGTATACATCAATTTTAATATATGTAGTATGTATGTATTTAAAATAACTTGATTAATTTCATTTAATAATAAATTGCCAAAACGTCAGCGTTTGTGGTTTTTGGCAGTTAACAAACAACATTTACTTTATCCTTTGAAATCGCTACATAAGGAGGAGAGAGTGAGACAGAGAAAGAGAAAACAACTCTTCAGTGACATGTAACCGATGCTGTTGATTTACCCGGAAATGACAGAAACCACCAGATAATGTGTTTAATGATAACCGCAACATTTTCATCTCACCATTTATGTTATGGTTAAGAGATATTTATTATTTATATAAAAAATATTTTAAATTGAAGAGTTTCTGTTTTTTTATTTGTATCTGAATTGAAGTATGCCAGAACTTGTGATGATTTAATTATGTAAAAAGTTAAATAATTAAATGCAACGAAAATGTTTAAGCAGACGCCTTTGTCGTATAACTTTTTATTTTTTACGACTTTACCAAAAATCAAGCTGTTAAACTATTGAAATTAAAGTAACTTTCTCATCGTATTTGGGAAATTATGAGTTAACAATACAAAGAATTATTACAATTTATATTTATTGTGAATCTTAAAGCTTATCTAAACTAATTCTGCCATTATAATAATTAAAATTTTTATTGAACATGGGTATTAGTTTAAAAATATTAATAAAGTTTTGTTTGTATATTGTTAACATCAATGAAATATACCAATTAAAATATAATTGCCTGTGGTTATGCCAAGTTGTTTGTGCATTTTTAATTCATTTAATGTCTATGGGGCACAAAATACATTTTGTCACCAATACATTCGTAAAATTGTATTTCTTTCCACTGAATTTGAATTAATTATATTTAGACCTTAAAGTAGTGCAATGCATTTGTACGCCTACAACTATGCAATAAACTTTGCACTTTGTGATATTATACTTAAGGTCGTTGTGTTCTAGGTACGTTCATATTTCTATTTATGTCCGTACATATTTCTAAATTTTAATTCTATTAAGGAAATTTAAAACAAATATTTATTAAAATTAAATTATTTACATACTCATACCTTAGTTGCTGGGTCACGGGATGATGCTTTCATCATTAGCATGGTTATAAAATGTAATTAAAATAACTTCACTGCCAGCATTACTGAGTGTATGTATTTTTTTTTCACTTGACGCATCATCCCAACACTGCCTTCACAACTATCCATCATATCTGGCGCTGCAATTCCTAACCAAGGATGAATTTGTCTTATTTGTGAAGAGTCCAAGAAAACCCAGTGAACTTTAGCACAAAACGAAATTGGTTGTTTAAAATTGAAAATCTTAAAAATGCTAAAAATATTAAAAACTAGCTGGCCCGGCAGACTTCGTCCTGCCTCCAAATTTTTGTTAAATATGTTGGGTGTAGCTGAAATCTAATAACGATTGCTTGATTTCATTGACCTCTAAAATATTTCAATTTAAAGGGCGAGGTTTCCCGGACAAATTCTGTTCTTCATATATCTTAAAGATTATTATATATTATTATAAGAATTGCTAAAACGGATCAGCAGTGTCGTCCATGATGTGATGAAAACTTACCATTACTTACCCAGCGTTGGTATTACTGGGTGATTGTACCTTTTTATCCTAAGGAGTACGAATTTCCAAAAATGCCTTCATTAGGCTCAGCAACCCCATTAACCGTATAGTCTGGGTGATATCAACAGTTATTCCTTTTTTCGTTATTGTCCCCTAAAATTTCGAAATGGGAAAAACCACTTTGTGAAGCTCTCTAATTCTGTAGGAAGTGCGCAATTATAAAAGTTAGTCATTCTTCTTTTAGCCTTTTTGCGGTCTGGGTGACCATCTATAGCCAATCCTCAACTTTTACTGAAATTTTGGGACAAATGGGGTCAACCGTTTTCACAATTATGGTGACATCAAAATGTACATCTGTTTTATATATATAGACTTCTGAATAACTATGCTGCTAAAAAAAGTGACTAAATGACATTCCAAAAATTAAGTGTATCATAAGCTAAACACCGGCAACTGGTTCCAAACATACATTCAAAATTTTCTCATGTCAAAAAAATCATATAAATTAAGTTTAAGTAAAATCGGACAATCGATATAAATTTTCGAAATAATTCAACCCCAGCCAAATCAACTGCGGGTCCATATATACAAAAAAAAAAATTCTCATTAAAGCAAATATACATCCTAAATTTCAGTCAAATTGTTTAATTCGTTAAAATTGTCATTATAATTCCACCCTTGCGACACCAACCGGGTCAATTTATACCAACAATTTTTTCTCAAGGTTCCATAAACATAAATACTAAATTTCAGTTAAATTAGTACATGCATTCAAATTTCCGATATAAATCCACCCTAGCGCCATCTACCGGGTCCATTTGTACATATAATTTTTTCTGATGATCAAACAAACATAGATTCTGAATTTCAGTTAAATTGGCTCTTTTGTTAAAATTTTGATTGTAAACAGACCCCAGCGCCACCTACTGGGTCCATTTGTACATAAAATGTTTTCTCATGATCAAACGAATATCCATTCTAAATTTCAGTTGAATTGGTACATGCATTCAAATTTTCGATATAAATGCACCCTAGCGCCACCTGGATTTGATTTTATTCAACACAAACAATCTACGGAAAATTTCGAATCGAATAAAAAAAAAATCAGCCAAATCGCTCTAGCCGTTCTCAAGTGATGGTATGACATACGTGGACCATTTCATTTTTATATATATAGATATTAAAAATTATAACAATATTAAAAATATTTAAAAAAATTAAAAATATTAAAAGTATAAAAAAGTAATAAAAATATTAAATATATTAAAAATATTAAAAGTATTAAAAAAATTTAAAAATATTAAAAATATTAAAAATATTAAAAATATTAAAAAAATTAAAAGTATTAAATATATTAAAAATATTTAAAATATTAAAAATATTAAAAATATCACAAATATTACAAATATTTAAACTATAACAAATCTTCATAATAATAAAAATATTAACAAAATTAAAAATACTAAAAATATTAAAAATATTAAAAATATTAAAAAATATTAAAAATATTAAAAATATTAAAAATATTAAAAATATTAAAAATATTAAAAATATTAAAAATATTAAAAATATTAAAAATATTAAAAATATTAAAAATATTAAAAATATTAAAAATATTAAAAATATTAAAAATATTAAAAATATTAAAAATATTAAAAGTATTTAAAATATTAAAAATATGCTCTTGTTTGTTATTGTCGATCTGTAAGAAGTATGAATATGTTTTTCATTGTTCGGTTTGAGATCAGTTTTCTATTATCGCTAATAGAATTTGTTTTACAAGAGTTGTGTGAAACAAATTCTATTAGCGATAATAGAAAACTGATCTCAAACCGAACAATGAAAAACATATTCATACTTCTTACAGATCGACAATAACAAACAAGAGCATACATTCACGGGAGGTACACTGGGTTGGCATTTGTTGCCAAAAACAATTCTATGCAATTTTGTCCGATGGACAAAGCATAGACAAGAGCTTGTGTGTATTATGTTGACGTGTGGTCTTCGTTGATACCATTTTCGCACCGGTGTGTGTGAGCTTCACATAGATTGTGTGAAGCTTTTAACACTTAAGGTTGTGATAATGAGTGGAGAAGGCACAGCAAACGGCACTGATGATGATGGTTTGGCAACCATCGAAATAGCTATCTGCCCTGCCAGCTGTCAACATAATACATTTCACACAACTCTTGTAAAACAAATTCTATTAGCGATAATAGAAAACTGATCTCAAACCGAACAATGAAAAACATATTCATACTTCTTACAGATCGACAATAACAAACAAGAGCATACATTCACGGGAGGTACACTGGGTTGGCATTTGTTGCCAAAAACAATTCTATGCAATTTTGTCCGATGGACAAAGCATAGACAAGAGCTTGTGTGTATTATGTTGACGTGTGGTCTTCGTTGATACCATTTTCGCACCGGTGTGTGTGAGCTTCACATAGATTGTGTGAAGCTTTTAACACTTAAGGTTGTGATAATGAGTGGAGAAGGCACAGCAAACGGCACTGATGATGATGGTTTGGCAACCATCGAAATAGCTATCTGCCCTGCCAGCTGTCAACATAATACATTTCACACAACTCTTGTAAAACAAATTCTATTAGCGATAATAGAAAACTGATCTCAAACCGAACAATGAAAAATATTAAAAATATTAAAAACTAGCGGACCCGGCGAACTTCGTCTCGCCACAATTTAAGTAGGGAGTGGTATCATAAACAATGTTTTTCGACACTGTTTCATAAACACTGAAGGCGGTTTTTCAAAACGCGAAAAGGCAACTGACAACATGAAAAACATAGAGATTTGAGATTAATCCCACATACTTCCAACGATTGATTATTGATTACCATTGCCAAAGCCAAATGAATGGGGAACTGGAATGGATGATCAGTCGGTTAAATCACATTGTTTTCAGATTCTTGACGGACAATCGCGTACCGTTGCACAATTTCGGTTGATTCTGATGCCGCAATATGATTATAATCGATCCCACCTTCATCTGTAAATAATGCGGCACATAAGCAAGTTGAAAAATCCTGTCGGATTCTTGGTCGCTTCATCCTCGTCGATCACGCTGTAAACAGATAAGTACGAAAGCAGTTCTTTAGCGGTTTCACTTTCTAAAATAAAACTCAAGCTATCGATGTCTTTATTCTTCGCTGCTAGTACTGCCCGTTCATTAATCCAACCGAGATTTTTATAATTTTGTGCAATGTGAAGAGTTGCTCTTCCGACGATGTGAACTCGTAAAAATTTGCAGAGAACGATATCAATTTAGTCGAAACATCAACACGAATTTGCCCATTGCCAAGCGCCGGCAGTTGTCCCGATAATTTAGCAGACGATGGGAGGTTCTTTTTAACCGTGAGCTGATTCATCGACAGGTTCAAAGCAGAATTTGCAGTTGGACTGCCTCTTTATAATGTGGCAGCCATGCGAGAGGATGCAGCGGCCAACGTTATTTAAGATCTTGACCGAATGTTGCCAGAATCAACAAAAAACATTTCCTGCCTGTCCCACCCGGAGCATCGAGAAAGTAAATGCCTCGCGTTTCATCGCCAACAACCGTCATCAGCGAATCGTACACGTTCTTGTACTCGGCATTTAACAGCGACACATTTGTTCGAACTCTTTCGCTCAACTCATCTTGATTATAGTCTTGCTACCGTTAAAAATCGCGATCGAATACATCTTGCATCGAACGATTGTAGACAGTAGATAGCCGCACATGAGCACGCAAATATCATTCGGTCGGGTTCGACAGATGACATGTGACTCCGATGATCGCAAACAATGTATGAATTTGAATCGCTGACACAGAAACGGTCGCATCGGCGAGCACTGAGTCCGTTGTCGAGCACATTTAAATTTTGGCAAGTCACCCGAAATGCGGCGCACAGAACACGATCAACATTGAAGTATAGCTAAGATAGAAGCATACACCTTGGCGTGGATGAACTGTGTATAGTCTGACTAATTATTGCACGACGTTTCCGTCACCTAAGGTTTGATCGTCTAATAGGAGGCATTAGCCAAGCACATTTCTCATCCTAAAAAACTACAAAGTCGTTACGGAATGAATGCCCACAATCTAATTGAATAACTTAATTTTTCACACGCAAACTCATTTTCTGAAAAAGTTATCAAATTGATTAATAACATAGGATAAATGCATAGGATAACAATATATATTTTTATCTAAACATTATTTATCTCGTTAAATTCTCCAACAAACATTTATCCGAAATTTTCCATTTACCCGAAATTTTCCAACATCGTTCAAACCCATAAAATCATGCGAAAACTGCAAAATTTTGTCGATAAAAATATCTGTTTGATTGTGAATGGTCAAATTCATAACTATGCTGGGCATTTTCGGCTGATATCTACTTCACATGCATATGTTTGGCATAATTGTAGATATATATACAGCTGATGATGTACCATTGTGCATCAGTTCGTCACAAAGGGGTCTGAAGATGAACTCGTCATGGAGTTCGAAATGCGTCATCCTAGTGCGTGACACACTGAATTTGACCAAAATATCAAACAATAAATAAAAAACACTTTTCTGACCTTGAGCCGAATTTGTTGTATCATTTCGATACACTTAACGTAAATTAATATAAAAATATCTAAGTTGTGCGTTTTTCCGGAATTTTTCTCGTTTTTCCCTAATAATTTTCTATTTTTCCATTCGAAAAGCCATTCCGTAACAATTGCACACAAAATTCTATACAAAAACGCAAATTACGATTTTCCAATTTCCCGACTTTTTCGAAGGATTTTCTTGTATAAAAACCTACTACCAATTACGAACAATTGAAAAAATAATTAGCAAAATGATGAATTACTCACAATAATCCGAAATTTTCCAAGCATCACAAAGAATTTTCCATATTTACGTCGTCTGAAATCATCAAATCAAGCGATACAATGGAAAATTTCGTCGAAAAATCCAAAACTATCGATTTTTTTTTGGAATTTTCCGAGTTTTCTACCAAGAATTTTTCTATTTTTCCATTCGAAAAGCCACTATGGAACAATTGAACACAAAATTTTATAAAAAAATTTGCGATTTTCATCAAATGCAATGCAAAATTTTGCCGAGAAAATAATAACATTTTTCAAAAATTTCCAAGCATCATACCGTATTTTCCCCTTTTACGTCAACTGTAATTATTAAATCAAATTATTTTTCGAGTTTTTCCGGAATTTTCCGAGTTTTCCACCAAGAATTTTTCTATTTTTTCATTCGAAAAGTTTTTTCCAAGAAAAAGTTAGGATTAATTATCTGAAATTTTTATACCATCACCCTTAGGGATGAGGGTATATATCATTTGATACGACCCACAAGTGTAACACATAGAAGGAGTCACTTCAGACCCTAGGTTTCTTAGAACCAAATTCGATTCATGACTTTTTAAGTCATTTGAGCCATGTCCGTCTGTCTGTCTGGTGGCTGTCCGGCTGGTTCGCACGATAGCTTTCGAAAGACGCAACCAAATGTCTTGAAATTTTGCTCGAGTTAATATTTTCCCAAAACTACTTACGGTATTGCAAATGGGCTACATGGCTCCGCCCCTTCTGGTACCTCCCATACAAATACATCATTCCGCCCACTTTAGAAATCGGGATCGTACCCAAATTCTGTACTTAGTAAAGCTATTACAGGATAAAGTTTTGGAAAAAAATTGGAAGTCTAGCCACGCCCCTTCTGGTACCTCTCATACAAATTCACCTTTCCGCCCACTTAAGATATGGAGTAATAATATCAATAAATCCATCGCGCTCGTACCCTAATTCTTAATTTAGTAAAGCTATAGCAGGATATAGTTTTTGAAAAAAAACTGAAGTATACCAACGCCCCATCTGGTGTCTCCCACACACATCTGGTACCGCCCACTTTAGAAATCGATTAATATTATTATTAGAACTATCGAGATCGTGACCAAATTCTGTATTTAGTAAAGTTCAAGCAGGATAAAGTTTTAGAGAAAAAATCTGAAAGTCTAGACACGCCCATTCTGGTACCTCCCATACAAATGTACCTTTCCGCCCACTTTAGAGATGGAATAATAATATCAATACATTTGACACGATATTGCCCAAATTCTGTATTTGGTAAAGCTATTACAGGATAAAGTTTTGTAGAAAAGATCTGGATGTCTATACACGCCCCTTCTGGTACCTCCCATACAAATGTACCACGTCGCCCACTTTAGAGATGGAGTAATAATATCAATATTCTCGACACGATCGTGCCCCAATTCTGTATTTTATTAAGTTATAACAGGATAAAGTTTTGGAGACAAAATTGGAAGTCTAGCGGCGCGCCTTGTGGGACCTCCCATACAAATGTACCTTTCCGCCCACTTCAGAGATGTTGTAATAATATCAATACATCCAACGCTATCGTGCCCAAACTCTGTATTTAGTAAAGTTATAACAGGATAAAGTTTTGGAGAATAAACCTAGAGGTCTAGACACGCCCCTTCTAGTACCTCCCATACAAATTTACCACTCCACCCACTTTAGAAATCGAGTAATAATAGCAATTTTTTTTATTTTACTGAGGGTGATGGTATATGTAAGTTGGGTCTCCCGACTGAAACTTTCTTACTGGTTCACATTAACATCGTCCAAAATTATCATATCATTGTAATTTTCAGTAATTTTCCAACAAAAATTTTTCCCTTCGAAAAGCCACTACGGAACAATTGCAAATACAATTTTATACAAAAATGCAATTTGCAATTTTCATCAAATCAAGTAGAACAATGCAAAATTTCGTCGAAAAAATCGAAGTTTTCGAGTTTTTCCGAATTTTCCACTAAGAATTTTTCTATTTTTTCATTTGAAAAGTCATTTCGGAATAATTATACGAAATTTTTCACAGTTACATCGTCAAAATTTATTAAATCATAAGAAAAAATGCAAAATTTCGTCGAAAAAAAATTCAATTTTTTTTTAATTTCTCCAGAGTTTTCGGAATTTTTTAACAAAAATTTTCAATTTTTTAATTCGAAAATCCATTCCGTAACATTTGCATACAAAATTCCATACAAAAAAGCAATTTGCGATTTTTCCAATTTTCCGACTTTTTCGGAAGATTTTCCCAAAATATTCATTCACATAAACCTTCTCATGACAATTACGAACAACTGAAAAAAAATTTGAGCGAAATGGGCCCAGCCGTTCTCAATTGATGGATTACTACACATTTTTTCCACCATTTTTATATATATAGATATTAAAAATATTTAATAATATTAAAAATATTAAAAATTATCTGCAGTCAAAACATTTAATGAATGTAAGACTCCAATTATAGCTTATCAGCGTATCGCAATATTCATTGGGTTATGCCTCCTCGAGGTACGTTGTTGATCCATACAAAATTGCATGATGTTATGCTACGTTACAAGCTTTATAGCACAGACACAAAATGCCAGAAGCTGTCAACTATGACAGCATCATCACAATGTTTTCATATGTATGATGACAAATTTCTCTACAGCGAATTCTGTTGTTGCTTGTGCTATAGTTGCCGTCATATGCAACACATCGTGTAGAATGATGTCTCAACACTGTTGTATGACAAAGCTAACCATTCATATTCGTATGTATAAAGTTAATTTTTATATATTGTTGTTAAAGTGCAAGTATAAACATATGACTGCAACTACTCATGCTAGTATAAGTAGTAACGTTTTCATTCCTGATAAAATTGCATCCTCTACTATTGAGTTTCTAGTTGCTTTCTTACTGTTTTTTTTTTGTTGGGACCACATATAAATTGCAACTTTGCCGCTTTTAAGTAGCTTTCTCGAGTAGGTTATGTATAGATTTCATGGAAGCGCGTTATTAATGCTATACTAATGCATACTTCGTAGAGAAATTCTATAATTGTACGGATGATTGTTAGATTTAACTTTTTATAATTAGTTGAAACTAACAACACTAGGAATAATAGGATTGTTTTCGTTCCACATAATCACCTTGGTGCTAGTGCGTATAATTTTTTTTATACAGTATACGTACGTGCAGCATGATTATGTTGGAAGAAAATGTTCCTTTGTAGTAGGCGATGTGGGAAACTGAATTGAAAAAAATCTTTTAATTGTTCACAGGGAATACTGAAATAGTTAAACTTTTTCCGTATTCCCTGTAAGAAATTAAAGAATTCATTTCAATTCCGTTTCCAACATGGCCTACTAGGAACATTTTTTTCCAACCGTAATCATTAGGTTGATTCTTATTTGACAAAAAAAAGGTTTCGATTTTTTTCACGGGCCAACTTAAAACTTTATTAAGACATACAAGTAAAACGCTATGTGAATTTTTTTGATTTTTTTCTTAAAGGTTTAGGCTTCAAAGTTTGTAATCGGAAGTTATGGAAGAAATAATAATTTGCCAAAAATAGGTCATTTTGTATGGGAGGTACCAGAAGGGATCAACCGATATAGTCCATTTTTACTCCCTAGACAAATTTTCGCATGTGTTCATCTTAAGCAAAATTTGATGGAATTCAATGTGCTATCAAAAAGGATATGTGTGTAAAACTATGAGGGTTAATTCGGTCATTTGTATGGGAGGTACCAAAAGGGGTGTGGCAAAGGTTTTGGTTTTCTGAGGGTTTGTCTGTTATTACAAGTGCTTTAAACTGACAAAGTTTAAATATTCTCCAGTTGTCCGTTTGAAAGTTATGAAAGAAATATTAATTTGCCAAAAATGGGTCATTTTGTACGGGATGTACCAAAGGGGTTGGGGCAATTCTGCCCATTTACAATTCCGCTACTTAGTTGTGGAAAATATTTATATTGCAAAATTTTCATAAGGATCTGTTAAGGTTTCCTCGAGTTATCCTGCCTATTCCTAAGGGTGGCGGTAAAATTAAAAAATTCACATAGGGTTTTCTTGTACGTCTTTCTTGTGCGTCTTAATACAATTTTAAGTTGGCCCATGAAAAATTACACAAAAAAACAAAATAAGACTCACCTTAGTAATCATGGTGCACATGCGTATACTTTATAATCCAAATCAATGTTAACACTAGAAGCGTTTTTCAGGCTGAGGTACTGGTCATTCTAAAATCTGCGAATGCTATTATGGGATGTGAAATTGATTCTAGCAAACGGATAACCTAATGCAGGCTGCAATAAAAGCGATAAATTCTAAATTTTGTAAATCAAAGTTGGCGAGGAACTAAAATGAGAAGTTGGCCTCTGGATATCAGCCTCTGTTCGGTTCTAGGACATTGCGAGATTCATGGTAACGAATCAGCCAACGTACTGGCCAGAGATGGCTGTACTATATCTGATCATGAAGATGTTTTTAATCGCCCATTTGTTACCTTTTTGGTTTAGTGGAGGATTGGATGTGGGAAACAGCTGGGAGACGTCTTCAGAATCGACTGCATAACTGCTAGATCGCTGTGGTCCGAATACAGCACATCCCGATCAACGTACATAGTTGGCCTGTATAGGAGTGACCTGAGATCTATGGCCTATGGAATTGTAAATTTTAATGGGATAGATTTATCCCGGACTACTGCCGTGTATATGAGGCCGAGGAATATTCCGACACGATTGAACATCTTCTTTGTAACTGCCCCGCTCTAGCCCGTAAGACTTCTAGGCAAGAGTTACCTAAAAGACCTATAGTCTCTCTCCTTAGTCCCAGTAGGAGATTTAATACGTTTCTTCCATGACTAACTGGGCCAAGATAAAAATTGATGTTCCCACGACTTTCTCTACTTACTCTATCCCTCCACTCTTTCTCCTCCCCTTCTTTTCTAACGGACAATCACAATGGATCAACAGATCTTGGTGTGTAGTGTGATCTGGTTTTTACCAGTTTACACGTCTCCACAACCTAACCTTACCTAGCACCTCGGATCGAACGTAGGTCCATTACATTTGTTTGGAATTTATTTCAAGAATATTGTTTTTGAAAGAAATTTATAAGCAGAATGATATTCTCATAATGCTAGGAAGTCAGTATAGCAATTTCGGATTCAGTAATGAATCCTCATTAGCAGACTTTGGTACAATGATTGCAAATTGTTCATCAGTTCTTATGCATAAGACAAAATGAAAATTTTTCTTGAGTGTGTAGATTAGATATGCATTCCATCGATAACCATGTGATCGATTTGCAGGTTAGTGTTCTTGTCAGATGATATCCAGATCGCTTTATGTTTTGGTTTGTGCTGGAATCTTGTGCTGCTTACCACCACCATGCTTCGAGCCGCTGCGAAATCAATCAGCCTGATGCAATCAGTCCCCTCATATTTTTCTTCTGTCGGGACGTATGCACAAATCAGAGTGATGTTGACGAACTTAGCCATTATATAAATCGTGGCAATATGGTCAATCACTGGTGTGAACCCAAAGACCAGATAGCGTAGTCATTTATCTATCACGAATCCACATTCAAGTTCGTACTGGCCGAGTGACCGCTGGAGTATACATGACTTTTCTACATCACTAACGCCCATTCTTGCACTGCAGTGCATCAAAAGAAATCTAGGCATCATGAAGCTGCATACCACCGATATAGCCAATGCCAACTCCAACCAACTCTCTCAAACCTCCTAAATCCGATGTTCCTGACATCCAGTGACACCATATTGCGAATTTTATGACCTCTGCCTCAACGGCCTAGAATGAATGTCGCGAAATTCCAGAAGAAATTCATGTTGCATACATGGCAAAACTGCAGGCAAATGGCAACGAGTGCTGTGATTAGATTAGATTAGATTACACAGCAACATGCATGCATCAGCTCATAAACGCGATTTGACTCAAAGAATACATGCCCGATGTTTGGAATCTGAGTGTTCTATGTCTTGTGATTAAGAAAGGCGATTCAAGTGTGTGTACCAACTTTCGCGGCATCAGCATTTTACTAATCGCTTAAAAGGTCCTGTCTAGTGTGTTATGTGAAGACTTAAGCCAATTCTACCAAACCTCATTGAACCTTACCAGTATGGCTTTAGCCCTGGTAGATCCACGACCGACCAGATATTCACAAAACGACACATCCTGAAGAAGATCCAAAAAATGCAGATCGACACCTACCATCTGTTCATCGACTACAAAGCTTCATTCAACAGGCCGATACGACAAAAAACTGTTAGATGCTATGGCTGAGTTTGGTAACCTCGCGAAGCTAATATGACTTTGCGGGATGACACTGACTGACATGAAGTCTTCAGTGAAAATTGGCAAAAATTTGACTGAGGCATTTTCTAACAAGCGAGACTTTAGACAAGGAGATAGTCTCTCTTGCAGTCGTAATGGAAATGATCATGCGGAAGGCTGTAGTAAACAGGATTGGTTCCATCTAACAAAACAGAAGTCATGTGATGCTCGCGTATGTCGATGACATAGACATCATTAGCCGTGGACTGCGGGGTGTTTCTGCGGCCATGTCAAGCATTGAGAAGCAGTCGGCAGAAGTAAGTCTGGTGAAATGATAACTAATTTGTTTTAACGAACAAACAGCCTACTCGTTGCAACGTAACGCCAGTCGTCCGTACATACATTCACCTACATACACAATTCTTTCTCTAAACAATCTTGATTTGCCTTTCAACGGCGTCAACAAACCCAACTAGCACACATAGTTTCAATTACTTCAAGCGCAACAAAGGACGAATGGCAGCAACTCAACCACGCGATCGGCCACCTACAGCATTTATTTGCCCTTGAATACTGATAATTCTTCAACTTCTTGAAGGGCAAACATCAATACCACCGATCGCACGATCGCCTCAAACGAAGCGTTCGACAATGCACGCAACTGCTAGCAACGACACATTCGGCAATCGCCACAAACGGCGCGACGACCAACTTCCGACCAAACACATTTAGGAAACGACATCACAAGAAGAGTGTTCTTCAATGCTGTGTGATGTGATGTAATTCTCATTACATCGAGAGCTCCACTTACTTAAATGATCGAACATATTGCTTGGTAGGTCGTAGGTTGCTACAGAAGCTAAGTTTATTGCTAAGTATCTTTGTATCTGGTCTCCCCTGCCCTTCTCAGGGCAATAATAATTTATCGAAAGAAATATTCTTTTGTTTAATCGGACTTCGGTTTGTTTAACCAACTTTTGTTGGTTTAAACCAAATTCCATTGGTTTAACTCGACTACGGTCTGTTAAATTGGACTTCTATCTGTTGAATCGGACTTCGGTCTGTTGAATCGGACTTGGGTCTGTTGAATCGGACTTGGGTCTGTTAAATTGGACTTCGGTCTGTTGAATCGGACTTCGGTCTCTTAAATCGGACTTCAGTCTGTTATATCTACTGAGTTCTTGTTCCGTAAGGTTCTGTGGGTCCTTATGGCGACCCTGGCGACGAAAAAACCAAGTTACATCGTTTGGGACGCTGTGTGAACGTTGTGAACTATAACTTTGAAGTGGTGAATGATTTTGCTCACCTTGGCTCTGCCGTAAACAACAAAAATAATGTCAGCCTGGAAATCAATAGACGATAACAGTGATATGACTTTTTTATCCAAACTATCATGTGCACTTGTTATCATCCCACTGGTTGTATGATAACTACTACCTACCTACATGTGTCTCACAAGTTCCTGCCATTCTTCCTCTGTAACTTAACATATGTCTCTATAATTTTTTTCCCGTTACATTCAACAAAATTATAATAAAGTTATTTAAGAAAATTTACAATGCCACCGGGTGACATAAACCTCTTTTTTTGTTGCATATTCACAGTTCAACATTGTGACATCAAAATCACTTTACAAGTACAAGTACGTACAGTAGTGTTGACACTGATGTTCATATCTACAATGCAAAAAAACATACTGCCACACATAGGACATTTACATATTCGTCGTGTATATTTAAATTTATTTACATACCACATTCATGTCTGTCCTGTGAGTTTGTATGAGTATGTGTGTGTTGGTCCATAAACTTTGGTAAATATGGCCTGCAAACAAAAAAAAAGGAAAGGAAAAACCAAAACATGAAAGAAGATGGAAAATGGTTGTCACTATGCCCATGCGGTAAATGTTGTTCAAATATTGTTGTTGCTAGCAACTCATGAGGAAAATTTAAATGGCTGTGAGTGAAATGTTAAGTAAATTAATGCAGAGATTTTTCTTAATTTAATCATTAAGTGGAAAACATAAAGGAAGGCGTGAGAGAGAGAGAGAGAGAGAGAGAGGTAGATAGATAGATAGAAATAAAGAGTTTGTTAAGCTGCCAATCAAAGAGGCTCATTATTTAATAACTTTCTGATGCGCTGGTGGGAATGTTAAGTAGTTTAGTAACGTTTTTATTTTTAAGTTTTAAATATTCTATTTTTAAGCTTATTGATTTGGGTCTCAACTCTGAGAACTTCGTGAAAGTAGCCTCAAAAAGAAGAAGTTCTGCATCATTCGTTTTGTCAATTTACGTGCCATAGTAATTTAATATCGATTTGAAGTTAGTAAGTATCGTATAGGATAATTTGCCATGTTTTAGGCTCTTTTGTTTGACATAACTCGATAACTACTAGTCCGACCACCACTAGACGACCACTCATCAAATTATTGGGCAAGGTGGATTGCAGGATGTCCTGGAAGAGTGTGGTGTGGCTGACTGGGTGAAAGGCCTTCGAAAGGTCCAGTGAGTGTACTAGGAGTGTCTTTCACAGGGCCTCTGCTGATTAAAGTCCTTTGAGATCTTAGTGGTTATGCCGGTTAATGCAGAGGGGGTGCTATGCATTATGCGGAATCAATGCTGGTGGTGAGCTGCTGTTAGGTGGCTAGAGAGCTGGGGGAGGAGGAGTGCCTCGGGCATCGGGTATTGTTAGGCTACTTATTGACAGGTTGTAAACTGGTGACAGGAAGGAAATCGGTCTGTAAGATTGTCTCTCTTTCGCGTCCTTCCCTGGCTTAAGTATGACTCTACCCTTTTTCCAGTCTTCGCGACTGGTGACAGGATGGAAATCGGTCTGTAAGATTGTCCCTCTTTCGCTCCCTTCCCGAGCTTAAGTATGACTCTACCCTTTTTCCAGGTATCGGGTATTGTAAGGCTACTTATTGACAGGTTAAAAACCATTGTCAGATACTCGACTCCCCGCTCGCCAAGGTGTTTTAGTATCAGCATGGATATGCCGTCGGGTCCAATCGCTTTAGACGGTGTAGCTGCATTGATGGCCTCTGAGACTTCAGAAGGGGTGTAGGGTTGTGGTATGTACCAGACTGGAAGGTTGTGAAGTTTGCGAACAACACTTTGTTTCGCCTTGTCTCCTCTAGGTGCTCAATAAAAAGCCGGCAAAATGCACGCGAGCACTTTACAGGATCGGATATGGCGGTGTCGGCTAACTTAATCGCGACCCTGTCATCCTTCTTCGTTGGGTTGGCGGGAGATCGAACTGTGGACCACAACTTACCCACTACTGAGATCAGGTTGCAGTTTTTCAGGTGATCTATCCATTTTCTCCGCTTGTCCTTATTTACCAACCTGCTGATATCAAGGTTCAGCTCGACGATAAGTGGGTCGTCAGGGTTGGCACTTCGGATGTCATCGTGCTTATCTGCTAACCTAACTGCCTCTGCTGGGAAGTGCGGTCGCAATAAAGATAGTCTTCCAGCAGGCTGCTGCTGCAATGACAGTATGGCGGAATTTGCTCTCAGCTTGTTGGTGAACGTTGGTGGGAGCTGGGAGATCACTGAAAATGCGATCGGTTGTAAACTGTTGTACTCCATCGCGTATGATTTACGTGGAATATTACTTATGATAATCATACGGCACCATATAGTATTTATATTATGTCAAACAAAAGCGCCTAAAACGTGACAAATTCCCCTATACGATACTTACTTACTTCAAATCGATATTAAATTATTATGGCATGTAACTTGACAAAACAAATGATGCAGGACTTCTTCGTTTTGGGGCTACTTTCACGTGCTGTTCTCAAAATTGAGTCCCAAAATCATGTGTTGTACTGTGTACAATAACAAGTTGTGTGTGAGATATTAACGAAATTGTTTGTTGTTGGAAAGACTTATGTTTTCAATAATGTGTGAAACATAACTTTAACTTTACCCCCCAGGTATGGGATAGCTTCTCGCATTGTTGTGGTGAATTCACACGCTTTCTATTTAAGATTCACAACAAACCGCACCTACTTGTTTGGGAAGCTTTTACTAGACATGCCGATTGACTCGACACTTATACTACGAATTTGCTGTCGACAACATCGAGGGGGCCGGCAACGTGTTCTAACCACTATGCCACTGTCGGTCCCTGTGAAACATTAAATCGTTCAAGTAACTGTCATGGATTCTTCGAGTAGAATCAATTCGCACAATCTCCATGGCAAATTCACGTTATTTCAGCGAAAGATGACAATACAAACAATTGGTTCATGTAAAATGTCCTTCGTTGCGTCTGATATGTGGTACGTAGCACCGTCGTGGAATTCAGTTACCAAATGTTGGAGAGTTGAATTTGAATGGCCACCGCGTCTGTCATTAAATGAGCGCAATGCTTGCAGGAACAAATATTAATTTTGATAAAAAAGTTATATCATTTGGACATGCTAGTCACTTATGTTACTAGCCATGATGATTTGGCATTAGTAACTCAAAAATAAACAATAGAGTAGAGAGAATCCACCAAAACCACATGGGCCCCACAGACTTCCAACTTCGACCCGCACCAATTGAAAGCACCTATATGTGGTCGCTTTCTTCCAATACACAATTGTTTCCTTGCATAGCGGCCGCCTAAAAAGTTTACATATATATACCACTAATAATCTCTTAGAGACGCCACCACAACCACATGGCCCCCATACACCGCCAACAACGACTTACACCAATTAAAAACCTCTATATATGTAAGGTTGTTTCCTTCCAATCCACTATTATTCCTCTTAGTACCGGCCCAAAAAAGTTTACAAATATGTAACTACCCACTAATAACTTTGCCTGACTTTAATAGCATACATGTACTATATACTATATATTCAAATCTATACCCTAAAGCTACCACCAAATAGTAAGTTATCAACATCGCCTAATACATTATAAATTCCATACTCAGACTCTGGCCTTCTCTCTCTCAACCTTTTGCTAATATTTACGCATTTTAATCTTCTATCAGCTTAAATATTCCGACCGACCTTGTATTATGTAAAAAACCTAAATCCTTGGCAGTTATAAGACTTTATTGCCCCAACTTGGTTTGTTTATGTCCTAATATTCGTTACCTTTTCTTTGTTTGTTTTGCATATATTTCCATTTTTTTGTCACAACCTCTGCTGTAAGCTGTTCCTCTCTTCGCATGAGAGTTATGCTATTTATATTTGTATCCCTTTACCATGGAGATCTTTGTATGTTCTTGTATGGTTTTGCTGTTTTCACTGTAAAAGGATGAGCAGATATTTGTAATTTGGGTTATATTTGGAATTGAAAAAAAAAACTTTTCTCCGTGATTTGTTGACATTGTGTATTGTTGTGTAAATATAGAAATGTTGTTGTAGCAATAGTTACATGCGATTTATAATCCTTGAAATTAAATTATTATTTATTCAAAATAATGTTGCCTGCCTCAGGGCGAAAAAACTTAAATTCACGAATTATCCTAATCACGGTCATAATACTGTGACACAAAATGGAGTTTAGTGTCTTGGGGGAGGAATAATTCAAGTACGGAAAGAATATTTTAAGTGAGCTTATTAATATTCCGTGAGGACAGAATTTTTTGATTTTTTTATGGTTCCGTGAAGTTTTCAGTTTAACTTAATATAGAGTTTGAAATAGGTTTAAAAAAAACTATGTTTTTTATTGTTGTAATGCGTTTTCGATATCAGAAGCCTTTCTTGTAAAATATTTTAACTTTGCCTCTCGCTTATTTCGAGAAAAGTCAAAAACGGTCATCGAAATGGGACCTCACAATACTCAAAAATTTTAAAAAAATGTTGCATAGAAAATTCTTCTTGGGGTGTTCTAAGCCTACAAAGCGATATTTTCAACCTTAACTAATCATTTTGTCTCTATTTAAGGGAGGGAAAATGTGGTGAAGGTCAGTCATATATTTACTAGGGGCGACACCGGTTCAGTTGCGGTGCTTGTTGTAGACTTTTTACACTTCTCCATCACTTTTGACAACGATGCGCACTCATTTAGCTTTACCCTAAATCCGCCATTTTTGCCTCATGAATTGGTTTTTCCCATCCACACAACAGTAGAGGGTGAGCCGTATCCAAATCTTGTTACTAAGGATGTCCATACAACATTATCCCGCCCGTAATAGTCATAAGTAGAAAATTGCATGTATCTTAACTCTATGAGAGCAACAAACGAAAAGTATATTATGCAAGTGAACTACTTGTTGGAAATATTCGTCTCAAACTTGCGGCTACTAAGAGGGAAAATCCAGTCCAGAGAAGGTTCCTTGTATGGAACAACTACTGAAGAATTCAATCATCAAGTCCGTATATATTGGTACTTTACAGTTTTCACTATCGTTCGCTGCCGTAGACTATCTAACCACGCAATACAATGTCAAACAAAAGAGCCTAAAAAGTAACAAATTCCCCTATACGATACTTACTAACTTCAAATCGATATTAAATTATTATGTCATGTAACTTGACAACACGATTAATGCAAAACTTCTTCTTTCTGGGGCTACTTTCACGTGCAGTTCTCAGAATTGAGTGCCAAATCAATGAGCTAAAAAGTGTTGTACTGTGAAATTTAAGCTCGATATCTCTTAAACTATAAACCAAAAAGGGGGGTTTGTATGGTAGGTGGGAGTAGTTTAGTCAGATCTTACTCATCTTAAAACATAACCTTCGCTTCGAGGATAAAAGCTTACAAAATGGGGTGGGTTTAGTTTTCGACTAATCTTTTTCATTTTAGAACTCAAGCTCCAATTAAACAATAGAAGCTTGTATGCAAAATGTCAGATCGATAACTCTTAAACTACTGATGTAACCGCGGGGACAAATAGACGGAAACCCCAAAAACAGGGAAGTTTCTATAAGTTAAGGGAGTTTTGGCCGATCTTACCAATTTTAAACCTTAACCTCCCCTTCGAGGATCTGAGATTGCATATGAAATTTCAGCTTGATATTTCTTAAACTACGTTTGTAATCGGGGAACACACAGACGGACACCCGCAAAAAGGGGGAGTTTCCATGGGAGGTGGATGCAGTCTATGTCCGATCTAGCTCACCTTAAAACTTAACCTCTGCTTGAGAAATTTAAGTTTTAATACCAAATTTCAGCTAGATAGCTCTTACATTACGGCTGTAATAAGGGGCGTATACATACGGACACCCCAAAAAGGGGGAGGTGGGAGTAATTTTTATATGATCTTGTTCATCTTAAAACTTAACCTCCCCTTAGAGTATAGAGTTTCAGCTCAACAGGTCTTAAGCTGCGGCTGCAATCGGGGAACACACAGACGGACACCCCCGAAAAGGGGGGGTTTCTATGGAAGGTGGATGTAGTTTTTGTCCGATCTTGCTCATTGTAACGTGGTTTTCTCGTCCGCTGAGGTAAGTGCAGTCGTCGCCTGGGTCGCCATAAGGATCCACAAAACCTTACGGATTAAGAACTCAGTAGATTTTCCCTGACTAGTACAAAATAATAGTATTGTTTAGTAATGGTGTAATTCAAACTTACAATTTACTGGATAAAGTATTTAGATACAAAAACAATTTAGACTCAGTAATAGCGATGTTGTCATGTTCCGTAATTTTTTACCCAGGCCGATTTTTGATGATCGAAAACTTTTATTATACACTTGGTGAGTATTGATGTCACCTATGACAGCAATTACAGATTTCGGGACTCGAGTCGATTTAAGATAATCGGGAACTTTACGAATCGATCGATTTGAGGTTATCGGGAACTTTATAGTACACTCATGGAGTTCGAAACGCGTCATCCTAGTGCGTGTCACACTGAATTTGACAAAAAAAAACACTTTTCTGATCGTTAGCCGAATTTGATGTATCATTTGATACACTAGCGTAAATTGTGATATATAATCAATACGATCGACTAAAAAACTTACAAACAATACAGTTTAAAATACTCCCAAAATTGTGGAAGTCAAATAGGTCAGAATCATTTCGCTACTGAGGAACGTGGTAATTCGGGTACTTTAGATAATTCTGGTTCCTACCAGCAACTCGGCAACGTACCGATAATTCGGGTTCATCGGTTGGTAAAATTTATATCAGTAGTATGTTGTCAGCTTAGTGATTCGGGTTTTGTCGGGGTTTCAGGTTAATATCGGCAAGTGGTGATTGATTTGTCGGTGGTTTAGGTTCATATGAGGAATAAGTAGCCGTCTTGGTGATTCGGGTTTTGTCGGGTATTCAGGATATTTTCAGCAATTCGGGAATATATCAATGTTTCCGCTTTAGTCGGTAAATCAGCTTGTTATCCCCAACTCAGGATCGGGTCGATGACTCACGTTCTTCATCAAATCGACTTTTGTAACTCGTAGTCTCCGAATACGAGGCCGCACTTATAATCGTACTCGACGAAGTGTTAGTATCTAAATGATACGGTGCAATTAAAATACAATGCACGAAGAGTATCTTCGTGTATCAGACCGAAATCTGTGCAACCGACGAGTAGGCATAATCAACCGGAGTTGGATTCAACAGACCAAAGTCCGATTTAACAGACCAAAGTCCGATTCAACAGACCGAAGTCCGATTTAACAGACCGAAGTCCGATTCAACAGACCGAAGTCCAATTTAACAGACCGAAGTCCGATTCAACAGATCGAAGTCCGATTCAACAGACCGAAAACCGATTAACTTACTTACTTACTTAAGTGGCCCATTACAACTTACGAACGTGGTTCATATATTTAAGGGCTAAAGTTTTAAGGAATTCCATACGCTACGGTCTTCTGCGTGAGTTTTCCAGTTAATCCTAATAGCTGGTGGCACGTCGCCTACCACTTGGTCCATCCAATGGTGGATCTCCCTGCTCCGTCCTTCAGGTTCGCCTTCAAACACCTTTCTCCCTAGCAACATGTCCCAGTCATCGTTGTCGTCGCATTCTGACTCTTTTAGCTACGTCGATGTCGTGGTAAAGCTCATACAGCTCATGGTTCACCCGATGGCGAAACTCGGAATCGACACAGATATGTCCATATATTTTTTGGAGAACTTTTCTCTCTAATACTTCCATGAATCGGCAGCATACAACAGAACGGGTAAGATAAGTACCTGGTATAGCTGTTTCTTAGTATCCCCAGAAAAGGTGTTGCTACTATAGTGCGGCCGAAGTCCGTTAAAACATATAGTGGCGAGCACTATTCCTCTCTTGATTTCTTGGCTTACATTATTTTTCTTATTGACGGAAGATCCGAGGTAGGTAAGTTCATCGACTACCTTAAAACAATAATTGTCAACGTTCACGGTGCGTCCCCATCGAGAGGACTCTTTGTTCGTCGAAATCATTATTTTTGTTTTCCCCTCGTTGATCGTTAAACCCATTTTTGCTGACTCCTTTTCTAGTCATGAGAAAACTGCAGTAACATTCCGCAGATTTCGGCCAATGATGTCTATATAATCGCCATAGGCTAGTGGCACGTGGCTCTTGTGGAATATGGTGCCGGACATGTTGACACCAGCCTTTAACACCACCTTCTCCATAACATAAATAGTGTACAGGACAAGCTATCACCCTGCCTGAGACCTCTTTTTTGTTGAATGGTTCAGAGTGATCCTTACCAATTTTAACCGAGGATTTGGTGTTTTCCAAGATACATCTGAAAAGTCAAATTAGCTTTGCAGGAATACCACACTCAGACATGGCCTTATATAGCCTATTTCTTATCGGAGAGTCGAAGGCAGCTTTGTAGTCGACAAAGAGGTGGTAGGTGTCGATCTGCTTTTCATGGGTTTTTCCAGGATTTGTCGTAAGGTGGATATTTGATCCGTCGTAGATTTACCTGGCCTAAAGCCGCACTCTTGTATATGGGACATAACAGACTGAGACTCCAATCCCCAGGCATGCTCTCCTCTTGCCAAATTTTCTTCATAAGATGATGCATGCTCCTAATCAGCTCCTCCCAGCCAGCCTAAAATAATTCAACAGGGAGACCATCGGCTCCAGAAGCTTTGTTGTTTTTAAGGCGAGACATTGCCACATTTATCTCGCCCTGACTCGAAAGTGGACAGTTTATACGATCATCATGGATTGGAGCGGGGTCTTCTGGAGTGGAGTCCATATCCATTCTGACGTGATCTCTCCCTATCTTCAGAACGTTATCCGGGTCCGTCACTAGCTAGCCATCGCTGTCCTTGCAGGAGGGCAACCCTGTTCCATGCATTCTCTCCTTAACTCTCTGGTAGAATTTTTAGGTTTCCCCTCTACTTCAAAGCAACTCTGCGCACTCATTCTGCCTCTTCTTCAGCTCCTTCTTTTTCCGTATAAAAAGACGAGTTGCCACTCGTCTCTTCTCCCTGTGCCGTTCACGAACAGCTCTCGTTGCCATTGGCTGCAGTTTCGCCCTGTATACAGCATCCGTCTCTCTCTTGTGGCATTGCGACATTCATCATCGTACTAGGCATATTCTTGAGACGGCTTTAAGTACCCAAGTAAGCTTTTCGCAGTCCGTTCTATGGAGTCGGCTATATATTGCCACTGCGAGGTTATATTATCAGGGGTTGGAGCATTCCACAGCAGTTGAGTTAGGTGGTTGGAGTACTCCGTTCGTGCACGTGGTAAAGGTTATACAAATATAAACATATCAAAAAACAAAACAAAAATCATACCAAACTAGATGACCCCTTACTAACACAGTACAACATTTTTCAGCCTAAAACGTGACAAATTCCCCTATACTATACTTACTAACTTCAATTCGATATTAAATTACTATGGCATGTAACTTGACAAAACGAATGATGCAGAACTTCTTCTTTTTGGAGCTACTTTCACGTGCAGTTCTCAGAATTGAGTCCCAAAATCATGTGTTGTACTGTGTAATATGCACAAAGTCACCTGTTAAGGTTAACAGGTTGGAACAGGCAAAGAATATCCCTTTGATTAAATAAATATATCCCATATCTAATACCCTTTAGCACAGTTAAACAATTTCTAGATTTAGATCTAAGAGATTTATATGAGTTCTTATAGGATTTCTGTTCAACCCTTTGCATTGTGTTTTGTTGTATTCAGGAGATTTGCCCATAATATATGGCGAGACAGTAAAATCGTGCAAATCTCTGCGATTTATGTGATGAGTTTTATATAAGAAAATATGCAAAACAAGGTATTCATTTTGTTCTCTATGCGTTATGAAATCCTGCTGGAATTGTTATGTTCAAGTTCAACAAAATTTTGAAAGTTTAAATGGTCATCAACATTTCATATACAAAATACATTTGGCTAAACGTGCACAAAGTTCATTGGTTTTTATACTTTGCCTCTGGATTTCCTAGTCTTTGGTCGCCGTCTTTGTGCCATACAATTTTTACTTACGAGAAAATGGTAATTTGCACTTTAACACCTCAATAATGTCGTTAACACACACACACATAGCAACACATACTAATACAATTGCACGTAGACATATACTGCTGCCGCTAGGAACAGTAGTGTATGGCTACGCATCAATGGAGGGGCTAAAACACCATCAGCATCATCGTCATCACTTACAATGATGCGCAGCACAACCACCCAACTGCTGGTTGGTAAAAAAAAGTGTGAACGAACGGAGGTCTCAATGTTTTTATTTGATTTTATCGTTTTTTCTACCTTGAATATTTCCATAAAACAAACGTATTTTCACACTTTTTTACGGGCTGCCGAAGAACATAATTTGCATATTTTTTTTTTTTTTTTCAATAAAATAAAAACAAAGCACTACTTGGCCAAACTGGGTGATAATGGTTTGGTTGTTGGGTATGACTAAACCAAACTGTCATTGGGGAAGATATTTGCACACACATGGAGGGAAGGGTATATTAATTTTGTTCTTCCATTTGTAACTCCCATAAGGAGGCGTGGTGGATAAAATATATATATTAGGATGGCAGCGAAAATTCAACTTAGAATTTTCGGTAATGCCCGAGCGAAATATTGTGTCAGTTGTTTTAAAAGGGCTATATATGAAAATGAGTTTATGTTTGTTTGTTTGTATTTTTATGTACCGCATAGACTCGAGAACTACTTAACCGATCTTTTTGAAATTCTCTCAGAAAGTAGCTGTGTGTTCGGTCGTGAAAATAGGGTACTTTTATCTGTGATATATCAAGTGTTTCTCCAAACTCCTTGACAATTTGTGTGGATGCACTTGGCAAAAAAGTTCGTGATCCAACACGAAATGGGCGGGATTGGATCTGTGGGCGTGGTAAAAAACTTCAACATTTAAAAGGCTATATCTCATAAACTATAAGAGGTATAAAACTGATATTTACCATGTGTTGTTGTTACAGTATGAATTACTGCCAAGGTGGAAGTGGGTTGTGCCACGCCCCATCAAAAAGAAACCGTTATAACAGCCATAAGAATAGTTTGAGCGTTCTAAAAATTTCAGTATAGTAGAGTAAATTTGGGACTATGTTAGAAAAAAGTTCCGAGACGTCAATATTTGACTATTACATATTTGTGAGAAAAAATACAATTCCATAATCGAACTTTAGTAAAAAATATAGGATTTTCTAAGGTTTTAATAAGAAACAGCCCTCGAACTCTTTGGAGCCCGATAAATAGTTGTTCGATCTTACGCAAATTTCCGTTATGTATTTTTACATCAAGTAACACAATATTCTGGTCGAAAATTTTTAAATTTCCACGAAAAAAACATCTTACATTTTGCAGCCGTCTTAGGGTCTATAAATGATCATCGTTGAATTCGAAGTCGATTTACTAATGTCCGTCTGTCTGTCTGACCCCGACGTTATAGCAGTTGTTTAGGAGTTCCCGAGTTGTAATTTTGTATACGAGTACAAGCATCTATGTATGCTCTACGCGGAGGATAATTTCTGAGAAGAGAAACAATATCGACTAAAAACTATTTCCACCGCCCATATAAAATTCCGCTCTTTAGGGGTGTCCGTCTCTCTGTCCGTTTCCGTGATGACAGTCGTAGTTAACGAACTATCGACCTCAAATTTGGTGTAAAATGAGAAAGATCATTAGAAACTACTCCCACCACCTATCAAAACAGACAATTTTTTATATAAAATAAAAACTTAATTTCCTTTACACCCCATGAATGAGGTATGGGATAGTTTTTCGCGTTGTTGTGAATTAAGACGCTTTCTATTTTTAGATTCTCAACTAACGGCACCTACTTGTTTATCGACGAATGCGAACGTCACTGTTTGAGAAGCTTTTACTAGACATACCGACACTTATACTGCGAAGTTGCTGACGACATCGAGGGTGCCGGCAAGGAAAGAAAATTTAATTTTTTAGATGACTGGAGCCAGGAGTTGAACCTGGGATCTCCCGCATGGTAGTGGCGTGTTCTAACCATCATGCCACGACCGGTCCCCGCTCATCGAGAGCTATTGAGCTGAAATTTGGTATACAAGCTTCTATCCTCAAAATGGAGGTTATGTTCAAAGATGAGCAGGATCGAACAAAAACTACTCCCTCCTACCATACAAAAACTCTATTTTTAAAGGTGTCCGCCCGCTTGATCACACGATTACGGCAGTAGTTTAAGAGCTATCCAGTATGCAATTTATAATTTAGTATGCAAGCATCTATCCTATTAGCGAAGGTTGAGTTCTAAGATGAGCAAGATCGCTCAAAAATACTCCCACATCTCATAAAAACACCCCCTTTTTCGGGGCTTTTCGCCTGTCTGCCACTGCGATTACAGTCTTAGTTTAAGAGCTATCTTGCCAAAACAAGCTTATATTCTCTGCACGGAAGTTAATTTCTGAGATAAGCAAGATCGAACAACAACTACTTCCACCTTCCATACATAACTCCCCCTTACGGGGTGCCGACTGCCGACACAGCGACTACAGCATAAGTTTAAGAGCTAGTAAGCTGCTTTTCTTTAAGTGAAGGTAAATATCTAATATCAGTAATATCAAACAAAAACTACTTCTACCTCTCATACAAATTGCCCTTTTTTGGGGGTGTATCCCTGCTATTACAGTCGTAATTTAAGAACTTTCGAACTGCAATTTGGCATGCAAGCTAATATTCTCCAGGCGTGTGTTAAGTTCTAAGATGAGCAAGATGAACCAAAAACTACTATCACCTCCCAAACAAATTGCCCCTTTTTGGGTGTGTTCGTCTGTCTGCCACCGCGATGACAGTCGTAGTTTAAGAGCTTTTGAGCTGAAATTTAGTATGCAAACTTCAATCCTCGAAACGGAAGTTAACTACTAAGATGAGCAAGATCGAACAACAACTACTACCACGTCCCATACAAAACTACACCTTTTTGGGGTTGTCCGTCTGTTTGCCACCGCGATGACAGTCGTAGTTTAAGAGCTATTGAGCTAAAATTTGGTATGCAAGATTCTGTCTTCTAAGCGGAGGTTTAGTTCTGAGTAGAGCAATATCGGTCCAACTACTCCAACCTTCCATTCAATTTTCCCATTTATGGGGCTCTGTCCCTTACAATCGAAATTTAAGAGCTATCGAGCTGCAATTTGGCATGCAAACTTATATTCTCTAGGCATAGGTTAAGGTTAAGATGAGTAATATCGGATAGAAACTGCTAACACCTCCCATACATATTGCCCCTTTTTTGGGGGTGTTCGTCTGTCTGCCACCGTGATTGTATTCGTAGTTTAAGAGCTCTCCAGCTATAATTAGGTATGCAAACTTTAATCCTCGAAACGAAGGTTAAATTCTTAGATGAACAAGATCGGTCAATAACTACTCCCACCTCCCATACAAATTGCCCTATTTTAGGGGTCTGTGCTTGGGATTTTAGTTGTAATCTATGATTTATCGAGCTGCAATTTGACATTAAAGCTTATATTCTCTACGCGGAAGTTGAGTTCTGAGATGACCAATATCATACAAAAACCACCTTCCATACAAACTCTCCCTTCTTGGGGGGTGTTCGTCTGTCTGCCACCGCGATTGTAGTTGTAATTAAAGAGCTATCCAGCTAAAATTAGGTATGCAAACTTCAATCCTCGAGACAGAGGTAAAGTTCTGAGATGACCAAGATCGTACAAAAACTACTCCCACCTTCCATACAAAACTCCCCCTTATTAGGGTTGTCCGTCTGTCTGACCCCGCGATTGTTCCAGTAGTTTAAGAGCTTTTGAGCTAAGATTTGGTATGCAAGCTTCTGTCCTCTAAGCGTAGGTTAAGTTCTCAGATGAGCAAGATCGAAAAAAATTACTTCCACCTCCCAAAAAAATTGCCTCTTTTTGGGGGTGGTCGTCTTTCCACAGTAGGTTGTAATTGGGAATGGTTGTCTGTCTATCTGTCCCCCCGAGTGCAGAAGTAGTTAAAAAACTATCGAGCTTAAAATTGGTATACAAGCTTCCATATTCTTTGCGGACGTTAATTTCTATGATGAGAATGATCGGACAACAACTATTGCCAACTCCCAGACAAACTCCCCCTTTTCGGGGGTTACAAATTGCATAACAATGTAAAGTACTTTTTATACTCTCACCCTTGGGTTGGAGGGTATATACCATTTGATACGACCCAAAAGTATTACATATAGAAGGAATCCCTTTGGACCCTAGGTTTCTTTCAACCATATTCGATTCATGACTTTTCATGTCGTTTGATCCATGTCCGTCTGTCTGTCTGTCTTTCCTGCTGGTACGCACGATATCTTTGAAATGACCAAACCAATTGTTTTGTATGGGTTAATATTTTCCCAGAACTACTTACGGGATTGCATGTGGCCTATATGGCCACGCCCCTTCTGGTACCTCTCATACAATTGTACCATTTCGCCCACTTTACAAATCGAGTAATAATATCTATACAGCTAACTCGGTCGGGCCCAAATTCTGCATTTAGTAAAGCAGGATAATGTTTGGGAAAAAATTAGATGTCTAGCCACGCCCCTTCTGGTACCTGGCATACAAATGTGTCATTTCGCCTACTTTACAAATCTTGTAATAATATCAATACAACCAACGCGCTCGTGTCTAATTCTAAATTTTGTTAAGCTATAATAGGATTAAGTTTTGGAGAAAGAAATGAAAGTCTAGCCATGCCCCTTTCTGGTACCTCCCGTACAAATGCACCATTCCTCCCACTTTAGAAATCTATAGTAATAATATCAAAACACCCAACGCGATCCTGCCCAAGTTATGTATTTTGTTAGGCTATAAAAGGATTCAGTTTTGGAGAAAAAATTTAAAGTCTAGCCACTCCCCTTCTGGTCCTTTCAATACAAATATAAGATTGTCTTGATATTGTTAATAATTCTATTATTATTGCATCATCATAATCACAACCACCTCACAAATCTAATCCCACCTCACAACTTCAATCACAAAAGCACATTCCCGCATTGTCGTTTAAAAATCCAATTCCTGCACAAAAATCTGATATTTATTAATTCGGTTTACTATTTATGTACTTTAATTGCAACTAATTTACGGTTGATTGCAATTGCACATTTTCGATTATCTCCTGATATGTGTTGTTGTGGTACTGTTGAAAAGTGCGAGTGTTTGCCACAATGCAGTGAGTGCAGTCAATAGCATTTTCTTTTATGAACTTTCACAAATATCTTCTTGACTTTACCGCACATGCACCACTGACATCATTTGCAGCTTCTCTGCTATATTGTGAAAATTCCCATGTACTGCGGGAAAGGAAGGAAGTAGTGAGTGCCTTTGAATACAATTCAATTTAGTTGTTATGGAACGATAACGACAACGATGATGCCAATATCAACTTAAAGTCCAATTACGTTACCAATGGCAAATATCAATATATACGACGAGTACATGTTTATGATACATTCCAAGTAACTCACAAATTCGTTTGTTGTTGAGACGATTGTGTCAGCCCTGGAAGGGGTAAACCGGAAAAGTTCCTTGTTATCGTATTTGGTGTGTATGGGAATAACATACGACCGACAGTGGGTTGAATAATGAAAGATTTAGTGGAAGTATTTGGTTGTATTCAATGAAACTTGATTAATTTGAGTGTTTCTCCTAAGGACTTTCATAACATATTCACTTCATAGCCTCATTGCTTTTTGTTTAATTAGTAGATGTCTCTTATATGATAAATATAATTTAGCAAAGCAAATTATAGTGTTTTGTGTTTCATCTTTACCATGTTAACCCGATTTTATCTTATCCCCTTCACATGTCGATAATAAAACTTAAAAGATATACATAAATTACTATCCCACACTTCAGTAGCTTCACTAGCATATATATGTTCTTATCCATCCTGTTAACCTTTAACCTTTATGAAAAACATTCTCTTTCACACACAATGTCGAGTGTTTAAACAAATCCTGACAAAAGTGTCACATACGACGAAACACATGTGCTAATTTCAACAAGTGACTTATTTGTTTACAAAACGTACACAGGATCAGGTTAATAAGCCTTAAGGTTATGCTATGGAAATTGTAGTTAAATAACTTTAACACACCCTCCCACACAACACAGTTAGGTATAAGGATGAACCAAGCGACTAAGAAGAGACAAAAGAGACTGAAATAGTGGTGAAAGAATGCTGGATAGAGGAAGAGGCAAACAACAACGCTCAGTATAAGTTGATGCATATATATAGTTAAAGATACACATCGATTATTATTTTGAAGACGACTTGGGAAATTGAAAGGTAGTTTTTAATTTATTGATGTTTTTATGTGGTATTACAAAAAAAAAATTTAATTTCTCGTTACACCCCATGAATGAGGTATGGGTTAGCTTCTCGCGTTGTTGTGGATTAAAACGCTTTATATTTCTAGATTCACCGCTAACGGCACCTAATTGCTTATCGAAGAATGCGAACGTCACTGTTTGAGAAGCTTTTACTAGACATGCCGATTGACTCGACACTATACTGCGACGTTGCTGTCTACAACATCGAGGTGGCCGGCAATGAATGAAAAATGTAGATGACTGTAGCGGGAATCGAACCCGGGATCTCCCGCATGGTAGTCGCGTGTTCTAACCACTATGCCACTGCTGGTCCCGTGTGGTATTACAGTACATATTAAATAACACAGTAGAACATTTTTCAGCACATTGATTTGGGACTAAATTCTGAGAACTGCAAGTGCAAGAAGGCCCAAAAAAAAGAAGTTCTGCATCATTCGTTTTGTCATGTTACATGCCATAATAATTTAATATCGAAGTTAGTAAGTACGGTATAGGGAATTTGTCACGTTTTAGGCTCATTTGTTTGACATAACTCGAGAGCCACTAGACCGACTTAGTTGAAACAAATTTAAAAGAAAAATAAGAATTACAATTCATTTTATTTGCTTATATAACGGGACGGGAATGGAAATTTGCCCAGAGGTGAAAAGTTACTGATTGTCACTCACTTGGGAGTGACCAGAAGCGATTCCTTTGTGGCACTGTCCAAGCAGCTAACTACTTCCGGTCTTAGACCAAGTATTCCTCGGGCAATGACTTTAAAGCAACCGCTTAGAAGTTAGCTAAAGTTAGAAGGCGAAATGTTGAGTAACTTAATCGTCATGCTATCACCGATGCGTCTTGGGAAGTAGGTAACAGAAGTTACTGAAGCTCAACAACACAGGCTCTCCTAGTGGCTTTGGCAGCCCCAAGAAACTAGGATCGGGCGCGGTGGCCTAATAAGCCACTCTCCTTAAAAAAAATTTATTATGAAAACACGAAGAAAAGGAAAAACAAGAACCCCCCAAATGTTGACGACCCCCGCAAACGATATAAGGACCATGATTTAAGGACCATTCCAGGTGCATGTCCGAACTCGATACAGAGATGGTGCCTCTATCCAACTGGCGGATGTCCTCGACAAATACAAGGCTGACATCACCGCCATACAGGAAATGAGATGGACGGGACAAGGATGCACACGACGGAAGAACTGTGACATCTTTTACAGCTGCCATGCAGAAAGACACGAATTTGGATGTGGTTTCATAGACGGCAAGAGACTTCGACACATGGTCTCGCGGTTTAACCCTGTAAGTGACCGTATAGCCACCATTCGCATCCGGGCGAAACAGTTTAACATTACGCTGATTTGTGGACACGCCCCGACTGAAGACAAAGACGATGACATCAAAGATGCATTCTATGAGCGCCTGGAGGATATATATGACCGCTGCCTGCACATGACATTAAAATTGTTTTGGGAGATTCTGAAGCTAAAATAGGAAGGGAAGATGCTCTAGGATCAGCAGTCGGAAAATTCAGTCTACACAACAACACCTCCGATAACGGATTCAGACTGGTAAGTTTCGCGTCGGCAAGAAACATGGTTGTAAGTGGAACCAGATTCCCACATAAAGATATCCACAAGGCAACCTGGTCAAAATACAAGAAATCAGATTGATCACGTGGTAATTGATGGAAGGCATGTCTCAAGCGTTATGGACGTGCGTGTGATGCGCGGTGCAAATATTGACTCGGATCACCACCCAGTTGCAGCCAAGGTACGCACACGATTAAGTAGAGCTAAAAACACTCGTAATCAAACGCAAAGGAAGCTAGACATCACAAAGCTGCATACCACTGAGATAGCCAATGCCTACTCCAACCAACTCTCTCAATTACTCCATACAAATCCCCCTAGTTCTGATATTCCCGACATGCAGTGGCAGCATATTGCGAATTCTATGACCACTGCCGCAACAACCGTATTGGGTTATGAAAAACCACGCTCAGACAAGCCCTGGCACGATGATGAATGTCGCGAAATGTCTGAGGAAAAGGATGCTGCATACAAGGCAAAACTACAGCCAATGGCAACGCGTGCGGTGACGGAGCGTTACAAAGAGAAAAGGAGGGAGATGAAACGCCTGTTCAGACGGAAAAAGCGTCTGTGGAAGAAAAGAGAGAGCCAGGATATCGAAAACTACAGGGATAGAGGTGAGGCCCGAAAGTTCTACCAAAAGGTAAAAAGTAAAGGTTTTGGAACAGGGAGGACAGAGACGGAAATCTGGTCACGGACACTCAGAGTGTGCTGCAAATATGGAGGGAACACTTTCAATCTCTACTAGTTCCCAAAGGCAGCATAAGTGACGAAATCGCACCAATCATCGACGAAGGAGTAGACTGTCCACCACCGAGCCAAAACGAGATCAGCATGGCAATTGCGCGGCTTAAAAATAATAAAAGTGCGGGAGCCGATGGACTGCCGGCAGAGCTTTTTAAAGCCGGCGGCGATAAGCTAGCAACATAAATGCACAAGCTCATAAACTCGATTTGGCACAAAGAATGCATGCCCGATGATTGGAATCTGAGTGTTCTATGTCCTGTGCTAAAGAAAGGCGATCCTAGTGTGTGTACCAACTATCGAGGGATTAGCCTTTTACCCATCGCATACAAGGTCCTGTCTAGTGTGTTATGTGAAAGACTGAAGCCCCTTTTGGCGAACCTGATTGGACCTTATCAGTGTGGCTTTAGACCTGGTAAATCCACCACCGACCAGATATTCACGCTGGAGAAGACCCAAGAAATGCAGATCGATATCTACCATCTGTTCATCGATTACAAAGCTGCATTTGACAGTCCGATACGACAGAAATTGCTGGATGCTATGGCTGAGTTTGGTAGCCCCGCAAAACTAATTCGACTCTGCGGGATGACACTGACTGAGACGAAGTCTTCAGTGAAAATTGGCAAAAATCTGTCAGAGCCATTTTCTATCAAGCGAGGCTTTAGACAATGCGATAGTCTGTCCTTCGATCTCTTTAACATCGTTATGGAGATGATCATGCGGAAAGCAGCAGTAAACAGGAATGGCACCATATTTTACAAAAGCCACATGTTGCTCGCGTATGCTGATGATATCGATATTATTGCACGTGGATTGCGAGATGTTACTGCGGCTTTTTCGAGCATTGAAAAGCAGTCGGCTGAAGTGGGTCTGGTAATAAACGAGGACAAAACAAAGTTATTTGTTTCAACGAACAAAGAGTCCACTCGTCTGGGACGCTGCGTGAACGTTGACAACTATAATTTTGAAGTGGTAGTTGATTTTGTCTACCTTGGCTCCGCCATAAACAAAAATAATAATGTCAGCCTCGAAATCAAAAGACGAGTATTGATCGCAAACCGCTGCTACTATGCGCTAAGCAAGCGATTTAACGACAAAGCGCTCTCTCGAAGAACAAAGATTCAGCTCTACCAGACTCTGATCTTACCTGTCTTGCTCTACAGCGCAGAATCGTGGGTAATGACACAAGCGGATCAATTTATTCTGGGAGTCTTCGAGAGAAAAATACTCCGCAAAATATTTGGACCCATCATCGTGAACGGCGAGTACCGTCGTCGAATGATTCATGAGCTGTATGAGCTGTACAACGACATCGACGTGGTCAAGCGCGTTCAAATAGACCGAATGCGCTGGCTTGGCCACATTGTACGAATGGACGAAAACGCTCCGGCTCGAAAAGTCTTCGGCAATAAAGTCTTCGGGCGACCAAAACTCCGATGGATGGACCAGGTGACGGAAATGTGAAGTATGCTTGGTATGACAAACTATCTACGGAGCGCAAAAGACCGAAGCGCTTGGAATGGTTTTCTACGTCATCTATCAGTGAATTTCTGTTGTTGCTGCCAGTAAAGAAGAAGATATAACGTTTCCCTTTATAAGCCACAGTTTCACTTTTCCATTCATCAAATGAATTTGAACTGGGTTTATTTTGTAGAAGTTACAATAAAACTGTTGCACTCCGTGGCGTATGATTTACGTAGAATATTACTTATGAGAATCATACGTTACCATATAGTATTTATGTTATGTCAAACAAAAGAGCCTAAAACGTGACAAATTCCCCTATACGATACTTACTAACTTCAAATCGATATTAAATTATTATGGCATGTAACTTGATAAAACGAATGGTGCAGAACTTCCTCTTTTTCGGGCTACTTTCACGTGCAGTTCTCAGAATTGAGTCCGAAAATCATATGTTGTACTGTGATATTATGTGACGATATGAGGCCTACCCATGCCAGAGCGTATGAATTATGTATGATTTTATTTATAGCTCATACGTAATTCGTTATATACGAAAGTAAATGTAAAGGCGCGTCAAGACATAAGGAATCTGTAGAAAAACTTGTCTGTCAGGAGAGTTATCAATAAAGAATTGTCAACAACCGTTCAGACACAAAATTTTCTCGCATCGCCTAAGACATTAGTAGCCGTATTTCATCTACGAGTCGTTTGTATATTTTAGTTATTTTTTCTGCAAAAGATACGAAATCACGTTTTCGTTCTTATAAAGGCAATGCTAACTAAACTTATCACAAAATATGGACAACACAATATAACTTACTTACTTAAGTGGCACATTAAAACTTTCGAACGTGGTTCATAAATTCGAGGCTTGAAGTATTAAAGAATTCCACACGCTTCGGTCTTCTGCGTGTGTTCTCCAGTTGGTCCTACCATATGGTGGCACGTCGCCAATTACTTGGTCCTTCCAAAGAAGTTTGTGTCTCCCTGCTCTGTGTCGTCCTTTAGGTTCGCCTTCAAACACTTTTTTCGCTAGAGCATTTACATCCATCCTGGCAACATGTCCCAGCCATCGTAGTCGTTGGATTCTGACTCTACGTCGATGTCGTGGTACAGCTCATACAGCTCATGGTTCATCCGATGGCGAAACTCACCGTCGACACAGATAGGTCCATGTATTTTTCGGAGTACCTTTATCTCGAATACTCCCAGGTGGTGTTACTAAAGTACTGCCGAAGTCCGTAAAACAAATATTGGCGAGGACTGTTCTTCGGTTAACTAAAACGTGACGAATACCTCTATACGATACTTACTAACTTTAAATCGATATTAAATTACTATGGCAGGTAACTTGACATAACGAATGATGCAGAACTTCTTCTTTTTGGGACTACTTTCACGTGCAGTTCTTAAAATTGAGTCCCAAATCAGTGAGCTGAAAAATGTTGTACTGTGTAATGTATGTAACATAACAACAGCGTAAGACCTTTTCAACACATCTTGTTTAAGCACTCGAAAACTCTTTAGTATTTCAGCTCTTTCGTAAACATGAAACGAATATGAAACTGTTACTTCTAGCTACCAACACGTTATCGATCGACCCCCCTACCTTAATTTTGGCAACAACTCTTTACCAACTAATAACAGCCTAAATATGTAAATTACTCGACACACTTATTTTTCAAATCATTAATAGTAATTGCATCTTATTCTCTTTGCAGTAATGCCCATTCGGCAATTACACAAACATTACAAACTTCCACTTGAAAATTCTCCAAGAGCATAATACACGAACTTGGTGCACATATAAAACTAAACACTTCGATGCATGATATAGATTAATATACGTTATAACTCATGTAAATTTGCCTATCCCCAAGCCGCTCCCCATCCCTCATTGGCAACAGGTGAGTTATCACAGCCTAAGTACATTTACATTATGGGTCATTCGTAGTCCTTTCATATTGATTAATTACCTCCGGTGGGGGTGGTTGGTACGAAGATGCTAACGGTCATAGTACTCAACCATTTTGGTATAATGCATACAGGCTCTCAACAAGAGTGCAAGAGTACTTGTAGATAAACATAGCAAAGTATTACATCCTTAAGCCTTAAGTAAGTTTACATTGCTGCAGATGTTGGTTGTTATGATATAATCATAAATTGTGCCCCATAATATATATATAACTATAGTATTAAATAGATTATATGCCCACTGAGAATGGACAACAAACAAACATACAAACTAAACGAGGACCAAATGGCTAAAGTTTATTTGCATACATAGTAATATCCATAATAATCACCTACAACGTTATAGTTATGGTCGTCATCCTAGCAACTTGTATATGGATTCTTAGCTAATGTATATGGATAATACCATGTGCAGTAACTATAGTTAGGCGATACACGAGAAAATTATGACACGTTGTGCCTATGTTGCTATAAAATAGTGATTTAATGTTGATTTTAAACTATTTAATAGTTAGAAGAACTCACAACGTCTGATAGATTATGAGTTCCACGGGAAATGGTGGTACAAATGTAAGAAGGCGTAACCTAAATGGCATGTTATCACCGATGCATCTTAGAAGGTAGGTAACATAAGTTACTGAAGCTCAAAATAAAAGCTCTCTTAGTGTCTTTGGCAGCACCAAGAAACTAGGATCGATGGCCTAATAAACCACTCTCCTTAAGTAAAATACTATTATTAAAACACGAATAAAAGAAAAATCAAGAACTACCCAAATGTTGTCGACCCCCCGCAAACGTTATAAGGACCAGGACTTAAGGATATGCACCTGAAATGTCCGAACTCTCTACATAGATGGAGTCTTTATCCAATTGGCGGATATCCTCGCCAAGGCATAACAAGGCTGACATAACCGCCTTACATGAAATGAGATTGACGGGACAAGGATGCACAAGATGAAATAACTGTGACATATTTTACATCTGCCATCTGCAAAAAGACACGAATTTGCATGTGAATACATAGTCGACAAGAAACTTTGACATCTGTAAGTGACCGAATAACTACAATCCGCTTCAAGGCAAAATAAGACAAAAACGTGGCGCAAAAGTAAACTTCCGATGTTTTTTGGCTGTAATTTAAAAAAAAAATTAAAAACTTTGATTCTTCTTCTGGATTATATTTATTTGGTCTTTTTGATGAGGGTATATATCATTTGATACGACCCAAAAGTGTAACACATAGAAGGAGTGACTTTAGACCCTAGGTTTCTTTGAACCAAATTCGATTCATGACTTTTTAAGTCGTTTGAGCCATGTCCGTCTGTCTGTCTGTCTGTCTGATGGCTGTCCGGCTGGTTCGCACGATAACTTTCGAAAGGCGCAACCAAATGTTTTGAAATTTTGCACGAGTTATTATTTTCTCAAAACTACTTACGGTATTGCAAATGAGCTACATGGCCCCACCCCTTCTGGTACCTCCCATACAAATACATCATTCCCACTTTAGAAATCGAGTAATAATATCAATACACCCTACGGGATCGTCCCCAAATTCTGTATTTAGTAAAGCTATAACAGGATAAAGTTTTGGAAAAAATTTTGAAAGCCTAGCCACGCCCCTTCTGGTACCTCCCATACAAATCTACCTTTCCGCCCACTATAGAGATGGAGAAATAATATCAATAAATTAAACGTGATCGTACCCACATTCTATTTTTAGTAAAGCTATAACATGATAAAGTTTTGGAGAAAAAAATTGGAAGTCTATTCAGGCCCCATCTGGTACCTCCCAAACACATCTGGTACCGCCCACTTTGGAAATCGATTAATATTATTAAAAGGCCGAACGCGATCGTGCCCAAATTCTGTATTTGGTAAAGTTTAAGCAGGATAAAGTTTTGGAGAAAAAATCTGGAAGTCTAGACACGCCCCTTCTGGTACCTCCCATACAAATGTACCACTCCGCCCACTTTAGAAATAGGGTAATAATATCAATACACTCGACACGATAATGCCCAAATTCTGTATTTTGTTATGTTATAACAGGACAAAGTTTTGGAGAAAAAATTGGAAGTCCAGCGACGCCCCTTATGGTACCTCCCATACAAATGTACCTTTCCGCCCACTTTAGGGATGTACTAATAATATCAGTACACCCAAGGCAATCAAGCATAAATGCTGTAATTAGTAAAGCTATAACAGGATAAATTAATGGAGAATAAATCTGAAGCCTAACCACACCCCTTCTCGTACCTCCCATACAAATGTACCACTCCGCCCACTTTAGAAATAGAGTAATAATATCAATATAATAGAAAATTATTTGTTTTGCTGAGGGTAAGGGTAAATGTAAGTTGGGTTGCCCGACTGAAACTTTTTAACTGGTTTTAATTACAAATCGGTTAATTTTAATAACTCAAGGCTTAAACAATATCTTATATTGGGTGATGGTATTTATCAGTCAGTTTAACTGACTGAAATTTTTGTACTGGTTTTTACATCAAGTCGAGAATATGATGTCATGTAAATGGCCGCCGCCACATTTGATTGCCATTTGAGCCATTTTTATGGCATTTTCCATCACTTTGGCCAAAACTTCCGGCGATAGGTCCTCACATTCTTGACGGATATTGTCTTTAAGAGCTGCAAGAGTCTGAGGCTTGTTGACATAAACCCGCGACTTCAAAAAGCCCCACAAAAAGAAGTCTGGAGCGATCAAATCAGGCGATCTTGCTGGCCAGTGAAAATCGCCAAAACGGGAGATTAGGCGCCCGGGAAATGCATCCTTCAGCATATCGGTTGTTGCAGTGTGTGCCGTTGCACCGTCCTGTTGGCACCACGTGTTTTCCAATCCCAATTCATCAAGTTGCTGCAAAAATAACTCGTTGATCATTGCTCTGTAGCGCTCACCATTCACATCAGTCGTTTGGCCCGCGACGTCTTCGAAGAAAAAAGGTCCGATGACTCCTCCAGCGAAAACAGCACAACATACAATGAGTTTGAGCGGGTGTAATGGCTCTTCGTGGGTTACACACGGATTTTCAGTGCCCCAGAAGCGTAAATTTTGCTTATTAACGTACCCGCTAACATGGAAATGGGCCTCATCACTCATGATTATTTTTGATGAAAAATCATCTTCCTCTTGGTGGTGATTAAGGATGGCTTGAGCGTATGTTAGACGCGATAGGCGGTCAGCAGCTTACAGTTGATGCACCGTCTGGTCTTTGTACGGAAACATCTTCAAATCTTGTACCAAAATTCGCTGTAAAGACCGTCGACTTTTACCCATTTGCGTGACACGTCGCCTGGTCGATGTCGACGGCGCTTCCATGACATCCTCGGCTACAGCAGCAATATTCTCTGCAGAACGGCTACTCCGGAGTCTGCCACGCCTGGCAGCATCTCGTGTTGTGCCAGTCTCTTCGAGGCGAGCGGCTAAACGTCGCAGTGTTTCACCAGTAGGCGTTGGACGGCCAGGAAATCTGCGACGAAATTCACGTTGTGCCAAAGTCACCCACCGATTATTGGTCAAATAAATAGTCAGCAATATTCCGACGGCCATGGCTTAATCGTCTTAAAAAGTCCTAAAACATATTTGGTCTTAAGATACTTGGGCTCTGACACGCGTCTCCTTAAATGCGTTACACTTTTTCTCGTGTCAAATAATATATTCCATCATCGATAAGGGTGATGGTATACAAAGGATGTTTGTATGGCAGATGGGAGATGTTTTTGCCCGAACTTACTCATCTTAGAACTAAACCTCTATTTAGAGGATATAACCTTCAACTTAATATGTCACAATCTATGGCTGTCATCCAGGAACATATATGCGGACACACCCAAAAAGGAAAGTTTGTATGAGTGAGTGTGAGTAGTTTTTGTCTGGTCTTTCTCATCTTAGAACATAGCCTCCGCATAGGTGTTAGCTGCTTGCATACACTCTTTCTCGATAACTCTTAAACTACGGCTTAACTCGCGGTGACAGATAGACGGACATCTGAAGGGACAGACGCATGGACCTTAATACGATTCAGAATTCGATTTTGATCATTTTGATATATATATATATATTAGGGTGCAGCGAAAATTTAGTTTTGGATATTCCGTTATGCCCGATCGAAACATTCTGCGAGTTGTTATGAAATGGCTATGGTTTAAATTTGACCGTGACCTTAAGAGGACAATGGTCAAATCTATATATATAAAAATGAGTTTGTCTTTGTTTATTTGCATTTGTTAGTACCGTATAGACTCGAAAACGGCTTAACGGATCTTTTTGAAATTTTAACAGAAAGTATATGTGTGGTTGTTGGTGAATATAGGGTACTTGAATTTGTCTGATATATAAAGTGGGCATGGCCCTGCCCATTGTACCCTTTTTTTGAAACCGCAATATCTGGAGGACTGTTTCTCCAATCGCCTTGAAAATTTGTGTAGATGCATTTGGCAGCAAAGTTCGTGAGCCAACAAAAAATGGGCGTGATCAAATCAGTGGGCGTGGTAACTGTAGATATGTAACTTGAATATTGATAGCGTGTAGGTACAGGAAGGGTACCCAGCGGCGAAATTAGCAATGACTTGAAAAGGCAACGAGATAGGGGGTCGTATGTTTTTATTTCATCACCCTTAGGGATGAGGGTATTTGCAATGACTTTTTCAAGCAGGCATGCAACAAGGTCTATTTAGACATTCAGACGTTATGTCTTCAACTATTTTCCTAAACACAGGCCTTCTCCTTTCTCTTTGAAAGCCCAATTCTGCAGTCCTTCTTTGAGAAGGGAGAATTTCGATGATTTTTTAAACCAACATTCCGTGAATATACACATTCCTTCTCCCTTCTCGTAGAAGGTATGAAAAGAAAAGGCAACGAGATAGGGGGTCGTATGTTTTTATACCATCACCCTTAGGGATGAGGTATACGACCCAAAAGTGTAACACATAGAAGGAGTCACTTTAGACCCTAGGTTTCTTTGAACCATATTCGATTCATGACTTTTTAAGTCGTTTGAGCCATGTCCGTCTGTCTGGCTGGTTTGCACGATAACTTTCGAAAGACGCAACCAAATATTCTGGTACCTCCCATACAAATACATCATTCCGCCCATTTTAGAAGTCGAGTAATAATATCAATACACCCTACGGGATCGTCCCCAAATTCTGTATTTAGTAAAGCTATAACAGGATAAAGTTTTGGAAAAAATTTTGAAAGCCTAGCCACTCCCCTTCCAGTACCTCCCATACAAATCTACCTCTCCGCCCACTATTCCGCCCACTTGTACCCAAATTCTATTTTTAGTAAAGCTATAACAGGATAAAGTTTTGGAGAAAAAAATTGGAAGTATATCTACGCCCCATCTGATACCTCCCATACACATCTGGTACCGCCCACTTTAGAAATCGTTTAATATTATTAAAAGACCTAACGCGATCGTGCCCAAATTCTGTATTTGGTAAAGTTCAAGGAGGATAAAGCTTTGGAAAAAAAATCTGGAAGTCTAGACACGTCCCTTCTGGTACCTCCCATACAAATGTACCTTTCCGCCCACTTTAGAGATGGAGTTATAATATCAATACACTTGACACTATCATGCCCAAATTCTGTGTTTTGTTTAGTTATAACAGGATAAAGTTTTGGAGGAAAATTTTGGAAGTCTAGACACGCCCCTTCCGGTACCTCCCATAAAAATGTACCGCTCCGCCCACTTTAGAGATGGAGTAATAATATCAATACACTCGACACGATCATGTCCAAATTCTGTATTTTGTTTATTTAAAACAGGATAAAGTTTTAGAGAAAAAATCTGGAAGTCTAGACACGTCCCTTCTGGTACCTCCCATACAAATGTACCACTCCGCCCACTCTAGAAATCGAGTAATAATATCAATATAAAAGAATACTTTGTTTTACTGAGGGTGATGGTATATGTAAGTCGGGTTGCCCGAGTGAAACTTTCATACTGGTTCCTAAAGCAGTTTATGATTAGTTTCAGTCACACAATTCGTATGCATCTTCATAAGTAAGATCGTAGCGTGGCTTACTAACAATCTCGAGGTAGTGAGTTTAAACTCCAACAAGGTTTACTGTCGTTGGAAAAAAATTTAAGTATAGAGAGAAATATATACATACTTACTTAATATCCCTTTACACCCCAAGAATGAGGTAAAGGATAGTTTCTCGTGTTGTTGCGAATTAACATGCTTTCTATTTTACATCCTCAACAAACGGCACCTACTTGTTTATCGACGAATGCTAACATCACTGTTTGAGAAGCTTTTACCAGACAGGTCCTCCATTTTTATGTGTATTCAGGCCTTCCGTCATGCCTTCTTATAGAAAGCGACGATGGAAGGCCTTGTCTCCCAAAGACACCCTATGTTATTTGCATGCGATCTATTAGGCCTTCTACGTCCTTCCTTTCGCCGATGAGAATATTTCAGTGCGCGTGGTATAAAACTTGAAACTGTAAAGGGCTACATCTCATGAACTATGAGAGGTATAAAGCTGATATTTGGTATATGTTGATGGTACAGTAAGGTCGGTCTGTCGCACTTCATACAAATAAAAAATGTTTTGCTGGTCACCCCCTAGAATAAAAGATAATTTAGAAACGAATTTAAAAAAAAAAATATTTTTTTTGCCACGCCCCTTGATCCCGCACATTGGGTTTTTTGTTTCCTGTGTCTCCATTTATAGTCCGATCGTAATGTGTGACATATCAATGTTCTTGGAGTGACAACAGCAACATTTTCTTCTCTGATCACTTTTGACTTCGACGTCAAGTTCTAGAAGATTCTACCGGAATCTCGGATTTTACCCTCCTAAATCAAATTTTTTTTGTAATGATAAAAAAGTTTTTTAAATTCCATGATTCTAGGGGGTGATCGGCACAACTTTTTTTATCGACCAACCCTATGGTATAGTATTGGAAGTGGGCAGTGTAAAAGAGACTTTTAAACAGCAATTATAATAGTTTGTTCGTCCAGTCACAGTATAGTAGAGATATAACCAGGCTAATTCGAACCAAGTTGGCAATAAGGCCAGAGGCGCCGCCCACACACATCAATATTTGATTATTACATATTTGAGAGAAAAAAATACAATATCTTCATCGAACGTTAGTAAGAAAAACATAGGATTTTCTTAAAGCATAAATTTTTATCTCTTTGGGGGCACGTAAAATAGTTGGCCTATCTTCCTCAAATTTCTGTCATGTACTCCGGTGAGCATTCTTAAATTGCCGCAAAAATAATTGTATATTGTCATTATGGGCGTAACAAATGAAAGATTATAATGAATGTACCCTTCACTCCGTTCATACGCGTGGTGATGGGCCAACCTCTTAATGAATCACTCTTTTAATATTGATAGGATGAAATTTAGTGGAGAGAGACTTTTCAAGATAAATTGTCAAACAATACTAAATGAAAATAAGATGACAACTTGACACGATTCATGCATGAAATGCAATAAAAAGGACAAAATTAAAAAAACCTCTAAATGTTTCACACTTTATATAATTAACTAGCTTTACCGTCTCGCGTTGCTGCACCCAAGCTTACAAAGAATCTTCTTATGAATTTAAGCAATACGGGTAAAATACAGACGCTTTATAAGACGAACGAACCAGACCCATTTATGTGATTGTAGCTTTAGCTTTCTTATCCCTAAAAGCACGAATTTCAAAAGATACATTCTTATCACACAACTAAAATGGACTGGTACCACCTCTAATTCTATAGTAAACAAACCCATATACAATTAGAGCTTTAGCCGTTTGGTCTGGGTGATGGTAACAGTTTTATCCCTTTTCGGCCTTTTACCCCATATGCTGGAATTTCTAAAAACTCCATCTGGCGGCTTTCTAATTCTATGGGGATCAAATCTATGTACATTTTCGCAACTCTACCTTAAGGCATTCGGTCTGAGCGATAGTACTTTTTAATTTTTTTCGGTGTTTTTACAATTAAAGAACGAATTTCGAAAAATTACTTTACATGGCACAATTAAAATATTCACTTAAATTTTTGCGTCTATACCTTTAGCTCTAAAAGGTAAGAATTTCGAAAAATAAAAGTACGAATTCCCAAAAAACCATTCTTAGTTCGTGTTTACTCGAAACGGAGAACAACCAACCCAAATTTCATCATCCTATCTACAACCAGTAGACAATTTTAAACATATAAATTTTGAAAATGTTATTGGCATCGGTTCATTTATTTAGCCGCGATAACTATTTTTTCCAAAGGGGCGTGGCACCGCCCATTTCCCAGCGAGACGCATTCCTTCTTGTCCCAGTAACCTATGTAGCAAATCTCATCTTCATACCTTTAATGGCTCGTGAAATATGACCGATGTAAATTTCAGTTTGTGTGGGCGGTGCCACGCCCCATTGTCTAACTATGTTTTCATGTTGACTATGATAGAGGGCCTATGGACAGTATCGAACTAAGAAAATATAATTGCAATCAGTTCATTTATTTGGCCCATATAACAATTTTCTAAAAAGGGCGTGGCATCGCCCACTTTCCACTAACAAAGTATTTTTTCTTATACGACCGATATACGTACCAAATCTCGACTTCGTAACTATAATGGTTTCAAAGATACTTAAAAAAAAAATGAGGTATGGGATAGCTTCTCGCGTTGTTGTGAATTAACACGCTTTCTATTTTGAGATTCACAACTAACGGCACCTACTTGTTTATCGACGAATGCGAACATCACTGTTTGAGAAGCTCTTACTAGACATGACGATTGAATCGACGCTTAATACTGCGAAGTTGCTGTCAACAACATTCGAGGGGAGCCGACAATGAAAGAAAATTTTATTAATTTTTATTTTTTTTTTTCAAATGGGCGGTGCCACGCCCATTTTACCCCCTTGAAATCCGCCTATGTGCACGCCTATATCATAAAAGGAACCTACATTTTAAATTTCACGGTTCCAGCTTTAGCCGCGTGGGCTGGGGAGTGATCAGTCAGTCAGTCAAGCCTTTTATATATGTATATAGATTGCCAGAAAGCCCAGCTTTGAAAGCGAGTGCGCTAAGCGTTTCCATTTAACATCAGAAATTTTAACTGCACTATCGCATCGCTAAAAATTTACAAGGCCTTCCTTCCAACGCCAGCACTCCGATACTGGGTATGTCTCAGTTTCAAGTACTTCTTAATATAGCGCAACGACGTTTAACTAGACATCTGTCTGTCAGTGCATTTATGAATTTCGAACGCGTTGTTCTTTACGCTTGATACTGTGAAATTTTCGCTTTAAAATGTTGTTGGCCGTATTATTACTCGTGTGTTTGTTGTGTCTCGCATTTGTTCTTATCACAACCTGGTTCCGACAGAATTTTAGCTACTGGCTAAAGTTTAAGTTGCCAAGTGCCAAAGCTTCGATCTTTAGTGGCAATTTTATGGATATCATTATGGTGAAAACAAATTTCGCTTATCATCTCAAAACAATCTACGAAGAGCCAAAGTTTGCCAACGAAGCCGCAGTGGGAATTTATGGTGTGTACGAACCTGCATTGCTGATACGAGATCCCGCATTGATTAAGAATATCTTAATCAAAGATTTTGACAAGTTTTGTAATCGTGCAGCACTATGTAGTCCGGTACATGATCCCATAGGAAATTTGTCATTATTTTTTGCTCACTATGCCACTTGGAAAGTTATACGTTCTAAAGTAAGTCCAATTTTCTCGCCGGCAAATTTAAAGCGCATGTATTCATTGTTGCAAGCAGTGGCAAAACATTTAGAGGAATATTTGAATGGCAAGAGCAAACGATATGTGGAGGAAGTGAGATATTTGTCGGGGCGCTTTACCACCGATACTATATATACCGCGCTATTGGGAATCGAATCGAATGCCATTAAGTATCCCAATGAACTTACCTATCTTGAAGCTGTTAAGCACACAAAGTTCAATGTGGCTCGAGTATTCTCTTTTCTGGTTGTGTACTTTATGCCCCACATGGCTGGATTTTTTCGAACCAAAGCATGGTATGAGTCGACTTATACATTTATGAGAGCGCAACTCCATAAAGTAGTGGCGGAACGTGAGCTCAGTGGCCAAAAGCGTCATAATCTCATTGATATTTTCGTGAGACTTAAACGAGAGTCTTTTGAAGCTGGTGAGGATGTGACTTATAGTATGGATGAATTATTAGCTCAGGCTTGTATTCTTATGACTGGTGGCTACGATACCTCATCGACTGCTATATCAAGTTCACTGCTTGAACTGGCCAAACAGCCTTCATTAATGACTCGATTGCGTCAAGAGATTTTAGATGCTTTACTGCAAGAAAATGGTCAAATATCATATGATCGCCTAAACTCTATGGAATATTTGCAGATGGTAGTAAGTGAATCATTGCGATTGTATCCCGCAGTGCCAATGCTGGATCGCAAATATGTGGCTGGCGATAAAAATGTGTCATACTCCTTGATGCCATATTATGACTATGAAGTGCCAGATGGTATGTCGGTGTTTATATCCGTCTATGCTTTGCATTATGATCCGAAGGTAAGATTAAAATTACACTAAAATGCAATTCAATTTAATATAATTAAAAAGATTTTAATTTTTTTTTTCAACAATCTTAGTAATAGATTTAGTCGTAGCTAAGTTCAATCACATCAGTTGTTATTAAGCAGCTATTGCTGACGCTTGAAGCTACGAGTTAATTTATGCAAACAGTTAATAAAAAAAACTGGAGAAACAGGTTAAAATATTTCAAATAATTAAATTTGATTGCCTTAGCGATTAAAGAACATCAGTGTTATCTACAACCAAACATATGAATGTTTTTGTGACAACTGAGTAAATAATTGTTAAGAATTTTTAAAGCGTGTGTTGACTCAGTGCCTCTGCCACTTGGTTTAGTGTACCAGTTTTAGTGATTAGCAGGGCAACCGGAAATATGCCCTAAAAATCGTGTTTTATGCGCATAAAATATGACCTGAAAAATGGCAAAATATGACCTTAAAATCAACAAAAACATGCCCTTAAAAATTGAAGTCACACAATTTTTTTTCATATGAATTAGAAATATTTTTATTTAAAGTAAAAAGACAGCTTAAAAATTTAAAAAAAAAAACAATATTATTTTTAATTCAGACTGTAATTATTTTTAGTAAATTTACATACACAAATGTTGAGTAAGTAAAATAAAATAGAATTAAATATTTAAGTATTATTATTTAAGGAACAATTAAAAAAATATCACATGAACAAAGTACAAAGTCACATCACAAAGTTACAAAAATCTTAAACCATGTTTCCTAAGTATTTCGGTGTTTTTGTATGTTGAGCATCTTATTTGAGATTGTTGTTGAAATAAACTATAAAATATTGAGATAAATTATCGAACAAAAAATGTTGTCTATTACAACGTCAAAAGTGTTTGTACAATGAGAATGATCGTTCGACATCCACAGATGTAATTGCAAAGAATTTAAGGGACAGTATTTCCTTTACTTCGTATTTTGGTGTTAATGTTGGCGCAGATCCACACAATTCTTTACAGATATTTTTCTCTTTTTCCAAGCTAACATTTTTTAATATAATTTGATATTTTTTTTTTTTATTAAATTTATTTTGGAACATTGCAACACACTTTTTCGGGGGTGAACCAAACTAATATCAAACGATAGCATTTGACCTTAGTAACAAATCCCTAAACTCCATTTTGCTCCACTACGTCACAAATTTTTTTTACAGTGGTTTAAAGTTTGATTTTTTTGGTCAAAAGTCGAATCAAAGAATATGAAAAATCATCTATAAAAGTACATTTGGGGTATTTCATGTCTTCGGAGACCTATACTTAAACATTTAGGGGAATATTTCCTCGGAACATTTTAACCCTCTAGTTGCCAACCGTGTGGAAAATGTTTGGCCCAATTTTAAAAAACTGTTTATATGTCAACTTTAAACGAAGGTCAAGGCGTAGAATCTTCGATATACATATTCTCCGGAATTTCTCCAAATTTCACTAAGAGTCACCAAAGACAAATAGCCTCTATGAGTCAAAGGTTCCAAAATAAAATCAAAATGAAATGTTAATGGAACGTTAAAAAAATCTATTTTTGAGCAAACAGTGCAACACACTTTTTCAGGAGTGTACCAAACCAATATCAAACAATAGCATTTAGCCTCAGTAACAAAACCCTAAACTCCATTTTACTCCACTACGTCACAATTTTAGTTTTTTTAAAGATTGATTTTTTTTGGCCAAAAGTTAAATAAAAGAAAATGAAAAATCATGTGTAAAAATAGATTTGGGTTAGTTCATGTCTTCAGAGACCTACATTAAAACTTTCCGAGGAATATTTCTTCGGAACTTTTTAACCCTCTATCTGCCACCCATGCTGAATATTTTAAGAAATTTGACTTTTAAGCTGTTTTTTAAAATTCATCCTAAGATGTCCCATACGGGTGGGAGCTAGAGGTTTCAAATGTTCTGATGAAATATTCCCCAGAAAATTTTAATGTATGTCGCCGAAGATATGAACTATCCTAAATGTATATTTACACACGATTATTCAAATTCGGTGAATCGACATTTTTTAAAAAAAAATCAAACTTCAAACCACTGTAAATAAAATTTGTGACGTAATGGAGCAAAACGAAGTTTAGGGTTTTGTTACTGAGGTCAAATTCTACCGTTTGATATTAGATTGGTTCACTCCCGAAAAAACTTGTTGCACTCTTTGCTCAAAAGTATTATTTTTAACATTTCATTTTGATATTATTTTGGAACCTTTGACTCGTACAGGTTATTTGTCTTCGATGACTCTTTGGGAAATTTTCCGGAGAATATTTTTGTCGAAGATTCTAATCCTTGACCACCGTCCAAAGTTGTCTTTTAAACAGTTTTTCAAAATTGGGTCAAAAATTTCCCATACGGTGGGAGCTAAAGGCTTAAAATTTTCCGAGAAAATTTTCCCCTGATTGTTTTAATATAGGTCCCCGAAGACATGAAATACCCCAAACGTACTTTTTTTGATTCAACTTTTGACCAAAAATATCAAACTTCAAACCACTGTAAAAAAAATTTGAGACGTAGTGGGGCAAAATAGAGTTTAGGGTTTTGTTATTGAGGTCAAATGCTATCGTTTGATATTGGTTTGGTCCACCCCCGAAAAAGTGTGTTGCACTGTGTTATCTATCAATTTAAATGTGTATTTATTCACCTGTACTTGTTCAATAAACGTAAGACTTGATGTTTGCAAATTTTAAATATATTTTGCAATAAAACCGTAATTTGAAGCAATATAAATCAAGTCAGATCTAGTTTGGGGGTCTGTCAAGACATCCTTTGCAGTTTCAATGGATTGTGCATCCTCATCGTTTAATGTACTTAGGACCTCTAAAATGTCTTCATAATTGTTGGCATAGTAGTTAACTGCTTCAAGCCATGTTCCCCATGGTGTAGTTATAGCTTAGAAGGTCTGGAAACATTTGTTTAAAAAGTTCCTCTCTACATGGAGCTTTTAAAAATACCTTCGTCACATTAGCAATAGTTTTATTTAAATTCCTAATACATTCACACAATCGATGGACACCATGTGCATTACATGTCACATGCGTCACTTTCGGATAAAATGCTACTATAGCTTTTGCAGCCTTTACCATGCATGGAGCTACATCCGTTACAAAAAGCAAAACAATATTCTTATTGAAGTTGACGTCCAGATTTTTGATGGCGTCGTCCCACAGTCGAGCAATTGTTGAGTAATTAGCCCTTTCCAACGACGCTACTGTAAGTAGTAAAAATTTCTCACTTGCAATTTCCTTAATACACCTGCTAAAATTTTTGCCACATTTCTGCTTGTTGCATCTATAGTTTCATCGATTGACATCCATATAAATTGATTTTTTAGTTTTGCTCGTTTATTGTCCATGCCGTCGTTGTATAATATTTTTAAATGTTTAGTTCGAAGAACTGTTTCGGATGGCACTTGATAGTCTGTATATTCCTCAAATAGTATTCTTATATTTTGATTTCTCATCTGGTAAATCATGTTCTTTTGAGAGTCTACAGGAACTTTCTGGCAAAAATAATTGTTTGGTCTGCTTATTTTCACTTCTATGACTAAGTTGAATATGTTGCCGCTTTTCACATGTTGCTTCACTTGAAAGCTGCGTTCTGCTGCAATAATAAATTTGCTGCAGATTTTAGAATATAGAAATCCACCATCAGTTCGTAAGTCAGGAAACTTTTCTACAACCGCCTTTAGTTTTGCTGCTTTTGTCGGTTTAGCTTTAGGAATAATGTCCATGGTCGAAGTCGGTGGTGGTTGAAAAGCACCTCTTTTTTATGTTTTGTTTACTGATTGAATAAGAAAGCGCGAAAGGCAGGATTAATAAACATTTAACATTTCACAATTGTTTAAAACATGTAGTAGATTTGGCTGTTACAAATTTAAATAACCAAAGTTGCAAAGACACTTGTTTTTACGAACAAAAAAAAATAATGTGAAAAACATAAAATATGCTTAAAAAGGGATATTTTTGAAAAAATATGACCTAAAAAATATAAATTATGCTTTAAAAAAGGAGATTTTTTTAAAAAATTATGCTCTTAAATATAAAATTTGCCGAAATATGACTTTATGAGTAAAATATGCCAAAATATGCTCTAACAAATAGGTCTCAAAACACTTGTAGGACCATGAAACATGTAAAAACATTACCCATTTGTTAATATCTCGTTGTAAAAAAAACATGCTGTAGCATATTTCCGGTTGCCCTGGTGATTAGTGTTGGTTTTCCCACCGATTAAAGCCGCAGTTTAAGAGAAATCGAGCTGAAATTTAAAACGCAAGCTTCTATTCCCTAAGGGAAGCTTAAGTTCCAAGAGGAGCCAGATCGGACAAAAACTTCACCCTGTTGTTAATTAACACGTTTATCGACGAATGCGAACGTCACTGTTTGAGAAGCTTTTACTAGACATGCCTATTTACGCAAAGTTGCTGTCCACAAGATCAAGGGGGCCGGCAATGAAAGAAAAATGTAGATGACTGTAGCCGGAAATCGAACCACGCACCTCCCGCATGGTAGTCGCGTGTTCTAACCACTATGCCACTACCGGTCCCAAAAACTACACCCACCTCCCATAACATTCACCTTTTTTGGGGCTGTTTGTCTGTCCCTTAAGGGACCCCGCAGGGGGGTCTTTTCGAAGACTTTTGGTGAGTATCGACACCACGGACCCGAGAGAACCCCCAATGGACATCTTTCTGGCTCTGCGGTGGCGAAAAGAGGTAGTTGGGAGGTATTATCTTTACGAGCTCCGACCAATGAGTCTAAAGATGGTACCACGGGCTGTTGGGGGCCCTAAGTAGCGTAGCAACTACTTATCTTCCGAATGGGTATGGAACAGTGTTCTGTGCCTCGTGGTTGTTGTTGGTTAAAACTCAAAGTTACGCGAGAAGACTAAGAGTTTGATGTTCGAGAGAAAAGGAGCTGGGTGTCCCTTGACACCATACGAGTCTCGCATCTCACATTGCGCATCAAGCACTATCTTGGTCGAAAACAAAACTAAGAATTTTAGATAGATTTCGAACACTTAACAAGTGTGTGCACAATACCGCAGTAAAGTATGCACTTTGCGACGGTGACTTTCTAATATCCAAGGGGAGGATATAATTGTTGTATCTTCTTTGAGCTACAAATAAATATCAAATCCCAGAGTGGATATAAATTGAAAAGATGGCGTGGGCGCACTTGTGGCGTGGAAGATGACATGATTTGATTGAAATAACAAGTGCATGTACTTGTACATGTAACTTAAAGTAGCAAATAATTAGGAGTGGGGGGCCAAATCGGACGGAGTGCAAGACTTGAGCTTGTACTTGTCAGTCAATATGGTGCCTTCACAAAAGAAATACAAACAGTTTGAACATCCTTTTTGGATAGAAGAATTATATCCGGGCCTTAACAGCGGCCTAGTAGTATGATCCAGTGGGGTTGAGCCCACCGTGGAGTTAAGCCCTCACGGGCAGGTATTCACGTAAAGTCAAAGGACATCTGTCCCTTAAGAGAGGTTATATAATAGTAGACCTGACTAAGATTTTGGTCCTAATTGATCATATTTATATATTTTTTCTACTAGTTTTAAATTTGATCTAAATATTATTACGTACTCTATAGATTTTTCTTCCATAGTGCGGTAGTATATTTTTAGAATTCTTATCTGCAAAATCTGCAACAACAAAAAACGATGAACCAACCAAAATATTAGTACTAATGCGAAATGAGAAATATAAATTAAGCATATACTAGTATATATCAATATGCGTAAGTATAAAAACTTGAGATTAAAACTTTTTTTTATATACCTAGAACTGTCGCCAAACATTCATTGACTTGCATTCTATTTAGAACTTTTGATCGTTTGTGTTGTTTAATTTCGCATTATCGCTTAACTAAATACTCGTTTGTAAAATGTTGTTGATCTTTCTTTTTACCGGTCTTTGTATCGCATTGTACATCAGAATCTGGTGGCTAAAAACTTTCAGTTTTTGGACAAAGTTTACGGTGCCAAGTGCCAAAGGCAGTATATTCAGTGGCAATATTACCGACATTATCACCTTGAAAACAAATTTTGGCTATAATCTCAAAAGTATCTATGATGATGCACAGTTTGAGAATGAGGCCGCTGTTGGTATTTATGGTTTGTACAAACCCGGTTTGCTGATACGTGATCCTGAACTGCTAAAAGCAGTGTTTATCAAAGACTTTGACAAGTTCTGTGATCGTTCGGCAGAATGTGATCCTCTTCATGATCCCATTAGTAATTTGAATTTGTTTTTCGCCCGCTATTCCTATTGGAAAGAATGGCGTTCAAAGATTAGTCCTGTATTCTCGTCGGGAAAGATAAAGTATATGTATCCTTTACTACAAGCCGTGGGTAAGGATCTAGAGGAGTATTTGAATGCAAAAGTAGATACATTTGTGGAGGATTTAAAACATTTGTACGGCCGCTTTACTACAGATGCTATCAGCACCACCGTATTGGGATTTCAATCACATGCACTCAAGGATCCCAGGGAGCCAGTCTACTTGGAAGCCATCAAGTTGGCGAAATTTAACTTAAGTCGCGCTCTGTCTTTCATGGTTATATTCTTTATGCCTCATCTTGCTGGCACTCTACGCAGGAAAGCTTTCTACGACTCGACTTATACATTTTTGAGAACAACTCTTAGGCATGCTATTGCTGAACGTGAAAGTTGTCAGCATACGCGCAATGATCTCATCGATATATTTGTAAAGCTCAAACAGGAATCGGTTAGTGCTGGTGAAGATGAAACTCATACCATGAATGGATTTCTGGCCCAGACGTGTATACTTATGAGTGGTGGTTTTGATACCTCATCGACTATTATTGCGGCAACTCTTTTTGAATTGGCTAAACAACCTGTGCTGTTGACAAGACTGCGTCGGGAGATTTTGAAAGCTTTTCTTGAAGGCAATGGTAATATAATGTATGAGTGCATGAATTCTATGGAATATCTGAAAATGGTTATCGACGAGACTTTGAGGCTGTATCCAGTGTTGCCGATGCTGGATCGAAAATATGTGGCTTCACATAAAACTGTGTCGTATTCCTTGAGACCATATTATGAGTACGATGTGCCAGATGGTATGCCAATCTATATATCCGTGTATGCATTGCATCATGATCCAAAGGTGAGAAAGAAAGAAAAACGAAAAGTTTCATAGCTTGAAAACTATCTGATATTTAGACAAATGGTTAAAAATTTTAAAAGATTTTATTTTATTGCTTATTTTTAGATCTTTTACATTTCTATTTATTATTCTCTATACATATACTTTTTTTTCAAACGACTGTAAACCTTGCTGGAGTTTGAACCCACTACCTCGCGATTTGAATTGTGTGGCTAAAACTTATCATAAACTGTTCTAGGAACAACACATGAACATATCAACGATTTATCAAGTGGGCGTAGCCCGCCTTTTGGACCCTATTTTTGAAACAGCAATATATGGAAGACTGTTTTTCCAATCGACTTTAAAATTTGTATGGATGCATTTTACAGCAAAGTTTGTAATCCAAAAAAAGTCAGTCAAAGTTGGTCAATAGTCAAATCAAAGAATGTGAAAAATCATGTGTAAAAATACACATGGGGGGAATATTTCCTCAGAAAATATTAACCCTCTAGCTCTCACCCGTATTGAAAATTTTAGGCCGAATTTCGAAAAACTTTATAAAAATGTCCCAAAACGGTAGCTTAAGCGTTAAAATGTCAAGACATCCTTTGCAGTTTTAATTGATTGCGCTTTTTCATTGCATAATGCACTTAGCACCTTTTAAATGTATTTATAATTGTTGGCATAGTAATTAACTGCGTCCAGCCATATTCCCTAACGTGTAGTTATAAGTTCTGGAAACATTTGTTTAAAAACTTTCACACTGCATGGAGCTTTCAAAAATACCTTCTTGACATTAACAAGAGCTTTATTCACGATTTCATATAAATTCCAAATACGAGCACATACATGTCACATTCGTCACTATCGGATAAAATGCCAATATAGCTTTCGCAGCCTTTATCATATAGGGAGTTGTTACCGTCACTAAGAGTGAAACATTATTCTTATAAAAGTTGGCATCCAGATCCAGTAATTACAGTTTCCCAAGACTGCTGTACGTAGTAAACATTTTTTACTTGCAAATTTCTTGTCGCAAACAATAGCTACAAGCATATAACAGATTTGGATGTTACATTTGAAAAAAGTTGCAAAGATGTTCTTTAGGAACAAAAAAATTATGTGAAAAAGATAAAATATACTTAAAAAGGGATACTTTAAAAAAAAATGCCCTAAAATATGTGGAATATGCTTTCGAAAACATTTATATTTTTTTAAAAATGCTCTTAAAACCAAAATATGCTAAAATATGACTTTGTGGGTAAAATAACCAAAAATATGCTCCAACAAATAAATACCTTACCATTGCTTAAAAAGGCATACTTTTTAAAAATATGCTCTAAAAAATATGAAATATTCTTAAAAAACATACGGGTAAACTTTATGGGTAAAATAAGCTGTAACAAATAGTTGTCAAAACACTTGTAAGAGTATGAAACATAAGTTGCAAATAACTAGCCTTGCTTAAAAAGGGATACTTTTTAAAAATATGGTCCTAAGAAAATTAAATATGCTTTAAAAAACAATATTTTTTTTATTATGCTCCTAAAATAAAAATTTGTTAAACTATGACTTTATGGGTAAAATATGCAAAAATATGCTCTAACTAATAGGTGTCAAAACACTGTTTTAAAATATGTTTTTAAAAACAAAATATGCTAAAATAAAACTATTTGTAATATATGCAAAAATATCCTATAACAAATAGGTGTCCAAACATTTGTACGATTAGACAACATATACATAACTAACCCTTGCTAAAACAGGGATACTTTAGAAAAGATGGTTTTTCAATATTTCCATAAAGTCATATTTTAGCATATTTTGCTTTAAGACCATATATTAAAAAAAATATGGTTTTTTAAAGCATATGAGCATATTTTTAAAAAGCATGCCTTTTTAAGCATGGGTAATTTATATATTTCATACTCTTCCAAGTGTGTTCATACTTATTTGTTAAAGCATATTTTTGCATATTTTACCCAAAAAGTAATTTTTTAGCATATTTTATAAAAATATGGTTGAAAAACCATAAGTAACAAATAAGTATGAACTAGGGTGATCAGTTCGGTTTTCAGAAACCGGCTACTCGGTTTTTTTCACTCATAAAAACCGTCGGTTTTTTTTTAAATCCCTGTTTTTCGAATATCGAATAATCCGGTTATTTTTTGTCGAATCTCGGTTTTTTGGTGTTTGATCCCTTTTATTTAAATTCATTCATAATTGTATTAAATGTGTACTCGTACATGTTTTTTTCCAGCTTCTGCCGGCTTCTGAGACTACAATATGGGAAAAAATATATGATTTCTATCTATCCAAAAAAGAAAATTTAAAGAAAAAATTGATTTACTTAAAGCAGAAAAACCAGCGCATCTCTATTGTGGTCGATGAATGGTCGGATATATCTTATATAAAATACATAAATGTTACTGTGCGAACACTTGATCCCGAAAGCAAAACGTTCAAAAAAAATTATCAGTAAATTTATATGAAATTTTTAAAAGACGTCTATCAGAAAGACGTATTCAAACACTGAATAATCTCATTTTGTATTTAAGTACGAGTAAACTCCCAATTAGTGACGCATTTTTAAAAAATTCAAGTAAAAATTAAACAAAATAGTTAGCGTCCATTTTGTATTCACGATTATTTACAGAAAAACAAGATTCGTTTACAGATTTAAATGGCGAAATGATCGTTGATGCCACTGAAGATACTATAGAAACAGAAACGTTCAAAATCCTAAAACTACCATTAAAAACTCTACCAAAAATTTTCTTGTTAAAGATTTTTTATATATGAATAAGATTATAAAATGCCTTGTACACAATAAGTCCAACTGGTACATTGAGTGAGAGGGTATTTTTAATGGCAAGTTTTATAAAAATCAAAGAAAAAAATAGTTATACACCCAAGCACTTAAATTGTATCTTATTTCTTAAAGGTTACTTTAGGGAAAACTAAAGATTAAATTAAATATATTTTTTATAGTCAAGTGTTTACAAATGAATTGTTATGTTTTGTTTGTCTTTGTTAAATACCAAACTGATCACAGTAATGTTTTGCATTGTAATTATAATTAAACTAAAATTATACTATTTTAAGTATATTTGAATTATTTTCTGTTATTTTTCAATGAAATTTTTTGTCAAAAATTGTGTTTTAATTTGTTATTTGGCATACATTTGAAAACCGGATTATCCGGTGTTTTGTGAATTTCAAAAAAAGCAACCGGTTTTTTTTAAATGCCATTTTTCGAATAATTCGAAAACCGGTTTTCGCAAAAACCCGAATAATTGATCACCCTAGTATGAACACACTTGGAAGAGTATGAAATATATAAATTACCCATGCTTAAAAAGGCATACTTTTTAAAAATATGCTCATATGCTTTAAAAAACCATATTTTTTTTAAATATATGGTCTTAAAGCAAAATATGCTAAAATATGACTTTATGGGTAAAATATGCAAGAGTATGAAATATTACCTCATTATTAATATATCTATTAATATCCCATTATTAATATCTCTATGTGTTACGGCGGGGAATAATAATAATTTAAACTATTTAAATACAAAAAACACATTATTTGATAGATAAAAAAGTGAAATTAGGCTATTTTTTATTAACTGACAATCACATTCCGATTTTTAAATCTATTTTATCTAGAATAAAATACTTATTAACACTTTTTGATTGAATTTTAAAAGTTAACAGAAAAATTATATTTTATTGTTTTCAAAATATGATATTGTATTTTTAAAATTATATTTGTTTAATTCAGTGTGTAAAATAATGCAGTTTTTATTTAAATTTCGTCTCCCTTTATATTTAATTCCTTTTCTAAGACCAAATTTTCATTATATTCTTGATTTTCCTCATCATCCGAATTTTCAATATTTTCTGAAGTTTCACCTGTCTGCAAAGTTTCGGCAATGTCTTCGCAGCATAGCAGTTCTGTAACTTCTGGTGGAAGTGTTAAGCGTTTTCGTTGGTGTGCACGGGTACTCAATCGTAATGATGAAATAAGCGGGTCCGAAGTATCAAGGGCTCTTGTGAATACATCGCAAATATTGTCAATACGACTAGTTTGGCGTGCATGATGTAATCTGTCACTGCGGTATATTTTGTTGCGAGACTCAGCCCCTTCTTCTCCAAAATAACCAACAGGAAGAGCTGTATTCTCCATTATTGCTTTGGAGTGGATAAGGACCTTATGTACTGTGGGTGTCATGGGTAACCAAGGATATTTTCTTCGGTAATGTTCTACTGTTTCGAAACAATATTTTTGAAATTTATTTAAGTCTAGGGCAAATTGGCATTTAATTGATATTAATATAATTTTTAGACGGAAAATAAATTCTTCGTCAACTTCTGTAATTGCCGCAAATAATGTGTGATCCGCAAACGCGCGACGTGAGGTGTTGCCGTCGTTCGTGTTACCAGATCCTCCAGCTTTTGGAACATCAACACGGAGGCCAAGCTCTTTCCAAAACTCATTTTGAATTTTAGCTTTTTTTTCTAAAATAGCTTTCTTATCTTCGTCAGATCTTATTTGCGATTTTTCACATTTATTTTGTAACCCAAATGCAATATAAATTCAAAAAAAAAAAAAACGAATCCAACAGTGCAATGGACTTATTCCATATTTTAGGTTTGCGTCCATTGGATGAAACTTTTCAGAGGTGAAATTATTTATCGCGGTAAAATTTTTAGGAGTTGATTGACACTTTTGAGTTGATGTAGTTTGGGTTAATACATTTAAAACTTTGCCTTCGATTACAGTTAGGAACAAACTGAATGATATTTCGACTTTCTTATCCTCGCCAATTTCTATTTGTATATTTTTAATATCTTCAATTTCTTTCTTTAAATTGTTGGCTTCTCTTATTATTACTTCCTTTGTTTCATTTGTGAATTCAAGATTTAGGGGCCGACAACATCTTGTTGACTGCGGAAAACGATTATTCCACAGGGGTTTTCTTGAGCATGTCAGAAGTCTTAATGGAGTCACAGTTGTCGCTAATAGACTTGCATCTGCATTACAAGATGTGCTTGGATCAGAAAAACGTTGTTTATACTGAGCTTGACCTGAGCTGCTGTCGAATCGGTAGCTCAAAATTAATTTTGTTGACAAGCTGTTGCTCTGATTTTAAGTCATCACTGATTGCATAACTTCATTTTGCATATCAACAATTCTTGAAGCAGTATGAATTAATAACATTTTTAATGAAACTCTTGCACTTTTTTCGCTCAAAATTATTCCACTTGGTCTGCATTTACTTTTTATATCCAAAAGGTGGTTGTAAGGAGGAAAAATGTTGGAGTTGCGTTGCGTTGCACGCTCTCGTTTCGAATACTGCAGTATTGCCGTTTAGAAAAATTGTTTTCAAGGAAAAACGCTAATGCTTCCTCTGCTGTCATGACTATGGGTGTTTCTACTTCTTCTGTGCATAGCTTTCTAATTTTTGAAGATCTTTTTGAGCAGATGTGTTTCATTGCTCTGAGATGTTGACAAGTCTGCAGCGTGTCTTCTTTTGCTGCGATCAGATTTTTCAGAATACGACAGTTGTGGGCGCCCAGTTGCATGTGGACTAACTTCCGTTGGACACTCTTTTTCTACTGTTGACATTGCCATATTAATATTGAATTGAAAGGAAGTTGTTGATGTTAGCCAATCAGAAAACTTAACTTGAAACAATTTGAGATTTCTACGGCATGATTCCCACTTTATTGCCGTGTTAATACAAAAAAGCCGGCATTTTTGAGATAACTGGTGGTAATTATCTGCTTGAGTATCGTCAAGTCCCAATTTTTGTGTAATATATTTTAGGAGAGCACCTTTTCTTATGAAATCTTTTATATTGTTATCAAAATACTTACTGTCACCTTGGTTTTCCATATTTTTGGTTTCACTAGACACGTGGTTATTGTTCATAAATGCAACTTATAGTAAACACTAAAAACGAGCCCACAGAATTCTATTCACAAACACTCAAAGAGAATCAACTTTGAAGGTTTGTAACATAACGGTAAAACGCCTCTCTCTAAAACAAACTATGTTTTTTGTTGTCTCTGAGTGTTTTTTGTAAGATTATCGTGAAAGTAACTCATTTAAAGATACTAAAAAAATTGAGTTTTGGCCAAGAAAAGTGGTCTGCTGGACCACCGTGCGGTGGGAGAAATAAAAACACAAGTAAATTATGAGTTTTTGTATTAATTCAGGTTTTATTTTGTGGGTATTACCTTCGGGTGGTTCGCCGGTAATAATCGTATTAGTATCTCATTGTTTGACGTTTCTTTTCTTTTCATTATTCGTTACAATCAGTGATGTTAAAATAGGAACAATTTAAACTTATTATATATTAGGGTGCCCAGCTAGACACTATGTAACAAAAAATGAATTAGCATATTTCCGGTTGCCCTGATCATAACATTATTTTTAATATTTTGCCTAATCTAATGAACTTTACATTTTCTTTTCCTTTCTAGCATTGGCCAAATCCTAAGCTGTATGATCCAGAACGTTTCTCGTCCGTTAATCGCCATAGTATAAATCCCATGACATATTTGCCTTTTGGAAGCGGTCCACATAATTGTATTGGTTCCCGTTTGGGTTTGCTGCAAGTCAAAACCGGTCTGGTGCATATACTCAAGAATCATCTAGTTAAGGTGTGTGATCAAACCGTATTGGAACCAGAGCTAGAGCCCAAAGCGTTTGTGTTGCAAACCAAAGGTGGAATACATTTGGAAATTGTTAGAGATGATATGTACGAGAAGGCAGCTAACAATGATTAATTTATCTAAAATAATTATAAACTAAACATGATATTAAACTAGTAGTAGTAGTAGTAACTTAAGTTCCCAAAGCACTCTTAATGACTTAGATAGACATGTATACCTAATGTACGCAATGATTTTAAGATTAGCCACTCTCTTTTGTTAACGAATGAATTTATCAATTCTGTTTAAAAATATAACAAATGATAACCTACGAGCAAAGAGCTAGAAATTTACTTGCCCTGAGAAAGCTGTAAGAAACTTAGTACGCCTCTCTCAATATAGCACTAAAATCGCAATCTGGGTTTTGACAAAATTTTCAAATTTTTAAGATTACTGAAGAATCTTGCCCTCTCTTTGTTTGTTTGCAATTGATATTTCAGACTCCATTACTTACTTATCGCATATATTAAAATTAATATATGCATTTGCTTACCTTTCACTTGCAATAGAAATGCAGCTTTTTTTTTTGCATTTCTGTTAATTCAAATAGGAAAGTGCATTCGCCAGTGTCATACGTACCTCCAGTTATTAGCCCAGTTAGCGCGTAATGTTTATAATTCTACTCTTTACAATAATTTTGTTTGCTCTATATCTGAGCTATAGGCAAAATTTCAAATATTGGCTCCAGTACAAACAGGTGGTGGCTAGTGTGCCAGGACGTATCTTCAGTGGCAATTTATTGGATTTCCTAAGATTCAAAACAAATTTCGGTTATCACTTGAAAACTATCTACGAGGATAAGGAATTTGCCAAACAGCCGGTGGTGGGAATTTATGGTTTCTTTAAACCCAGTTTGCTGATTAGAGATCCAGAAATTATAAAGTCGGTATTAATTAAGGATTTCGATTGCTTTTGTGATCGTTTTGCGGAAGGTGATGCACATCATGATCCCGTTGGTGGTAATATGATGTTCTTTTTACGTTATAATGCTTGGAAGGATATACGTACGAAACTATCGCCGATCTTTTCCAGTGGCAAGCTAAAGTTTATGTATCCTTTGCTCCAAAAGGTCGGTGAAGATATGGAAAATTATTTGAAGGAATTGCCACGTGTGAATCGATTGGACATGAAAGACTTTTGCAGCCGTTATACCATTGATGTGATGGCCACAACTTTGTTTGGCTTTGGTACAAACTGCTTTAAGAATCCCAATGTGGATGTGATTCTTAATATACGCAAAACTGCAATATTCAATTGGCGAGTAGCTGTAGATAATCTGGTGGTATTATTCTTGCCAAAATTAAGTTCTGTTCTAAGAGCAAAAGTTTTATTACGAGAAACAAATACGTTTCTCACCTATACTTTTAATTACATGATGACCGAACGACAGCGAACGGGTGAGAAAAGAAATGATTTAATCGATATCTTTGTAAAACTTCAACAAGAAGCCATTAGGAATGGCGAGGATGTGGATAAATTGCGGCAACTAATGCTGGCTCAATTGGGAATATTTATGGCTGCTGGATTTGAGACATCATCCACAACAATATCGAATGCCCTGTTTGAGTTGGCCAAAAATACCCAAATACAGCAGAAATTAAGGCAAGAAATTTTGCAGGCATCTGAAGCTGTCCAGGAAGCAGTGCCTTATGAAGTCCTCATCAATATGGAATATCTTAATATGGTGTTATACGAAACCCTCAGGCTATATCCGGTGCTACCATTTTTAGATAGAAAATATTGCGACCCATCAGGTACGGGTCGTTCATATGATCTAAAGCCATTTTGTGATTTCAACATACCAGATGGAATGCCTGTCTATATATCGACATACGGCTTAAACTATGATCCAAAGGTATATGATAATAATGATGTATTTGGTGAACATATTAACGATTTTTTTTGAATTTTATTTTAGTATTGGCCCAACCCTATCCAATTCGATCCTGAACGATTTTCAGCCAAATCTAATAAATTGCGACATCCTATGGTTTATTTGCCTTTTGGCAACGGTCCCCACAATTGTATAGGCTCTCGGTTAGGCTTAATGCAGGTAAAGGTCTGCCTATTGTATTTGCTGAGAAACCACCATGTGCAAGTGTGCGATGAAACTGTGCTCCAACCGCAATTGAATGCTAAGGCGTTTGTGTTACAAGTGAAAGGTGGCATTAAGTTGGAAATCGTTAGAGATAATATGTGTGATAATAATGTTCTAATGAAAAAATAAAATATACGTATAAATATCGTGTTTAGAATTGATATCTGAATGGCTCTAAGCCAATTAGTATATATATTTTCTAAACACTTGCCTTTTTATAACATGACTTGAAGATTAAATATGTTGAGAACAAGGTGCGGACAACAGGAACTTTTTTTCGACCCGCTTTAATATACAAACATGTTATCGGTGTGCTGCAAATAGATCTCAAATCTTCTTTTTGTTTTTTTGAGTTATTGATAACACTACTAACTTCAAATCGATATATCTCGATTCCTCGACGTGACCCAGCGAAACGCCGGGCCACATCTAACTTGTTTTTGACCAATATAACATTTCCCGTTGGTTTCATCCCATCCCGATTTTGACTGTCGCATACTGTTATTTACATGTTAACCCTCTGATAGACTACTTGGTCCGGCCAGACCAAATTTGGCGTTGACCGCCTACAACTTTTTTTTAAATTTAATAATAAAAAATTGTGTTTATTGTTACTTCTAACACCAGTGTACAAATATTTATTTTTTGTCAGCTGCAGAGTTCTAAATAATTTTTTTCTAAAGATTTCGGTCTCCTAAACACGAATATGACATTTAAATTTAAATTTTTCCTTTGATTAGTTTACAAGATATGAATTTTTTATTTTTATACCATCACCCTAAGGGATGAGGGTATATATCTGTTAATGTCCAAAATATGTACATTAACAAATTGTGTCATCACTGTGGCCGGAACGCTTTTAAATCGAAACGTTCGTCGTTCTAGCAGTCAGCCGATGCCACAGCGATATGGAGAGAACAGCCGGCCTGCTAGCCTTTGCCCACGTTAAGCGCGATCAGAAGCTATCATCGAGTCATCGTATCATCTACAGATTTATCTCCCCCGATACCACAATAAATTTTACTGAATTAACCTTAAAATCTTGTAGCGTTTCCCTTACTTCCAAAGTGAAAGAAGGTAATATATAAGTGTAACTTCTACTTTCTTAATAGTTCTGCTAACAGTCTCGCTTTTCCCCTAAAATCTCCCACGCATATCTACCAATCCCTTTCCCCGCGCACACATTTGATGGTCCTTCGAGCCGGATTGGAAGATATGTAATAGAGACATATTTGCAGAATTTGTGAGAAATATCAACCTTTGTGTCAACCTTAAAAGAAGAACGTGCAAAATCATCAGCGTCATCAAAGAGAATAGCAGTGAAGAAACCAAAAAAAAAAAACCACAAAACATCGCAAGTAATCTCTCCTATTTAAAGGTACGTTTCTTTAACTAACTCAAATTATATATATACATATATATATATAATATATATATAATTATCATATATATACGTATGTAAATGCATACAACGGTGCTTTTTATCCGCTTCATATAATGAGAATTCAATTCAAGAGAGCATATGCGAATGAAGAGAGCTATTGAAAAATGATCATTTGAAATGAAAAGGCAGATGGTATTGAAGTCACCTTAAGCAATTTACTCTTAAATGAGAACAGTGTCTACATTAAAGCACTTGAGTGATTAAACATTATTATACATTATCATCATTGCTCTCTTAACTATGTTGCGTCAGTAATGCTGACGGCTACTGCGTAATGCTACACCATTTCCACATACCTTACCGTTTCACCATTTATGACGTTTGCTGTGAACTGACCAATCTCCATATATTGTTTTAAATTTCCCGTGCCATATGCAGAAGCTTTTTTATTATTTTTTCGATATTCGTTCAATTCAACTCAACATATTATTATACTCTAAAGTATTTACATAATCATTGGAACAGTACAATAAAGGGTTTTACAACGGTTTGTTCAATAAATTGTTTTTTTCCTTCAACCCACTTTATTGTCCAGTACCGCATAAAGTATGAAGTAATTTTGATTACTTTCAAACCGCATTGGAATTATTGTTTAAACCTTGTTTTCAGCGAACATTGCTTAAAAATAATAACAATTATTTATCTATAAGGGTGAATCTTTTTTACATCCATGTTTATGTAAATCCGTTTTATAATTTTTAAATACATTTAAAACTACCGTGGTTTTTCTCTTCATTTTTTACTGGACCACTTGTGGAGCAATCTGTTATCCAATTATAAATAATATTTCGGTATAAGAAAGTGATAGTGATAACCAGGCTAGTGTATCACTCCTTACCTTTTTTTAAAATCTACCATCCGATCATAAATCTACCTTAGTTTAGGCTTTTTTCTAATCTTCCAACAATGTCTGAGTTGAACGCTTTCATTCGAGCATCTGATCGTGTGGTAGAGTTCGAAGCGTTTTTTTCATCCATACCTAAGGATGACCATACGATTCATACGCTGGAAATTCATAAGGACGAAATGCTACACATGTGGAGCTCACTTAGATCCAGTTATGATCTACTCTTGTCTAAACTCAAATCACAAGAAGGCGAAACTAATATAGAAAGCATTAAAGCGAAGTTTTTTGCTGCATACAAATCTCATATGACGTGTCTGTCGACTTCCAATGAGTTACTTGACCTTTTAGTTTCCAAAAATCGGCCGTCAAAAGACAGTGACGATGTCCGTCCAATTCCCAATATTGCGCTACCCCCATGTGACACAGAGCCCTTCTTCGGGGACTACGTCTCATGGCCTACATTCAGAGACATGTTCTCTGCATTGTATAAGAACAACCCGCGTTTAACTCCCGTTGAAAAATTGTGTCATTTGTTGAAAAAAACCCAGGGGGAAGCGCGTGCTATCTTGAAGACCTGTCCGCTGACTAACGAGGGATTCGACATGGCGTGGAACAATCTCGTCGAGAGGTATGAGAACAAACGTGTTCTCATTAACGCACAGTTAAAGACCTTACTGAGCTTGTCACCTATACAAAAGGAATCGGGTCCCAACATCAAGAATCTTCAGCGTACAATCAATGATTGTATATCTAATTTCACGCTGTTAAAGATTAATACCGACCACTGGGATATCATATTCATTTATATTGCCTCTACTTGTCTTCCAAACCTCACTCTCAATCTTTGGGAGCAAACCCTTAACGGGTCGAATGACCTGCCAACATGGAAACAGATGGATTCGTTTTTGACTGCACGTTACCAAACTTTGGAAGCCGTTGCCGACATACGAACAACATCGTCTTCAAACGTTCCCCGAGCTGCTTCCACCGGCAAAGATCAGAGCACGAAAAAACTTAATACCTACCATTCGAAAGTGACCGATTCCCCCAAACCTTGTACACTTTGTACTGAATCACACCCACTTCGTTTATGTCCGGCGTTTCTACAAATGTCAGTTGAACAAAGATTCTCGGTAATCAAGAATCATAAACGATGTAATAACTGCTTAGCAAACTCACATGAGTTCAAAAACTGCAAAAGTAAATATCTGTGCTCACTTTGCAAGAAGAAGCACCATTCTTTACTCCATCAAACAGATACTACCGGCAAGCCTCCGCAAACTTCAAACCCTCGAAATCCCAACCAATTTGTACCAAATCCCAACGTGCCGAGTTTTCAAAATTCAAATTCCAACTCCACTTCTCTAAACTCGGAGGGATCGGCAACTACCCCCGCTAATGCCGTTGTCCGGCAAACTTATACTACAAATCTACAGTCCACTTCGTCTCAGTCAATTGTGTTGGGTACCGCTATTGTAGAAGTTTGTTTAGGCGACGTTAGGTAAAAAGTTCGAGCTCTTGTAGACCCCGCCTCCGAGGCTTCATTTGTGTCAAAGCCACTACAAAAAAGACTTACCTTACCAGTCACTGATTCCCAGGTTGGAGTCGTTGGACTTAATGGAGCTTTAACTGCTACAACTAACCACGTTTGTTCGCTGACGTTAGGGTCGCCTCTTAATGCAGATTTTAAAAAGCCCATTAAAGCTTTCGTTGTTAGGAAACTCACCGGGCAGCTGTCATACCGGCGTAGTGAATATGGGCCCCAGGAAAATGAGCCCCAAAAAAAAAGTGAAAATGAGCCCCAAAAAATTGTATAGAAAACAACAACACGAAATTTTGGGGCCTATTTTCGCTTTTTGGGGCCCTGTTTCGTTTTTTTGTGTGGGGTGCATTTTCATAATGAAAGTGTGCCCCAAATAGAAAAATGAAACAGGGCCCCAAACAAATTTTGGGGCCGAATTTCATTTAATTTTGGGGTCCTATTTCATATTTTGGGGTTTAGTTTCATTTTTTTTTTGTCAACCTTAACAAAAGTCCAGACATCATGCATGACCTAAAAAATTCGACTGATTTATTTTTGTAATTCAGTTTTATTCATTATTGATTAGTTTTTCTTTTTTTTTGAAATTTATATTTAAGAATATATTTGAAGTGTATCTTCAACACGAACACGGCAGCATGGACAGTTGTAGCCATCTAAATTGTCAGCGATAGCATCAGCTTGCAGCTTAAGGAGGCACTCGTCGCATGTTATTAAATGCTTGCATGGAAGCAACACCATATTTGGATAATTTACTTTACAAATAACGCAGAAGCGATCATTTGCAGGAGGCTCTTCTTCTGGATTCTCTTCTTCTCGATCCTCTTCTTCATCGGTGTGTGAATTTGTTTCAGCATCTATTTTATCAGTTTTTGGTAACATGTCAGTGCAAATCTCATTTTCCTTATAAATCATTCTGTTGAGAAACGTCCCAACAGTAATTTTTGCCTGTTCTAACAGCCTAGTTGCTTCGGCTATAATAAGATCTTTGTTGCCCCTTTTTTTCTTTTTTGAGGCAGAACCGCCACTTGCAGCCAAAATTGCAAACTGCCTGCCTTTTGCAAATTCCTCGCTTCGTATGGCTTGGACAAATTTAAAAAAATTTCCATTTTTTTCGACCAGTTTATTCAGAACCCCGTTATAAGCTTCTACAGCTGACGTTGTACGTGTGTTCTGCTTATGTACACAAAAGTTCTCATAACCAACCTAGGTAAGCAAATATTTTAAAAATAAACTAAGAACACTATACAGTGAGTGTATTACGAATAAATACCTTTTTAATCCATTGCTTATCATAATAATTCAACAGCGAAACCAACTTTCCTTCACCGTCCATTAACAACATTCTCGACTTAATTTCATTGAATGCGCTACATATTAATGCTGACGGAAGTAATGGTAAGGCCATTAGCTTGTGGTATTCAATAGAGGCAGCTTTTGACGTTTTTATGAATTGTAAAATTTCTTTTTTGGTAGCGACATATCTTCTAATTGCCTGGCAAAAATGGAACCTGAATAAATTAATTTGAGAAATAAATAAGAAATTAAGAAATGAATGAAATAAGAAGTGTCATAGAAAATTTTTTTATTTTTTTATTTTTAATATTCGCTTAATTTTTTAAAATGGGTTTTAAAAAAAAGCTCTATTATTTCTAAAAATAAATTTTTGCCTGCGGCACTTGTACTTTAATCACATATCATAATTATAAAATATTTTTGTTTTTTTATTTTACTTAATTTAGCTTTGATGAAACAAGCTTTAAAATTATTTGGTCAACAAAGAAAAATTAACCAAAACTAAAAAAAAATTTATTTTTAGAAAATATCGCGCGATATTTTTTAAAAATAAATTTTTGCCTGCGGCGCTTGTATTTCCCAATTATATACCGTTCTTACAACATAGTTTTGTTTTTTTTTTTAAGTTGAGTTCATTTTGATTTGACAAAACAAGCTTTAAAAATTATTTAGTCGACAAAAAACAAATTTACCAAAAGTAAAAAAAAAATTGTTTTTGGAAAAAATCGCGCGATTTTTTCTAAAAAAAATTTTTGCCAGCGGCGCTTCAACGTCGACCTCCCACATCGTTCATACTAAATATTTTTAAAAGTGCTTCATTTATTTTCATTAATACTTTTTGTCCTACTAATTTAAAATTTTGTTTTATTAACAAAAAAAGGTTAGTAAATAATTTAATACTTTTTAACATAGTTCAACTATCAACACTTACCAACAACCAATTAATTTTGCATTAGAAAACGTTGATTTGATTGCTTTCCTCAAAGCTTGCTCGTAATCGGTTACGAATATCTCGGGTTCCAGTTTAAAAACATTTTCATTGATATATTTTAATAAAATTTCATAAATATTTTTCGTTTTTTTATCCATCAAAACAAAAAAAATTGGAAATATCTGGAAAACCATTTTAATAAATAATTGAATTAAACGTACATCATTATATTGAACTTACTTCATCAAAATACTGTATGTAGATAACCAAATGTTGTTTAAAACACCCCTGAGGTACCATACTAAATGTGGCATCCATGAGGTACGTTCTGCGGCCTGGTGGTATATGTTCCTTTATAATATCAATGGACTTCTGCGACGAAAACAAGCAGAAACTATACTCAGCTTCGAAAATGCACGCTGTGTAGAAATGTCTCGGGTTGACTTCGTCTTTGGATAGTCCAAAGTTATTCCAAACATTTTCTAGTTGAAATGATTCAACCACATTCAGCGGTGATCTAGGAGAAGAAATGAATCGCTTGCTTACTAAATACTGCAGTCCTCTTCGAATTTTTGGAAAAGATATATTTTGCGATTCTTCTTGGTACCTGCAATTAAAATACATACATTAATATTAAATAAACAAATTTAAAGATTGACTTACTCTTCGCAATTTCTTCGAAAAGCCTTTCTGGCACTGCTCAATCCATTAATTTCACTTCCTAGTGTTTCAGCAATTTCTATGCAGTCCTTTTTAATTTTATTGAGGACTTGCATCTCCTTAAAAGATTTCTCTTCATTTTCGTGGTTGTGCTCCACGTAATGAAGTGCCGGGACACATGTTCCATTGGGCAGTAAGTTTACCCGAGCCTTACAATTAGCATTTCTACACTCATATTTAATTATATTCTTGTATGTAGATTTTTTCTTATATATCATTTTCTGTTCCACAACATACAAAAGATTATGGTTTCTTTTTTCTCCCACAAATATTTCACAATTCATTTTTATTAATGATGACACTTTCATTCACAATCTATAGTAAAACTGTACTAGTATAGCAAAATTTAAACGTAAATAACCCAAATATTGCCTTTCATTCATGTCTTCATGTCTTTCATTCATGTCTTCATGACTTTCATTCATTCATGTAGCGCCGTGAGAGGTAACATTAGGAAGCCTCATTGCAAAGGTTGTATTTTTTTAAAAACTTTAAATGTATTTAAAAACTATTTGTTTATAAAAAGCTCGTAATATATTTATTTATTTATTTAAATCTTGTAATTAAAACCCAGAGGCAAATTATATAAAATAATATACAATAATATTAAAGACTGCCCTCAAAGCTTTTGAATAACCATACAGTATGTGAATAATAATAAATAATAATAAGTTAGTAAATAAAAATAATTAATTAAAGAATACATTTAACATTTATATTAAATATTTATTATTTCATAGTTATTTAGAAAAAAACTAAATTTCTTAATACATGTTAAGTGAGCCGCCCTACTTTTCATTTTTCGCTTCAGTCAATGAAGTATAACGGTATAATTCTCTCAAGCTAAAATTTGGGAACCAAATTTTGCTCTCATTCTTCAGTGCAAGTAAGATCAAAACAACATAAGCATTACGACGTTTACTATTAATATTGGGGCCCTCTTTCACACTTTGGGGCGCATTTTCATTTATGCTGTATTGTAGACTTATTATGAAAATAAGCCCCAAATAATGTTTACGAAATTGAACCCCAAAAAAAATTGGGGCTCATTTTCATTATTATTTTGGGGCCCTAGTTCATTTTTTGGGGCTCATTTTCATTTCATAAAATGGGGCCGATTTTCATTATGAAGATGGGCCCCAAATTTGGGGCCCATCTTCATTTTTAAATTTGGGGTCCAATTTCCTGGGGCCCATATTCATAGCGCCGTCATACCACTCGCTTCTGTCTATAATTCAGACCAACTTTACAGACTTACCGATGGCCGATTTAGGTCCCAAGCACGCCTCGAATATAGATTTACTACTTGGCGGGGATATTTATCCTCAAATACTATGCGATGGTGTACGATTTGCCAACAACCGTCAAATGGTTGCACAAAAAACCGTATTTGGCTGGATTGTCACCGGCAAAGTTGACATCCACTCACCCTCTTCGACTGTTGTTTCATTGTATAACGAAATCAGTCTTAACCAGCAACTCACCAGATTTTGGGAGTTAGAAGAAGTACCTAGCACGTACCATATGTCGGAGGACGATAGGTACTGCGAAGAATTGTATCAGGATACAACTTTTCGAGAACCCTCGGGTCGATTTGTCGTCTCTCTTCCGTTTAAGCGAGAATATCCCCATAGCTTGAATATAGGTAACTCGCGTCACATTGCATCAGCTCAATACATTCGCAACGAGGCTCGCTTAAACAAAAACCCCCAGTTAAAATGCAAATACAACGAGGTAATCAATGAGTACCTCACACTTGGTCATATGACTCAAGTTAACCCCGAAATGCAAGCATGTAAAACAACTTATTACTTGCCTCACCATGCTGTTCTTAAACCCGACAGTACTACCACTAAACTCCGAGTAGTATTTAATGCCTCGAACCCCTCTTCCAACAGTAAAAGTCTTAACGACGTACTATACACCGGTCCAGTCTTACAGGCTGACTTAACAATATTATTGTTACGATGGAGACTGTTCCGATATGTGTTTAACGCCGATATTGAAAAAATGTATCGGCAAATCTTAGTCATTCCCGAACACACCCCCTATCAGCGGATACTACACCGCAAAACCCCCAGTGAAGATCTCTGTGACTTCGAACTAAATACAGTCACCTTTGGTGTTAACTGTGCCCCCTACCTGGCGATTCGAACCTTGCTAGAACTAGCAAAGCAATGTGAGCCAGAGACCCCGATTGTTGCTGATATACTCAGGAACTACATGTACGTCGATGATGTGCTATTTGGATCTAATGATCTATCCCAAGCAATTGAGGCACGAAGATCTCTTGTCACCGTGTTACAGTCGGCGGGATTTCTACTTAGAAAATGGACTGCTAACCACGAATCCCTCTTGCAAGATATACCCCCAGTGCATCTATTAGATTCCGCCTTCCTTAAACTCTCAGACCACAGTATCACAAAGACCCTAGGTTTGAGGTGGAACGCTGGTAGAGACTATTTCTATTTTAGTCCCCACACCTTTCCCGATGAGACCGAGGTCACAACGACCAAAAGGGCCGTATTGTCAGAAATTGCCAAACTGTTTGACCCAGCCGGCTGGTTGGCCCCTAAAGTCATTGTTGCTAAGATGATTATGCAACAAGTTTGGTCTGACGGTACAGATTGGGATCAAATCATAAAACCAGCCACACTAAAGCAATGGCGAAATTTTTTAGATGACTATCCATACATAGGTCAAATACAAATCCCTCGTTTTGTCGATTATGATTGCTCTTACAAAATCGAACTTCACGGTTTCTGCGACGCTTCGGAAAAAGCGTACGCCGCAACCTTATATGTCCGAGCGGAAAGGCCAGACGGATCTGTCTCGACACACCTACTTTCAGCTAAGGCTAAAGTAGCCCCCATAAAATTTGTGTCTTTGCCCCGAAAAGAGCTCTGTGGAGCCGAATTGATGGCAAAATTAGTCAATTCCCTCAGAAATCAACTGAACCTAGCCAGTCAGCGATTATATTTATGGACAGATTCTACAATCGTCCTCGCCTGGTTGCAAAAATCACCGTGCCAATGGACGACTTTTGTTGCAAACCGGGTTGCGTCTATCCAGGAGAAGCTTAAAGATGGCAATTGGTCACATGTGCGTTCGCAGGACAATCCGGCGGACTTAGCTTCCCGCGGCATCCTGGCGAAAGAGCTCATTGCGAATGATCTGTGGTGGAAGGGTCCTTCGTGGCTTAAACTGCCACACTCTGAATGGCCAATGTGTCCTTCACATTGGGACACCACCGCTGAACTTCGTCCAATAAAGGCTCACGTAACAAACGTAACCAACGTCGATATCTTGTCACGATTCTCAAGTCTTTCGAAAGCTTTGCGAGTCTTAAGTTACGTATTTCGATTTTTTCATTTATCGCACCCAGGTCATAAGCATCAGTTTCGCTTTACCTCAATTAATCTATGTCATACCGAATTACAATTTGTTCGGTCTCGCCTTATACTTATTTGCCAAAGACTGTATTTTAAAGAATATGATGTACTGTCACATAATCTAGTACTACCGCGTAAAAGTAGTCTCCTTCCCCTCAATCCGTTCATAGATGACGAGGGATTCCTACGAGTTAACGGTAGACTTTCACAATCCCCAACACTTACCTTCAACGAAAAATTTCCTAAAATTTTACCCTACTCTGGTCGTTTTACCCGGCTGTACCTCGAGATGATGCATATAGCTTGCATTCATGGTGAAAATTCTTTACTTCTGCGATTAATGCGCACAGAGTTTTGGGTACCAAGGCTAAAAAATTTAATAAAGACGGTCGTCTTCAATTGCAAAGCGTGCACTATCCGAAAACACAAGCAAAGTAATCAAATTATGGGAGCTTTACCTCCTGAACGTACACAATTATCTCGTCCGTTCACACACACAGGACTGGACTTTGCTGGCCCCTTTGACATAAAGTCGTACGCGGGCCGAGGCTGTAAAGTCACTAAAGGTTATGTTTTAGTTTTCGTTTGTTTCGCAACGAAAGCTATCCACTTGGAGGTCACAAGCGAGATTTCGACCCAAGCTTTCTTGGCAGCCTTCTCGCGATTCTTTTCTCGGCGCGGATCTCCAAAGGCCTTATACTCCGACAACGGTACGGCATTTGTAGGTGCATCTAATATTCTCACCAAAGATCGACAACACTTCTTCTCACTAATTCAGCAACAAATCCAATCGCAAGATGCCTTCCAAGCACTCGAATGGCACTTTATACCCCCCGGGGCACCTCATATGGGTGGCTTGTGGGAGGCAGGGGTTAAAAGTTTTAAAACCCATCTGAAAAAGATTACCAATGCACAGACATTCACCTACGAGGAGTTCTGTACAATGATGGCCAGAATCGAGGCCTGTCTTAATTCAAGGCCTTTAAGCCCCATGACCGACAAGGCCTCCGATATCTGTTCCTTAACTCCGGGCCACTTCCTTATTGGGTCACCCCTATTGTCACCACCTGAACCCGATCTCTCAGAAAACTCTTTAAGCTACGCCAACCGCTGGCAAAAGCTCAAAATCTTGCATCATAAATTCGCTATCCGCTGGAAGGATGAATATCTTAAAGAGCTCCACAAGCGAACAAAATGGCAATATCCCCAACGTAGCTTCGCCGTTGGAGATCTTGTAGTTGTTAGGTGCGATAATTTGCCCCCAAATCAGTGGCGACTTGGTCGCATAGAGAAAGTTATACCTGGTTCCGACAACAAAGTTAGAGTGGCCGAAGTGCGTACGCGCAACGGCACGATTATCCGACCTATCGTTTAATTAGTCCTACTACCTAACTCAGTACAACACTAATCTTTCCTTTTTACCCTTTAGAAAAACCATGTCAACACCGCCAAGACGTCTGCGAAAAAACAAAATAGGCCCAGAAATATCTGATAGCCGGGAAAGCCGAGAGACACCAAGCCGTTTGCAAGTTGCTCCCAATAGAAAACGGCCATCGACACCAACCATTCGTCGGAGTAAGAAAGATTGCCTCTATTGCAATCGGGACCACGCCCTTAGAAAATGCTTTCGTTTTCGTCGGTTACCGGTGCCCAAAAGAGCGAACATTGTACGAAAGTTCAATTACTGCTCCAACTGCTTGGCTCACTCCCATATCTTAAAGCAATGCCAGAGCAGGGAACGATGTAGAATTTGCGGTTCGGAGCATCACACCCTTCTCCACTCCAATCGGGTATATAGGCGCTCCAAGAAGGGCTCCAAGCAGGATTCGCAGCAACAAGCGATAACACCAAAAACTGGAGGGAGGGTCTGTATACCAACTGTCCCCTCAACTTCGTCAAATGCTCCAACAATTATAATAAATGTAAACTCCGGGCAATAACGGAGCAAAATTTACCCTTTTTAATATTTACCTAATGTTAAGAACTTGAAATGTATGAATTTTATCAACTTATATTTACTGAATTGTATACACCTTCATATGAATTACAAATACCCTAAATGTATGTATATAGTTTAATTGAATTTAAGGAATCTTATATCCCCTATAATAGGAATTTGCAGTCCTGCAAGGGGGGCGGAATGTTAATGTCCAAAATATGTACATTAACAAATTGTGTCATCACTGTGGCCGGAACGCTTTTAAATCGAAACGTTCGTCGTTCTAGCAGTCAGCCGATGCCACAGCGATATGGAGAGAACAGCCGGCCTGCTAGCCTTTGCCCACGTTAAGCGCGATCAGAAGCTATCATCGAGTCATCGTATTATCTACAGATTTATCTCCCCCGATACCACAATAAATTTTACTGAATTAACCTTAAAATCTTGTAGCGTTTCCCTTACTTCCAAAGTGAAAGAAGGTAATATATAAGTGTAACTTCTACTTTCTTAATAGTTCTGCTAACAGTCTCGCTTTTCCCCTAAAATCTCCCACGCATATCTACCAATCCCTTTCCCCGCGCACACAATATCATTTGATATGACCCAAAATTGTAACACATTGAAGGAGTCAGTTTGGACCCTAGGTTTCTTTAAACCAAATTCGATTCATGACTTTTTAAGTTGTTTGAGCCATGTCTGTCTGTCCGGCTGGTTCGCACGATAACTTTCGAAAGACGCAACCAAATGTTTTGAAATTTTGCACGAGTTAACATAATATTTTCCCAAAACTACTTACGGTATTGCAAATGGGCTACATGGCTCTTTTTGGTACCTCCCATACAAATACATCATTCCGAAACGCGTCATCCTAGTGCGTGACACACTGAATTTGACCAAAAATATCAAACAATAAATAAAGAACACTTTTCTGATCTTGAGCCGAATTTGTTGTATCATTTCGATACACTTAACGTAAATTAATATAATGTACTGTACGATCGACTAACAAAACACAAATACACATACACTGGCACGACCTAACAAACTATATATGCTTAGTAGTTAGTAGTGAGCAAACACTGTATATGCTCAGTAACAATAGTAAGCTTAGTTTAACAACGAACCTTGTAAAAAAAGCTTGAGTTTTGTGGTGAAAAGCCATGGTAAAGCTTGAGCTTTGTGAGGTAAAAAGGGAATCGTGGGGATAAAATATCCTCCATTCTCATGTTTGATTGTGAATGGTCAAATTCATAACTATGCTGGGCATTTTCGGCTGATATCTACTTCACATGCATATGTTTGGCATAATTGTAGATATATATACAGCTGATGACGTACCATTGTGCATCAGTTAGTCACAAAGGGGTCTGAAGATGAACTCGTCATGGAGTTCGAAACTCGTCATCCTAGTGCGTGACACACTGAATTTGACCAAAAATATCAAACAATAAATAAAGAACATTTTTCTGATCTTGAGCCGAATTTGTTGTATCATTTCGATACACTTAACGTAAGTTTATGTAAATTTAAAAATTTCTAAGTTTATTTTAATAATATCTTACTAATGCTCTTTGAATTATCATTAATTATATGGAGAAATTTTACTTCAAATTTTTTGTGAAACTTTTTTTAGAACTTATAGTTTCTATTATATTTGTACTATTGGAACCGTAATACATCAAAATTTTGTAGTGGGTTTTGAGGAGTATGAAATTTTTCCGATTTTGTTGCCTTGTGTAATCGGCTTTTTACATGTACACAACACAAATAACAACAAAACTCTCAAAAATGCATTAAATTAATTTGTAACAATTTAACAAAAATCACTAGATTCTTCTCTTTTTTGAAGACTACTGGTCATATCTTTTATTTTGTTAGTACGCTTTTATGTTATTTTTCTATATAATTATTGTGTACCGCCAAGCTAGGATTAGGAATTAAAATTCTCTCATTTTTGCTCCGGATCTGAGCATGGCGCGTAGAGCAGATATATATTTCTTTTATCACCTACTAGCAGGCAAAAATTAAAGTCATATGTTTGATTTAATAAGATTAAGAACAGTCATTCTTTAGTGTTATTGTTTTGGCACAAACAAATGGTGCACTTTGTTAAAAAATATAATATCTGATAAGCTACAACAACACATAGATATTTATTGTCATTATTAGATTAATGGTTCTATCTCACAAAACAGAATTAATATTATTTACACTATGCTACATCAATATATTTTTTTATACCATCCCCTTAGGGATGAGGGTATATATCATTTGATACGAAAAAAAACTGTAACGCATTAAAGAAGACGAGTTAGACCCCAAGTATCTTAAGACCAAATTCGTTTCAGGGCTTTTTAAGACGATTGAGCTATGTCCGTCTGTCTGGCTGGCTGGCTGGATGGCGGGTCAGCAGGATAACTCGAGTAAACCTTAACGGATCGGTATGAAAATTTACCAGTATTAATATTTTTCAACAAAAAAAACTTATGGGATTGTGAATGGGCAAAATATCCCCACCCCTTCTGGTACCTCCCATACAAAATTACCTATTTTAGGATAAATTATATTTCTTTCATAACTTCCAAACGGACGATAGGATATTTGAATTTGGTTAGTTTATTTATCTTGCAAAAGTGGACAAACCCTAAGAAAACCGAAACCTTTGTCATACCCCTTCTGGTACCTCCCATACAAAATTACCTATTTTTGGAAAATTAATATTTCTCCCATAACTTCCAAACGGACTCTTGGGGGGTAATGGAAATTGGTCGATTAATTTATGTTGCTATAGGAGGCAAAACCCCAGAAAACCCAACTATTTGAGACACCCCTTCTGGTACCTCCCATACAAATGACCGAACTCACCCCCATAGTCTTACAAATATATCTTTTTTGTAAGTAAACTGAATTCACTCAACTTTTGAGTATGATGTTCGATTATGAAAATAGGACTCAGGAATGAATATTGACTATATTGGTTCACGCCTTCTGGTACCTCCCATACAAAATGACCTATTTTTGGAAAATTAATATTTCTCCCATAACTTCTAAACGGACTCTTGGGGGGGTAATGAAAATTGGTCGATTAAATTATGTTGCTATAGGAGGCAAAACCCGAGAAAACCTAACTATTTGACACACCACTTCTGGTACTTCCCATACAAATAACCGAACTCACCCCCATAGTCTTACAAATATATCTTTTTTTGTAAGTACACTGAATTCAGTCAAATTTTTCGTAAGATATACGTATGAAAATTTGAGTCAGAAATGAATAAGGACTGTATCGATTCACCCCTTTTGGCACCTCCTATTAATATTTCTCACATAAATTCCAACCCGGCACCTATACCTCCTACACAAATATGTAAAGTTTTCGACGATTTTGCACCACAAGCAGGGGAAAAAATATACCTAAGTAATTTTATTTTAATTAAAAATCTATTAATTTCAATAACTCAAGACTTCAACAATATCTTATATTGGGTGATGGTATTTATCAGTCAGTTTACCTGACTGAAATTTCTGTACTGGTTTTTAAAAAAATTATGTTAGATTTAGATTGGTAGATTAGTTCAATTTGATAACTTTTATAACGTATACTGTAACAAACCGACAAATTGTCTTTGAGTTATGCTAAAAATTGGGAAACAACATTTTCAAAAATGGACATTTATACAAAAAAAAGAAAAAAAATTAAAAAAAATTGCATTGTGATAAAAATAATAATTTTGACCATTTTTGTAATTGTAAGGCCACAATACATCAAAAATATATTGTGAGAATACTAATGTTGACATTATGTTTTTTTGTATATTTTGTTGCATAGTGTTTCGTTTCGCTATCGACAAGGCAGATTGTATGCACGCGAAATAAACATTTTAATGAGAAATTATAATTTCTTTGTTTTTTTTTTGAGATTATTTAATTAGCTGTACACAAGAGTTATACAAAAACAAAAAAAAATCATTTATCACATTTACTTGCAGCCGATACTAGCTTGCCGTTGCCATAGTATACAAATTCTATATGTAAACATTTCAGAAGATCTTCAAGTTTGAAAGAGAAAAGTAAAATTGCAATTGTTTTACGGAAAGTATTCCAAATACGCGCTAAATGATTATATTTTTATTTCTCGCTATTATTATTGCTTTAGCTGTGTACTTGAGCTATAGGCAGAATTTTAGTTATTGGATTAAGTACAAAAATGCGGTGGCTAGTGCGTCAGGACGAATGTTTAGTGGTAATTTATTGGATTTCTTAACATTCAAAACGAATTTTGGTTATCATTTGAAAACTATCTACGAGGACGCGGAATTTGCCAATAAGCCGGTGGTGGGAATTTATACGTTCTATAAACCCAGTTTGCTGATAAAAGATCCAGAATTAATTAAATCGATTTTAATAAAGGATTTTGATTGCTTTTGTGATCGCTTTTCGGAAGGTGATGTACGTCATGACCCCATTGGAGCCAATATGATGTTATTTGTGCGTTATAATGTATGGAAGGATATACGTTCAAAACTAACGCCCATCTTTAGCAGTGGCAAGCTAAAGTTTATGTATCCTCTGCTGCAGAAGGTCGGTGAAGATATGGAAGACTATTTGAAAAAATTGCCACATGTGAATCGATTGGAAATGAAAAATTTTTGTGGCCGCTACACCATTGATACGATAGCCACAACTTTGTTTGGCTTTAGTACAAACTCATTCAAAAACCCTGACGAGCAGGTAATACTCCACGTGCGCAAAATATCGATGATTAATTGGCGGCGAGCTCTTGATAACCTGGTGGTATTCTTCATGCCCAAATTGTGTGCTGTTGTCCGTCCGAAATTTTTATTTCGCGAAACAGATGAATTTCTCACCTACACATTTAATTACATGATGAACGAAAGGGAGCGGACGGGTGAGAAACGTAATGATTTGATTGATATCTTTGTAAAGCTGCAACAGGATGCCATTAAGAATGGCGAAGATGTGGTCAGATTGCGCGAACTAATGCTGTCTCAACTAGGAATGTTTTTGGCAGCTGGTTACGATACATCGTCCACAACAATATCGAATGCTCTTTTTGAGTTGGCCAAAAATGCCCAAACTCAGTATATACTAAGGAAAGAAATTTTGGAGGCCTCTGATGCTGGTCAGGGCTCAGTGGCCTATGAAGTCCTCATCAATATGGAATATCTTAATATGGTGATATACGAAACACTTAGGCTGTATCCGGTTCTACCATTTTTAGATAGAAAGTATTGCGATCCATCGGGAAAAGGTCGTCCATATGATCTAAAGCCATTTTGTGATTTCAACATACCCGATGGCATGCCCGTCTATATATCGACATATGGCTTAAATTGTGATCCGAAGGTAAATGAAAATTGTGATGTATAAGTGAAATTTTAAACGAATTTTTTTTATTATTATTATAGTATTGGCCAAACCCTACAAAATTCGAACCAGAACGATTTTCAGCTAAATCCAAGGAGTCACGACATCCTATGGTTTCTTTGCCTTTCGGCAATGGCCCTCACAATTGTATAGGCCTTCGATTGGGTTTACTGCAGGTTAAGGTCGGCCTTTTATATTTGCTGAGGAATCACTATGTGCAAGTGTGCGATGAAACGGTGCTCCAACCAGAAATGGATGCTAAGTCATTTGTTTTGCAAGTGAAAGGTGGTATTCAGTTGGAAATTCGTAGAGATAATATGTGTGATGATGTTGTTATAAAAAAGTAAATAAAGCAGTTTGGAAATGATGTCTGTCTGAAAACTTTTTGAAAATTCTTTAATTTGTTCATGGATATATTAATATAAAGCATTTTTTAAGCTTTCATCAATGGTTCTTGGGTTATAGATGAAAATCTATCTAAGAAAACAGTTTGGCCTGAGAACGAATTGGAATTGCTCACCACTACAGATAAGCTGTTGCATTGTATGCGCCTACGTTACGTTATCATCTACTGCTACTTGCAAGAAATTCATTCGATAGACTGGAAACTGAATGAGACTGAGTGACAAAGACCACACTCCCTTGTGTCTCTCTAAGTGTCAAAAGAGCATCACTGTTAAGGATGACAGTGGCCTTTCTGGATCCATCCACCGCTTCGGTAACCTTAACTACTTTCTAGTGCTGTGTGAGTAGTTGAGATTTACTGAATTGAAGAATTTCCAGGATTTCCTTAGAGTCGGAGGGTATGGCGGTGATCTTGGCCTCTGTGAAACCTTGGCAAGATGTATTGCTTTGAGTCTCGCATCAAGCTAAATCTCCCCAACCGATTCTATAGCTGCTTTGAACGTTTGTCTGCACAGGCAGGTGTGTGGTGTGTCCCTGATTATAGCCCACATCATGGCATTGTAGCGGTGGTCCGGATCGTTTTCGAACCAATTTTTTGAAAGCCACAGTAAGGGACATGACAATTAATTTCCAGTTGCTAGAAAAAACAGTGCCATCGCTGTTATTGTGGTCTATGATCGGTCAAATAAGGTGGTCTTTCGCGACATCCATATATGATTTTTGGTGAGTCTGCGTAGTGTTATATTTGGATCTTTTAGATCGCGGAAGGATAGTGTCCTCAAACCGCTGCCGTTTATGCGCTACTTCGGATAACCTCCGTATAGTTTTGTTATCCACCGTAGAAGAGACGCTACGTTTTACCCATCAATGTGAAATAGAGACCATTGGAGAGAACTCTTCTGCTGCTAAGTGAGCTTATCGACCAGTCTAACAGCGAGCCAACTAATTATTTTTTTTGGCGGAACCCCAGGTTATGAACGCCTTTTTGGAATGTCTTCTGTGCCTAGCGGAATTATAAGTGAACAGTTGAGGCCGGCGGAGGTGCTTCAAAGGGAATCAGTTTATTTTTCAAATTTTTCTCCGTGCTCAACTGTTGGCACTACGGAAAATGTATTTACAGATGATTGATTCCATTCTACATCATCAGCACCTACATTAAAGCTGGGGTGTCGACAGGATTGTATTTCATAAGAGCACTATAAGCACATCGGCTAGCGCTACCACTCCACCAGCAGATAACGTACCACAGTAGGGTGAGTCTTATTTTTTATTTTTGGAATTTTTCATGGGCCAACTTAAAATTTTATTAAGACTTACAAAAAACCCTATATGAATTTTGGGGTTTAGGGGTCGCTAAAGGACTTCAAAGTTTGTAATTTTACCGTCACCCTTTGGAATAGGCAGGATAACTCGAGTAAACCTAAACATATCCTTATGAAAATTTTTCAGTATTAATATTTTCCACAACTAAGTAATAGAATAGCAAATGGGCAGAATTACCCCACCCCTTCTGGTTCCTCCCATACAAAATGACCCATTTGGGTCAAATTAATGTTTCTTCCATAACTTCCAAACGAACATCTGGAGGAAATTAAAGCTTGGTAAGTTTAATCCAGTTGTAATAACAGATAAGCCCTTAGAATACCAAAGCTTTGCCACATGCTTTCTGGTACCTCCCATACAAATTACCGAATTAACCCCCATCGTTTTACATAATATCTTTTTTGTAAGAATACTGAATTCCATAAAATTTTGCGTAAGATTAACACATGCGATAATTTGTCTAGGGAATGAAAATGGACTATATCGATTGACCCCTTCTGGTACCTCCCATACAAAATGACCAATTTTTGGAAAATTAATATTTTTTCCATAACTTCCAAACGGACAAATGGAGGATATTTAAACTTGGTCAGTTTAATCCACTTGTAATAACAGACAAACCCTCAGAAAACCAAAACCTTTTTCACACCCCTTCTGGTACCTACCATACAAATGACCGAATTAACCCCCATAGTTTAACATGCATATCTTTTTTTGTAAGAACACTGAATTCCATCAAACAGACATACCCCATATAGGGACAGTATTTTTAGGAGGTGGGAGTAGTTTTTGACCGATCGGGCTCATCTTAGAACTCAAACTCCATTCAGGGCTGCAAAGCTTGGATACAAAATTTCAGCTTGATTGCTCTTAAATTACTGCTGTAATCGCGGGGACCGACATACGACCCACGGGGTGAAAATTAACCTCCAGTAAAAGGACAGAAGCTTGTATAGCTACTATAGCTACCGGAATACAAATGTAATGGCTGGGACCCACAAAAAGAGGGATTTTGTATGGGAGGTGGGAGTAGTTTTTGACCGATCGGTCTCATCATACTACTCAACCTCCGCTTAGTCTAGGGAATTCCAAATGTCAGCTTGATTGACCTTTAACTACGGCTGTAATCACAGGGGCAGACTCAAAAAAAGGGGGAGCTTGCATTGGAGGTGGAAGTAGTTTTTGGCTGATCGGGCTCATCTTAGAACTTAACCTCCGCTTTGAGGATAGAAGCTTGCATTCCAAATTTCAGCTTGATGTCTCTTAAACTGCGGCTGTAATCGCGGGGACGGACAGACAGACAGACCGTCACATTTAAATCGACTCAGATTTCGATGCTGATCATTTATATATATACTAGCTGACCCGGCAAACGTTGTTCTGCCATACAACTTTGGATCCCGCAAACTTCGTCTCGCTCCTAAGGTAACGCCTTTTTATAATAGTAAAACACAGATAGTTCAAGTTTTAATCTGATTTACTTGAATTTAATCGAAATCTGTGAAGAGCGATCTGATATACAATGTTTTCCGATTTGTTTCCGGCGTAAAAACAAACAATGTTTGCCAACACGCAAACAAACAACGCACAGCTGACCCTGTGAAAAGCAGGGAAATTCGAGGTTGATTCCACAAATTTCCAATGATTGGCCTTACGATTTATTGATTGTTGTCGCAAAAGCCAATCGAATGGGGAGTTAAATTAGAAGGGAAGATCGGTTGGAATAATAGATTCGAGGGATAAGGACTTCCTCTCCTCTGCATATGCCCTTTTTCATCGTTAGGTCATCTGCCTCCAATGCTCGTTTATGCGCCATCGTGCATTAATTCCAAATAACGATTTAGCATTCTCGTTACAATTTCGCTACACGTTGTGTTGCCAACCGTGAGAAGAAAGCGGAATGTGCAGTTCGATTGTGGAAGCAATACCAAAGTATGCAACAGCTAACTTAATTAAGATCTTGATCGAATTGTTGCTAGAATCAAAGAAATTACGAATCTCTTGCCTGTTCAACCGGCATCATCGAGAAAGTATATGCATCCGTTCCAATGTCAACAACTTTCATCATTGAATCGTACACATTCATTTACTCGGCAGTTAAGAGCGCCATATTTGTTCGGACTCTTTCAGTCAGCTCAACTCGATCAAAGTCTTGTTCTTGTTGCAATTCGCGATTGAATGCATCATGCATTGAACGATTTTGCGCTGGTATTCCCAATTTCGACAGTATACTGCCACACATTAGCACGCACATGTCTTTGATCAGAAGAAAATATCAAGATCGAAATTGGATGTTGTTGTGCGAACTATGTGCAAATGTCGTCAGCCATTTCGTCCAACTTGTCCACCATCCCGAAGCTTGAGAACAATATCGCGTTCTGCCACATTCTCCGCAACAATCACCACTGCGTCTTCATTTATAGTGGGAGCATTGAATTGTCTTACATGGCATCCAGAGGGTCTCTTGTCAGCTCTGATAATGATTTTGTGGACGTCATTATGCATTGTATTCAATGTGGTTTTGAACAATCGGACTAATGCATTATGCTTATGCAGCAGATTTTAAAATTGTTCTACCATTTTGCATTTAATATTTTAACATAATAAATTTCACAATATTCCGCAATTTTTCAAGCATCATAACGAATTTTTCATCTTTAGTTCGTCTAAAATCATCAAATCAAGCGATACATTGAAAAATTTCGTCGAAAAAACAAAAAAATTCGATTTTTTCCGGAATTTTCCGAGGTTTCCACCAAGAATTTTCTAATTTTCCATTCGAAAAGTCATTTCGGAATAATTATCCGAATTTTTCACAATTATATCATTCAGAATTATCAAAACTTACAATAAAATGTAAAATTTCGTCGAACAAAAATTTAAATTTTTGGAACATTTCCATAATTTTCCAACCAAAATTTTCTATTTTTCCAACCGAAAAGCCACAACGAAACAATTACACACAAAATGTAATACAAAAATTCAATTTGGCGGTGCAAAATGTTTCCGAAAAAATCCAAATTTTTCGAGTTTTTCCTGAATTTTCCGAGTTTTCCACCAAAAATTTTTCTATTTTCCCATTCGGAAAGTCATTTCGGAATAATTATCCGAAATTTTTCACTGTTACATCGTCCAAAACTATAAAGTCACACCATAATATGCAAAATTTCGTAAAAAAAAAAATTTAAAATTTTTAGAATTTTTCCGGAATTTTCCGCATTTTTCAACAAAAATTTTCCATTTTTCTATTCGAAAAGCCATTCTGTAACAATTGCACACAAAATTTCATACAAAAAAGCAATTTTAGATTTTTCCAATTTTCCGATTTTCCGACTTTTCCGGAAGATTTTCCCAAAATTTTCTTTCACATAAACCTTCTCCTGGCAATAACGAACAACTGAAAAAAAGTTTGAGCAAAATCGGCCCAGCCGTTCTCAATTGATGAATTACTATACATTTTTGCCACCATTTTTATATATATAGATATTGGGTCTCATGCATAAAACGTGAGCTTGAGCTCGGACTCGATTTTTTGAGTAAAAGGTGCTTGTCGTATGCATAATAAAATTATATGTACTTGCTTTTACTCACTGCTCACGTTTGATCTCGTCTTGCTCAGTTTGAACTATGTTAGATGTGCTTGTGCTCATTTTCATATGCATAAAAACAAGCTCTTGCTTAGTTTAGTGAGCTCTTGCTCAAATTTTGTTGAGCATGCCTTATAGTTGACTCGCGTATACTAAAAACGAATCAAAGCCGAATATTTTGGGCCACAAAGAAATACAAAAGGCGAAAAACAAATTTAGCAAGTGGGGAAAAAAATTATACAGGTTTGTATTCTTAATTATTAATTTTTTTTTGCCCTCACCCTACGGGTAGGAGGGTATATATCATTTGATTCGGCCCAAAAGTGTAACACAAAGAAGGAGCCACTTTAGACCCTAGGTTTCTTTGAACCAAATTCGATTCATGACTTTTTAATTCGTTTGAGCCATGTCCGTCTGTCTGTCTGGCTGTACGGCTGGTGCGAACGATAACTTTCGAAAGACGCAACCAAATGTTTTGAAATTTTGAACGAGTTTATATTTCCCAAAACTACTTACGGCATTCCAAATGGGCTACTTGGCCCCGCCCCTTCGGGTACCTCCCATACAAATACATCATTCCGCCCACTTTAGAAATAGAGTAATAATATCAATACACCCAACGGAATCGTACCCAAATTCTGTATTTCATAAAGCTTTAACAGAATAAAGTTTTGGAGAAAACCAGTACAGAAATTTCAGTCAGTTAAACTGACTGATAAATACCATCACCCAATATAAGATATTGTTTAAGTCGAGTTATTGAAATTAACAGATTTGTAATTAAAACCACTTAGAAAGTTTCAGTCGGGCAACCCAACTTACATTTACCCTTACCATCAGTAAAACAAATAATTTTCTATTATATTGATATTATTACTCGATTTCTAAAGTGGGCGGAGTGGTACATTTGTATGGGAGGTACGAGAAGGGGTGTGGTAAGGCTTCCAGATTTATTCTCCATTACTTTATCCTGTTATAGCTTTACTAATTACAGAATTTGGGCTCGATTGCCTTGGTGGTACTGATATTATTAGTACATCCCTAAAGTGGGCGGAAAGGTACATTTGTGTGGGAGGTACCATAAGGGGCGCCGCTAGATTTCCAATTTTTTCTCCAAATCTTTGTCCTGTTATAACATAACAAAATACAGAATTTGGGCACGATCGTGTCGAGTGTATTGATATTATTACCCTATTTCTAAAGCGGAGTGGTACATTTGTATGGGAGGTACCAGAAGGGGCGTGTCTAGACTTCCAGATTTTTTCTCCAAAACTTTATCCTGCTTAAACTTTACCAAATACAGAATTTTGCACGATCGCGTTAGGTCTTTTAACAATATTAATCGATTTACAAAGTGGGCCGTACCAGATGTGTATGGGAGGTACCAGATGGGGCGTGGATAGACTTCCAATTTTTTTCTCCAAAACTTTATCCTGTTATAGCTTTACTAAAAATAGAATTTGGGTACGATCACGTTTAATTTATTGATATTATTTCTCCATCTCTATAGTGGGCGGAAAGGTAGAATTGTATGGGAGGTACTAGAAGGGGCGTGGCTAGGCTTTCAAAATTTTTTCCAAAACTTTATCCTGTTATAGCTTTACTAAATACAGAATTTGGGGACGATCCCGTAGGGTGTATTGATATTATTAATCGATTTCTAAAGTGGGCGGAATGATATATTTGTATGGGAGGTACCAGAAAGGGCGGGGCCATGTAGCCCATTTGAAATACCGTAAGTAGTTTTGAGAAAATAATAACTGGTGCAAAATTTCAAAACATTTGGTTGCGTCTTTCGAAAGTTATCGTGCGAACCAGCCGGACAGCCACCAGACAGACAGACAGACAGACAGACGGACATGGCTGAAACGACTTAAAAAGTCATGAATCGAATTTGGTTCAAAGAAACCTAGGGTCTAAAGTCACTCCTTCTATGTGTTACACTTTTGGGTCGTATCAAATGATATGTACCCTCATCCCTAAGGGTGATGGTATAAAAATTGGAAGTGTAGCCACGCCCATTCTGGTACCTCCCATACAAATACAAATTTCCGCCTACTATAGAGATGGAGTAATAATATCAATAAATCCAACGTGATCGTACCCAAATTCTGTATTTAGTAAAACTATAACAGGATAATGATTTGGAGATAAAATCTGGAAGTTTAGACACGCCCCTTTTGGTACCCCCCCATACAAATGTAAAACTCCGCCGACTTTGGAAATGGAGTAATAATATCAATACACTCGACACGATCGTGCCCAAATTCTTTATTTTGTGAAGCTATAACAGGACAAAGATTTGGAGAAAAAAACTGGAAGTCTAACCGCGCCCCTTCTTGTACCTCCCATACAAATGTACCACTCCGCCCACTTTAGAAATCGAGTAATAATATTAATATAACAGAAAATTTTATGTTTTACTAATGGTGAGGGTATATGTATGTCGGGTTGCCCGACTAAATCTTTCTCACTGGTTTTTATTATATTTTTCCCCGTTAATTCAATGCTAAATTTTTGCTTATTGGTAATGCTTGGTAATTCACTTTTTTCTCGAATATATTTATACCATCACCCTTAGGGATGAGGGTATATATCATTTGATACGACCCAAAAGTGTAACACATAGAAGGAGTGACTTTAGACCCTAGGTTTCTTTGAACCAAATTCGATTCATGACTTTTTAAGTCGTTTGAGCCATGTCCGTCTGTCTGTCTGTCTGGTGGCTGTCCGGCTGGTTCGCACGATAACTTTCGAAAGACGCAACCAAATGTTTTGAAATTTTGCACGAGTTATTATTTTCTCAAAACTACTTACGGTATTGCAAATGGGCTACATGGCCCCGCCCCTTCTGGTACCTCCCATACAAACACATCATTCCGCCCACTTTAGAATTCGAGTAATAATATCAATACACCCTACGGGATCGTCCCCAAATTCTGTATTTGGTAAAGCTATAACAGGATAAAGTTTTGGAAAAAATTTTGAAAGCCTAGCCACGCCCCTTCTGGTACCTCCCATACAAATCTACCTTTCCGCCCACTATAGAGATGCTGAAATAATATCAATAAATTAAACGTGATCGGAACCAAATTTTTTTTTTGTAAAGCTATAACAAGATGTAGTTTTGGAGAAAAAAATTGGAAGTTTATCCACGCCCCATCTGGTACCTCCCATACACATCTGGTACCGCCCACTTTAGAAATCGATTAATATTATTAAAAAACAGTGTACACGGGAGGTACACTGGGTTGGCATTTAATGCCAAAAACAATTCTATGCAATTTTGTCCGATGGACAAAGCATAGACAAGAGCTTGTGTGGATTATGTTGACGTTGTCTTCGTTGATACCATTTTCGCACCGGTGTGTGTGAGCTTCACATTGATTGTGTGAAGCTTTTAACACTTAAGGTTGTGATAATGAGTGGAGAAGGCACAGCAAACGGCACTGATGATGATGGTTTGGCAACCATCGAAATAGCTATCTGCCCTGCCAGCTGTCAACATAATCCATTTCACACAACTCTTGTAAAACAATATTCTATTAGCGATAATAGAAAATAGATCTCAAACCGAACAATGAAAAACATATTCATTATTAAAAAACCTAACGCGATCGTGCCCAAATTCTGTATTTGGTAAAGTTTAAGCAGGATAAAATTTTTGGAGAAAAAATCTGGAAGTCTAGACACGCACCTTCTGGTACCTCCCATACAAATGTACCACTCCGCCCACTTTAGAAATAAGGTAATAATATCAATACACTCGACACGATCGTGCCCAAATTCTGTATTTTGTTATGTTATAACAGGACAAAGTTTTGGAGAAAAAATTGGAAGTCTAGCGACGCCCCTTATAGTACCTCCCATACAAATGTACCTTTCCGCCCACTTTAGGGATGTAGTAATAATATCAGTACACCCAACGCAATCGTGCTCAAATTCTGTAATTGGTAAAGTTATAACAGGATAAAGTTATGGAGAATAAATCAAGAAGCCTAACCACACCCCTTCTCGTACCTCCCATACAAATGTACCACTCCGCCCACTTTCGAAATCGAGTAATAATGTCAATATAATAGAAAATTATTTATTTTACTGAGGGTAAGAGTAAATGTAAGTAGGGTTGCCCGACTGAAACTTTCTAACTGGTTTTAATTACAAATCGGTTAATTTCAATAACACAAGACTTAAACAATATCTTATATTGGGTGATGGTATTTATCAGTCAGTTTAACTGAATGAAATTTCTGTACTGGTTTTTATATATTTTTCTACTAAAAATTTAGAAATGTCGTCAGTTTCTATTTTATGATTATTATATGATTCTACTTCTACTTCAGTTTCACTTGACGACATGTTTGCACTTCAATAACAATTAGATGTTTGATCTTCCTTTGCTCAAGTAATTGCAATTGGTTTGAACTCATTTTTATGCATACGAAATTGAGCAAAAGCTGTTGCTGTGTGACTGAACTCGGCTTACGAGCAATTGCTCACCTGACTCAACTTAGCCCTTTTACTCGTTTTTATGCATGAGACCCATTGTCATACCTACCACGCCAACTTATGGGCGTTCCAAATGGAAGAACAAAATTAATATACCCTTCACACTGTTCATGCTCATGGTGAATTTTTGAATTTTTTAAGGAAATTTTTAATTTTTTGTTTAATTTATTTATAACTGCGAAACTGTTGATTATGCAGATAAATGATATATGAACGGATTAAAGTAATTTTAATTCTTAATTTTGGATTTTCATTTCAGCAAAATTGGACGAGTCGTTTTTGAGTTATGCCTCCCAAACGAGGCTAAAGGAGCTTAAAAACTCCAGGTCCAAAGCGGCACGTGGTTAGAATACCTCAATAGTGCTCAAACTTTGGCTATCCCAAAATTCTCAAATACTTATCATTTTTGGGAAGTCAGACATAGTTTTTTTGTGGTCACCCTAGTAAACATCCATATTCCAGGCGACTTTTTTAAGGAGAGCTCAAAGTTAGACATATCAAAGGTAATTTCATTACACTATTAATACCACAGTGCTGCAGTCAATATAAGGGTGTGAGAAATTCTAGGTACTAGGTCAAGATAGTAAAACCCCCAAAGATTTTGGAATTTTTAGTCGAAACTTTTTATACCATCACCCTTAGGGATGAGGGTATATATCATTTGATACGAAAAAAGTGTAACGCATTAAAGGAGACGAGTTAGACCCCAAGTATCTTAAGACCAAATTCGTTTCAGAACTTTTTAAGAAGAATGAGCTATGTCCGTCTGTCTGGCTGGCTGGCTGGATGGCTGGTCAGCAGGATAACTCGAGTAAAACTTAACGGATCGGTATGAAAATTTACCAGTATCAATATTTTTCAAAACGAACTTATGGGATTGTAAATGGGCTGAATAGCCCCACCCCTTCTGGTACCTCCCATACAAAATTACCTATTTTTGGAAAATTAATATTTCTTCCATAACTTCCAAACGGACAACCGGAGGATGTTTGAATTTGGTCAGTTTATTTATATTGCAAAAGTAGACAAACCCTAAGAAAACCGAAACCTGGCCCCACCCATTCTGGTACCTCCCATACAAATGACCGAATTGACCCTTATAGTTTTACATACATATCTTTTTTGCAAGTAAACTTAGATCACTCAAATTTTGCGTATGATGTTTGCTTATAAATATTAGACTCAGGTATGAATATGGACTATATCGGTTCACGCCTTCTGGTATCTCCCATACAAAATGACCTATTTTTGGAAATTATATATTTCTCCAATAACTTCAAAACAGTCACTTGGGGGGTTATGAACATTGGTCGATAAATTAATGTTGTGATAGGAGGCGAAACCTCAGAGAGCCTAGCTATTTGACACACCCCTTCTGGTACCTCCCATACAAATGACCGAATTGACCCTTATAGTTTTACATACATATCTTTTTTGTAAGTAAACTGAGATCACTCAAATTTTGCGTATGATGTTTGCTTATGAAAGTTAGACTCAGGTATGAATATGGACTATATCAGTTCACGCCTTCTGGTACCTCCCATACAAAATTACCTATTTTTGGAAAATTAATATTTCTCCTATAACTTCCAAACGGACTCTTGGGAGGTAATGAAAATAGGTCGATTAATTTATGTTATTATAGGAGGCAAAACCCTAGAAAACCTAACTATTTGACACACCCCTTCTGGTACCTCCCATACAAATGACCGAATTCACCCCCATAGTATTACAAACATATCTTTTTTCTAAGTACACTGAATTCAGTCAAATTATAAGTAATTCGTACGCTTATGGAAATATGAATCAGGAGTGAATATGGACTATATCGGGTCACCCCTTCTGGTACCTCCCATACAAAATTATCTATTTTTGGAAAATTAATAATTCACCCATAACTTCCAAACGGACATTTGAGGGGTAATGAAAATTAGTCGGTTAATTTATATTGTGATAGGAGGCGAAACCTCAGAAAACCTAACTTATATTGGGTGATGGTATTTATCAGTCAGTTTACCTGACTGAAATTTCTGTACTGGTTTTTATGACCTTTTATATTATTTACTTATCTTGATGTTTGTTCGCTTAGTTTTTCATCTTTATGTCAAGAACAATTGATAATTTTTCGTCTTAAGCAGAATTGTAGCTAAGGCTTAATGAAACAATTTCTATTAATATATTTATGTGAAGTATATAGTCAGACTTATTTTATAGGATGAAATCTTCAACAAAGTGTCATTTATCGGCATTTTTTCATAAATTTTCCCCAGTAACTTCGATTTTCTAGCCATATGAAGGCTGAATCATCTGTGATAAGTACAAAACGTGTCATTGCTGATAATATTAAATGACGACCCTGACCCAAGTACCAAATTGTACATCTGTAGCGAGTTTGTTTATGTTTTTACATCGTATGAGTAATATTAATTTTATGCGTATTTTATATTAATCATAAACACAACGTTCCAATATTGTGGGTTTATGGTTTAAAACATACTGCAACAGCAAACCTGGGGGGTGAGAAATTCCAAGTCAGGGTGAAGGTACAAGGTCAGTATAGTAAAATCCCCCAATGGGTTTGGCATTCTCTACAATTTTGCTGAAGAATGAAATGAGAAATCATTAATGGAAATCATCTTGAGTTATAGCTGATAAACTAAGCGATCAAACACCACGATAAAAAAGTATAAAAGGTCATAACAACCCCTTTTGGGAATTTTACGATACTGGCCTAGTACCTTCACCCTGACTTGGAATTTCTCACAATCAGACGATGACTCCTAAAATCTTTCACGGTGTAATTTGTCTCACCCTCGTACTGTCCAGACAACCCCTGAGGAAGACCACTAAACTACCTACCTCTCAGAAAATAAGTTAATCAGGGTGTTTAAAACCGAAACCGAAAAACCGTAAACCAGTTTTTTTTATTTAAAACCGTATGCCGGTTTTTGCAAAAATAGCATTTTCGAATAACCGGTTTAACCGAGTTTTTTCCATCGGGTACTCGGTTTTCTTTTTAAATTAGTTTGAAATTTTATTTTAAAAATTTCCAAAGCTTCTAAAAACATTCTTGTTTATAAAATGTAAAAAGTTGTTTCTAAATTAATTTGAAATTGAATTTTAAAACTTTAAAAAGCTTCTAAAAACATTCTCGTTTACAAACATTGAATACCCTAATTATATGTATTAGGACCGGAAAATATCCTACAAGCTAATCCTGTGTAAAGTAGTCTAAAAAGGCGGAAACGATGGAATTTGCTAACGAGCTTTTTAAAAGACTTTATCCTGCAATTTCCCCAACTACGGCAGAGTCTAGTAACAGTTCAGATTGTGAGATGAGGGAATCTCCTAATGGTAGTCTTTGCAACGATTTAAACAGGACAATAAATAACATCCAAAACCCACCATTAAAAACAAATTGCAATGACACAAGCCTATATGATGATTTCAACTATTTTGATAGATTTAATAAATGGACAGAAAAGCTAAACATTCTTCTAAACCCACTTTTGTCAATAAATCCTACTTCTACAATAAGTGACCGCGTGTTTTCTGTATCAAGCTTTATAAAAACGAAACAGAAAAATTGACTCAAAATTGAACACTTAAATTGCATTTATTTCTTAAATACTATTTTAACCAGTAAGAAAGTTTCAGTCGGGTAAGCCGACTTACATATACCCTTACCCTCTAGTATATTGATATCATTACTCGATTTCTAAAGTGGGCGAAGTGGTACATTTGTATGGGAGGTACCAGAAGGGGCGTGGATAGACTTAAAGTTATTTCTTCAAAACTTTATCCTGATTTAGCTTTAATAAATACAGAATTTGGGCCCGATCACGTTGTGTGTATTGATCGTATTGGGTGTACATTTGTATGGGAGGTCTCAGATGGGGCGTGGCTAGACTTAAAAACTTATTCTGATTTAGCTTTACTAAATACAGAATTTGGACACGATCACGTTGGGTGTATTGATATTACTACTCCATCTCTGAAGTGGGCGGATTGGAGCATTTGTATGGGAGGTACCAGCAGGTACGTGGCTAGGCTTCCAAATTGGTTCTCCAAAATTTTATCCTATTTGAGCCCTACTAAGAACAGAATTTGTTCACGATCGCGTTGGATCTATTAATAATATTACCACATGGGGCGTAGCTAGACTTCCAGTTTTTTCTCCAAAACTTTGTCCTACTATAGTTTTACTAAATGTAGGATTTGGGCACGATCGCTTTGATATTACATACTAAATAAATGCTTTTTTTTAAACCAAATTATTTTTTTTATAAATGTTTTTAAATTTATAGGAAAAAACCTAAAAACTGGTTAAACCGGTTTTCTTTCAAATGCTGTATTCGAAATCCGATTTTTCTAAAAAATCAATTTTTCGAATAACTCGAAAGCCGGGTTTCTAAAAAAGGTGGTATTTAAACGCTCTAGTCATTATGAATAAACAAATAATAATTTATTTTTTATTTTTTTTTTATTTTTTTTTTATTTTTTTTTTTAAACCAAACAATAACAACAAAAAATCTAAAACTAATATAGTATAAACTAAGTATAAACTACTTTAAGCTGGTAAAGATAATAAAGATGACACGCGCCGCTGATAATGAAGATGACGATGATGTGACGCTGATAATGATGTTAGCCTCAGATTACGACTTTGGGATAAGGATGATGTTTAGGTACAGTTAATATTGGGTTTTTCCTTAACAGTAAGGAATACACTGCACTAGTAGTTCTAATTCTTGTCATCTCATATTCGCATGGCAAAACACAGACTGTTGTTAGTTTTTCAACTTTTGTAGGTGTTAGCTAAGCTTTTGGTGGTGATTGATTGCGAGGGACTATTTCTGTTGTCATTGATTATGAATTTATTATGAATTTTTTTTAACTCAAAACTACTTTTAACGAATAAAATTACATTGAAACGCTTATTTGCAATCACTGACATAAATGTCGTATTGGAAAACTTTCTCTGTCAGCAACAGATTATAATTTCCAGTTAGAAAGTCATGATAGAATGGAATTTTCTTTTCTGGGAGTTAATACGTTTCCAATGCAATATCGCAACTCTCACAGGCTGCTCTCACTATGCCCAAAAACAAAAACATAAAGACAATAGTTTTTTATCCGCCATAGGTTTCACAGGGTGCCATGCTATGTTACATTACTTATTCGTTGATGAACTTTTATGTGACCTTATGACACTGATCTGATTATACTCGACAATCGTGGGACAAAATGAATTTACTTTACCTCTTTTTTCAATACATATACAATTTACTATTTCTATCTTTCTTATTTCTAATACTAATTACAATGTTCGGTACACACTAGAGATGCTAAACGGGATTGATTTTGATAAATCCCGGGATTCGGGATTTTATAAATCCTGATCCCGAAATTTCGGGATCCCGGGATTTTTCGAGATTTCGGGATTCTTTTTTAAAATTGTTCTGTACTACATTTCTAATATTATTTTGTTTAATTTTTATTTATTAGTATTATTGAATAATATATGTTTCATATATTAAAAATAAATAAAAAAACATGTAATGTAATAAAACCTAAGTTACTAAAAATAATATTCATTTACATTTTTAATGTGGAAACGTATTTTTAAATTAATTTAAAATATTGTGTTTTAATAAATTCATATATGATTTTTTTAATAAATCCCGAGATCAGGTAAATCATGAACTTTATCGAAAAATCCCCGGATTGTGGGTTTCGGGAATTCCGAAACCATCCACCAACAGTCCTGACGTTCAGCGGTTTCTAGTCCACTCAATAGGATAACATAACGACGGCTTTTATCATAGGCTGTTGTAGCGCATAGAAACTCCCCAGTCTTATCATTTTGTAGAGCTATAGCCCGATCCCCTTCTCTAGACCGTGAATCATCTGGCCAGATGACACGCCACCATCGATTAGACTGTGAACCTGGACCAATCCAGAAATATGGCGCTCCAAGTTCTTCGTCAGCATACAGGTACTTTAGTGAAGCTCCAAAACGGCTGGCAAATGCTACTAAACCATTGCTATTAAAGTCTACCAGTAATTGACCGTCAGTAACAGTGACATTCTTCTCTTGACTCCAGGTCAAAGGAACGCGTCTAGTATGGCCGGGTTCATTGTCACGGGGAACATACAAATATTCCCAGTGAGCACGATTTAGGAGAGCAGCTACACTGGTTTTTGAAATATTGTAAAAAAATCGTAACTCCAGCGGTAAACGATGATACAAACGATAGAGTTTTTCAAGCGATGCGGGAGCCATCATTCTGGACTTCAGCTGCTTGGAAACTGAATAGGTTATAAGGGGTAAAACATTTTGGTTCCCCATTGCCCTGAGATTATTTTTGCTTAAGAGAACATGAAATGCTATCACTTGTATACCAGCATTATTTAGTTGTACGATGTCTGCGACTATCTCTTTTTGCTCAACAAACAAATAGATATCACATAAAACTTTCTCCCATACAGCTTCCGATATACCCTCATCCAGATTGTGTATCTCCTCAAGCAAGCGATTCAATTGAATGTTCCCTCTCAAAGACCCCACTATAAAGGCCTCCTCCAGTTGTTGCGCTGCGGCGTGTACTAATCGTTTACGCATATGATGTATTAACAGCAAATTGCAGCGATCTTCCTGGCTACCCTCGATTTGCGTAACTTTTCTATATTGATCGATAAGCAGCTTTGGGTCAAACTCACATTCACTGCTGGCATCTTGCCAGAACGTTTGTAATGTATTCGAGGGGGTTACTTCGTTTAAGCAAAATGACAATTCATTACTAAGCGTTTGCTGATAAGACGCACGCCCGCCTAATACAACGATCAACAGCAACCGAATCAATAGCAAGTTCATCTCTCACCGAAGGTTTGTGCTTAACTAAGTCGTCGCTGGAAGCGAAATTATGTGCAACAATATGGTATAAGTACATAATAAATGCGCTCTTATTAGTTTTAGATTCTCAATGAAATTACGATTGTAATGAATGAAAAAAATCAGCAAGATGTTGAAATTGCTAGAAAAATGGTTTATTCAATCGCTAGTTAGTTAGGTCCGTAAGTCGATAGATGGAAATTTGCATGAAATTTGCATGTCTAAAAATTAAATTTTTAGGCTGGCCTTTCCAAGAAGTCGCATTACCCCGAAGAGTATGGACTCCGACGAGACATGCTGGAAATTAATTTATTGCCCTTCTTGAAGCGAAACCAGGAGATAAATTAAATTTCTCAGCAAAAAATTGCGTCTACTCACCCCAGTAAGGAAACAAAAGGTTGGGCTCGGTCAGAAAACGTTGAAGTCTAAGAGGGTCCAGCGTGTTTCCATGACATGAACCCCATTGCAAATGTGGGGGCATACTTGTTCATAAAATTTACTCCAACAACAGGCAACACAATAGCGTTGCGGAGCTAAAATCGGCAGTAATAGCGGCTTGGGACTCCTTAGAATGTTCAACCCTAAAAACCCTGATAAATTGTGTGATCGAAAGGCATTTTTTACTTTTGGAAATAAAGAAGGTCATATGCATTATTTAAAAGTGTTTTTTTTTATTTAAAATGTTGTTTTGGATTTAATAAAAATGTTTTATTTCGTAATTAAAGTCGACTGCGATTAATTTTATGATCACCCCATAACTTAAAGAAAATCACAAAAGGTAAACTTAACTAAATACAATTTAGTTGTTGTGAATGTAAAAGTGTAGTTTTGGAATATTTTCCATTCCTCATATTCGGTTTTTAGATTATGACCCCTTAAGTACATCTGCACCGAAATAAAGTGGAGCGTATAATTTTCGCTCTCCAGTGTATTACGATAACCGCTTTGTCGAGAAAAAATGGACCCACTCTAATGTATAACGTATGAGTATTATTTATTTAATACTGATTTTACATTAATCATACGCACCTCGTTCCAATATTGTGGGTTTATACTTTAAAACACACTGCAGCAGCCAATCCAGGCGGTGAGAAATTCACATAGGAGTGAAGGTACTAGGTCAATATAATAAAACCCCCAAAGGGTTTGGCATTCTCTACAATTATGCTGGAGAATGAAATGAGAAATCCTTAATGGTTTTTGAGTTGTACCTTCAACCTGACATGAAATTTCGCACCCCCAGACGATGACTCCGAAAATGTTCCACAGTGAAATTTGCATCACCATCGTTTTGACCAGATAACCCTAAACTACCTACCTCTTAAAAAAAAGGTTGGGCAGTCATTATGAATAAACAAATAATAATTTTTATTTTATATTTATTTATTTTTTTTAAACTAAACAATAACAACAAAAAAATATATAACTAATATACGCATTAACTACTATGAACTGGTAAAGGTGATGATGAAGTTGACGTAGCTGTGATGGCTTGCCGCTGATAACGATAATGACGATGACGTGCCGCTGATAATGATGTTAGCATCAGACTAAAACGTTGGGATAAATATGACGTTTAGGTACAGTTGTAGGTTAATATTGGGTTTTCCCTTAACTGTTAGGAATACACTGCACAAGTAGTTCTAATTCGTATCATCTCATATTCGCTTGACAAAAAAACCGACTGTTGTTAGATTTTAATAAGCTTTTGTAGGTAAGCGGTGAATGTTCGAAATAATGATGGCTGAGACTATGTTCGTTTTCATTGAGTTTTTTTAAAGCAGTCACTATGTCAAAAAAAAAAAAATATAAGACAAATGTATTCTATTCGCCGTAGGTTATGCCGGAAAAGCTAGTAAAAAAGCACAATTGGATTCATAGTCACTCACATTCCTATTCATATGGCGCTATGCCCGGCCATCAGTAATTACATTACTTATTCGTTGATGGAATTTTATGTGACCTAATTACAGTGAACTGATTAAACTCACAATCATACACAATTTACTATTTCTACCTTTCTTAGTTCTAACACTAATTACAATGTTCGGTACACACCGAAACCATCCACCAACAGTCCTGACGTTCAGCGGTTTCCAGTCCACTCAGCAGGATAACATAACGACGGCTTTTGTCATAGGCTGTTGTAGCGCATAAAAACTCTCCAGTCTTATCATTTTGTAGGGCTATAGCCCGATCACCTTCTCTAGACCGCGAATCATCTGGCCAAATGACACGCCACCATCGATTAGATTGTGAGCCTGGACCAATCCAGAAGTATGGCGCTCCAAGTTCTTCGTCAGCATACAGATACTTTAGTGAAGCTCCAAAACGGCTGGCAAATGCTACTAAACCTTTGCTATTGAAGTCTACCAGTAATTGACCGTCAGTATCAGTGATATTCTTGTCTTGACTCCAGGTTAAGGGAACACGTCTAGTATGGTCGGGGCCATTGTCACGAGGAACATACAAATATTCCCAGTGAGCACGATTAAGGAGAGCAGCTACACTAGTTTTTGAAATATTGTAAAAAAATCGTAACTCCAGCGGTAAACGATGATACAAACGATAGAGTTTTTCAAGCGATGCGGGAGCCATCATTCTGGACTTCAGTTGCTTGGAAACTGAATAGGTTATAAGGGGTAATACATTTTGGTTCCCCAATGCTCTGAGATTATTTTTACTTAAGAGAACATGAAATGCTATCACTTGTATACCAGCATTATTTAGTTGTACGATTTCTGCGACTATCTCTTTTTGCTCAACAAACAAAAAGATATCACCTAAAGCTCTCTCCCATACAGCTTCCGATATGCCCTCATCCAGATTGTGTATCTCCTCAAGCAAGCGATTCAATTGAATGTTCCCTCTCAAAGACCCCACTATAAAGGCCTCCTCCAGTTGTTGCGCTGCGGCGTGTACTAATCGTTTACGCATATGATGTATTAACAGCAAATTGCAGCGATCTTCCTGGCTACCCTCGATTTGCGTAACTTTTCTATATTGATCGATAAGCAGCTTTGGGTCAAACTCACACTCACGGCTAGCATCTTGCCAGAACGTTTGTAATGTATTCGAGGGGGTTACTTCGTTTAAGCAAAATGACAATTCATTACTTAGCGTTTGTTGATAAGACGCACGCCCGCCTAATACAACGATCAATAGCAACGGAATCAATAGCAAGTTCATTTCTCACCGAAGGTTTGTGCTTAACTAAGTCATTGCTAGAAGCTTTAGTATCGGTTTTGTTCAATTGACAATATTATGTGCAACAAAATGGATTATGTACATAATATATGCGCTCTTATTAGTTTTAGATTAGAAAGATGTTGAAATTGCGAGAAAAATCGTTTGTGCAATCGCTGGTTAGTTAGTAAGTTGGGTTCGTTAGTCGACAGCTTGAAATTTCCGTGTTAATAATTTCAGTGGGGCGATTTGAAATTTTCGCTAAAACT
>OZ035884.1:38336406-38463839 GCA_964034835.1 Muscina levida | reverse complement strand
CGGTACTCGCCGTTCACGAGGATGGGTCCAAATATTTTGCGGAGTATTTTTCTCTCAGGACCGGCCGTGGCAGAGTGGTTAGAACACGCTACTACCATGCGGGAGATCGCAGGTTCAAACCTGGCTCCAGTCACTTAAAAAAATTGTTTCATTCATTGTCGGCTCCCCTCGAATGTTGTTGACAGCAACTTCGCAGTATTAAGTGTCGAGTCAATCGGCGTGTCTAGTAAGAGCTTCTCAAACAGTGACGTTCGCATTCGCCGTTAGTTGTGAATCTAAAAATAGAAAGCGTGTTAACTCACAACAACGCGAGAAGCTATCCCATACCTCATTCATGGGGTGCAAAGGGAAATTAAGTTTTTTTTTAAGTATTTTTCTCTCGAAGACTCCCAGAATAGATTGATCCGCTTTTGTCATTACCCAGGATTCTGTGCTGTAGAGCAAGACAGGTAGGATCAGAGTCTGGTAGAGCTGGATCTTTGTTCTTCGAGAGAGCGCGTTGTCGTTAAACCGCTTGCTTAGCGCATAGTAGCAGCGGTTTGCAATCAATACTCGTCTTTTGATTTCGAGGCTGACAATATTATTTTTGTTTATGGCGGAGCCAAGGTAGACAAAAATCATCTACCACTTCAAAGTTATAGTTGTCAACGTTCACGGAGCGTCTCAGATGAGTGGACTCTTTGTTCGTTGAAACAAATAACTTGGTTTTGTCCTCGTTTATCACCAGACCCACTTCAGCCGACTGCTTTTCAATGCTCGAAAAAGCCGCAGTAACATCTCGCAATCCACGGCCAATGATATCTATATCATCGGCATACGCGAGCATCATGTGACTTTTGTTGAAGATGGTACCATTCCTGTTTACTGCAGCCTTCCGCATGATCATCTCCATTACGATGTTTAAGAGATCGCAGGACAGACTATTGCCTTGTCTAAAGCCTCGCTTGGTAAAAAATGGCTCTGACAGATTTTTGCCAATTTCAACTGAAGACTTAGTGTCAATCAATGTCATCCAAACTGAGTATAGGGTTTTATTACCCTTCGCTAGTAGAATCGAACCTATACTGTCTAGTTGTTGTATTTTTTTCACTGTTGCACTGTGTAATAATAAAATTTTCACAATTTCTATCATAAGATTAAATGATCACTCCCTAAACCTCTAGTGAGGTAGGTGAGGTGTCAAAAAGGCTAATAATGGAATAGAACTGGTACTATCGACCAGATGCAACGGCTTTAGACAGATTTGCGCAACTAAGGGAAAAGGATGGTGCCACGCTTCTTATAAAAAATCGTTACATCGGTCATTTTAATGAATCGTGTGTAACAAAGTTTCCACAATTTCTGTCGTATAATTGACTGATCACTCCCCAAGCCTCTGGCGACGTAGGTGAGGTGTCAAAAGGCTAAAAAAGTAACAAAATAGAACTGGTACTATAATCGCCCGAAACCCTGACCTTGAATTCGGTGCTTTGCATATATGTATGGGAGTGTGGCAAAGATTTGCCAATTTGCTAACCCATAACTTAATTTTGTTAAATATTATTACTGGTTAATTAACAAAAGGATCAATGAAGGTTTGCCAGCCAGCCAGATCGACGGACACGGTTCACGTCGTCTTAAAATGTTCTGAAACGAATTTCGTCTCTTAATTCGTTACTCTTTTTCTCATATCAAATTGAAGATTGTCCCTTTTTGCGAATCTCACAATTATCAATGTTACCTTTCCAATTTTCGAAAATAAATTGTTTTTATTGTCAACAAAAAGCTCAATGTCAATATCGACATCTCAGTACGAAACTTTACTTAAATTTTGATGAAAACTGGAAACAAATATTTATATAGTCCGCATTTAAATGCTGATGATTCGGAATGACGACCCTGACCCAAGTACTTTACTGTTCACATGTAGCGAGTTTGCACATGTTCCTCGCTTCTACAACGTATGAGTTATATTATTTTTTTACTGATTTTATATTCATCATACGCACATCGTTCCATTATTGTGGGTTCAGATTTAATAACACAATGCAACAGCAAATCTGGTGGGGAAGAAGTAATTTCTAGTCATAGGTTTGTATAGTAAAACCAACAAAGGGGTTGACGTTCTCTGCAATTCTGCTGAAGAATGAAATCACAAAACAATCCTCATGGGGTTTTACTATACTGGAGTAGTAACTACACCCTGACTTGGAATTTCATAGAGAAGGAAAATTGCATTCCTCGGAAAACATGAATAACTTATCACACATTGTAATTATTTGAAGATTTCATTGCATTTGTATGACATCTACGCGAGACCGATGGTTCCGATGATGTACAAACAAATATCTCCCCCAACATTTCATGAATAAGATATGAGGAAGCTTATCACATTTCTAAGGCAGCGATGTAACCGCTGCTCAAATATAGCTAGAAAGAACGTCACCTTGTGATCTAAGCATCATGTAACTTTCGGTGACAGATACATCCAAGTAATTGCTATAAACTTGTATTTCGTTTGTTATGTCGAGTGTATTTCTGACAGAAGTAAGAAAAACGTATTCGCTTACCATCAACAAAAACTTTTATAAATATGATAATTGTAAACAACATAATATTAAAGTGTGAACTTTTCTTTAGTGGTCTTTGGAAAGTGGTTCACATTTTTCTATAAGTTATTTTTAGTAAACAACATACGATTTATGTATTTTTATTTACAATCCTGCCAATGTCTTCATGCACCGAACAAAAAGACTTCATAACAATGTTAGCCATAAATCTTTTGAACTTTCCAATCACGAATCTTTGATTATGTGTGTGTGTGTTATGTTTTTTTCTTAAATTTTTACAATGTTTCTCTTATTCTGCAAAACAATGCCGTTCTACTGTTGTATGTGTTTAACTTTATATTCTTCTTTCTGATGTCTATATGAACTTTGTGCACCGACATAAAGAGTAACTCTTAGTCCAAGGAGAATGATGAATCCTTAAGTAGCAGTAAACTTTATGACACAACAATAACAACATTTTTATATAGATACATTGTATGCCACAAATGGAAGTGTTCTGAGTGAGAGTACTCTGCGAAAAGACTACTGGCGACCAGCCAATCGTACAAATACTATAATACATACTATACCTGTATGTATATGCAGGGATATCACTTAGTTAACGAAATGTGTCGATGTTACCTGATTGTACAGAGTATTCAGGTCATAAGGAGTAGCTCTCTCACTCTATCTGTGATGTGGCGAGACAAATGCAGAAAAACGTTGAAGGAAGGAAACTACTCGTCGCCAAACTGCTGTGCATTCCACACACAGACACATACAGGAAACCATAAAATGTACACGCAAAAACTTGGCTACATACATACAGGGAAAACGTTCGTATAAGCTTAGTACAAGTGTCTGGGATTGATGAACGGAAGAAGGGTATTACAGAAATAATATTATGATAGACATTGTCAGCATCACGCTAACCTTGTTAAAGTAAATTCTATAAAGTTTGTTGTGTATGTTTATTGTGCGGGGCAATGGAAATTTGTATTTAAGAAAGTAGAGGTAAATTTAAGTGAAACACTACAACTGTAAGATGTCGCTTTTATTATTATGTGCGGAAAAATATAACAAAAACACTTTGGTATGTTAAATATATATTTGATTTGGGAAAAAGTAAAAACAGTCAGTGTACACAAGTTTCAACAAAATACTTATGTTCTACCACAAAAACTAAAAATAGTCTACAAAAAAAATTCTTAAATCTTTTGTGCCTATAATAATACTCTTCACCTATTGAACGAATGGAGTGAAAGGGTATATTCATTTCGTTCTACCTTTTGCAACGCCCATAAGGGGGCCTGGTAGGTATGTCAATATATAAATGATCGGCGACGAGTTCTGAGTTGATTTAAAGTTGTCCGTCTGTCTGTCCCCGCGATTACAGCCGTAGTTAAAGAGATATCGAGCTTAAATATAAAATGCAAGCTGTTATGCTCAAAGCGGACGTTAAGTTCTTAAATGAGCATGATCAGTCAAAAACTACCCCCACCTCCCATACAAACTTTCCCTGTCCCTGCATTTACAAACGTTGTTTAAGGACTTTCGACACAAACATTGAAAGCAAGCTTATATTCTCTAAGCGAAGGTTGAATTCTGAGGCGAACAAGATCTGTTAAAAACTACTGCCATACAAATTTCCTCTATTTTTGGAGTCTGCCTTCTGCGATTATACAAGTAGTTCAAGAGCTATCGCGCTGAAAATTGGTATGTAAGCTTCTATCCTCTAAGCGGAGGTTACAGTTCTAAGATAATGAAGATGGGACCAAAACATCTCCCACCTTCCATACAAACTTCCCCTATTTGGGGGTGTCCGTCTGCCTTTCCCTGCGATTACTACCAAAGTATAAGAAATATAGTGCTGAAATTTGATATGCAAGCTTTCATACCCTATGGGGAGCATACGTTTAAGATGAACAAGATCGTGCGCAAAGTACTTCTACCTCCCACACAATCTCCACATTTGTGGAGGTATACGTCTGTCCCCCCGATTAAAGTCATAGCTTCTATCATCTAAGCTAAGGTTATGTTCAAAAATGAACAACAACCCACCTCACGTACAAACAATCCGTTTTTGGGGGTGTCCGTCTGTCTGTACCCCCGACTACAGTCGTAGTTTAAAAGGTATTAGGCTTAAATTTGATATGTGAGCTTCTATTCTTCTAAGCGGAGATTTTGATCTGAATTGAGCAATATCAGAGGAAAACTAGTCCTACCTCCAATACAAACACCCCGTTTTTAGGGGTGTCCGTCTGTATATCCTTGTGATTACAATCTTAATATAAGAGCTAGTAATTTGGTATAGAAGCTTCTATTCCATTGTTTTGAACTTTTTGGCACACAAAGTAATTTTTCGTAAAAAAAATTTATGGTTCCAAATAAATTTTACTTTTTCGTACAATAAATTGTACTTTATGGAATAAATAAATGTTACTTTTTGGTACTATAAAGTTTACTCTTTGGTGCTATAAATTTTACTTTTTGGTACTATAAATTGCACTTTTTAGTACAATAAATTGTAGTAATTAGTAAAATGAATTGTACTTTTTGGTACAATATAATGTACTATTCGGTACAATAAATTGTACTTTTTGGTAAATAAATTGTACTTTTTGGTACATTAAATTAAATAATTTGGTACAATATTAGTACTCTTTGTTACAAAAAAATTTTACTATATGGTACAATAAATTGTACTTTTTGGTAACATAAATGGTACTTTTAAGTACCACAAATTGTATTTTTTGGTACCATAAACTGTACTTTTTTTGGTTACATAAACTGTACTTTTTTGTACAATAAATTGTACTATTTGGTACAACAAATTATACGTTTTTGTACCGATAAATTTTACTTTTTCGTACAATAAATTGTACCTTATGGTACAAAAATTTTTACTTTTTGGTACAAGAAATTGTACTTATTTGTACCATAAATTTTACTTTTTGGCATTATAAATTTTACTCTTGGTACAATAAATTGTAGTATTTGGTACCATAAAGTTTACTCTTTGGTACTATAAATTATTCTTTTTGGTACAATAAATTTTAGTTTAAGGTAAAATAAATTGTACTTTTTGGTACATTAAATTATATAATTTGGTACAATATAAGTACTCTTTGTTACAACAAATTTAACTATATGGTACAATAAATTGTACTTTTTGATAACATAAATTGTACTTTTTAGTACCACAAATACTATTTTTTGGTACCATAAATTGTACATTTTTTTTGGTTACATAAACTGTACTTTTTTGTACAATAAATTGTACTATTTGGTACAACAAATTATACGTTTTTGTACCATAAATTTTACTTTTTCGTACAATAAATTGTACCTTATGGTACAAACATTTTACTAATTTGTACCATAAATTTTACTTTTTGGCATTATAAATTTTACTCTTGGTACAATAAATTGTAGTATTTGGTACCATACATTGTACTTTTTGGTACTATAATGTTTACTTTTTGGTACTATAAATTATTTTTTTTGGTACAATAAATTTTAGTTTAAGGTAAAATAAATTGTACTTTTTGGTACATTAAATTATATAATTTGGTACAATATAAGTACTCTTTGCAACAAAAAAATGTAACTATATGGTACAATAAATTGTACTTTTTGGTAACATAAATTGTACTTTTTAGTACCACAAATTGTATTTTTTGGTACCATAAACTGTACTTTTTTGGTAATATAAATTATCCTTTTTTGTACAATAAATTGTACTATTTGGTACAATAAATTGTAGAGTTTGGTACAACAAATTGTACTTTTTGGTCCCATAAATTTTACTTCTTCCTACAACAAATTGAACCTTATGGTACAATAAATGGTACTTTTTGGTACAACGAATTGTACTTATTGGTACCATAAATTTTACTTTTTGGTATTATAAATTGTACTATTGGTACAATAAATTGAAGTATTTGGTACCATACATTGTACTTTTTGGTACTATAAAGTTTATTGTTTGGTGCTATAAATTGTACTATTTGGTGCAACAAATTTTACTATTTGGTACAATAAATTTTTGTGTTTGGTACAATAAACTGTACTTTTGGTATACTAAAAGTAGTTTTTAGTCCAATAAAAGTACTCTTTGGTACTTTTAATCATGGTGCAATATAAATACTTTAGTTGTTGTAACAATAAATTTTACTTTTTAGTACAACAAATTTTACTTTTTAGTACAATAAATTTTACTTTTTAGAACTACAAATTTTAATTTTGGTACAATATACCGTACTTTTTAGTACTATAAATTCTACTATTTGGTACAATAAATTGTATTGCTAGGGACAACAAATTATACTTTTTGGTATAATAAAAGGTACACTAAATGTACTTTTTTGTACATTAAATCACACAGTTTGGTACAAAATAAGTACTTCTTGTTGTTGTTACAATAATTTGTACTTTTCAGTACAAAACATTTTACTTTTTAGTACTACAAATTTTACTTTTGGTACAGTAAACTGTACTTTTTGGCACTTTACATTTTTTTAAATTGCTCTTTCTAGTACAACAAATTGTTCTATTTGGTACAATAAATTGTACTTTTTGGCATAAAAAAGGTAGTTTCTGGTACAATAGAAATACTTTTTGGTACATGCAATCACACAATTTGGTACAATATATGTACTTTTTGTTATTGTTACAGTAAATTGTATTTTTAGTACAACGAATTTTACTTTTTAGTACTAAAATGTTGAGTTTTGGTACAATAAATTGTACTTGTTGGTACTATAAATTTTACTGGTTGGTAATAAATTGCACTTTCTGGTACAACAAATTGTTCTATTTGGTACAATAAATTGTACTTTTTGGCATAAAAAGGTAGTTTCTGGTACATAGAAATACTTTTTGATACATGCAATCACACAATTTGGTAAAATATAAGTAGTTTTTGTTATTGTTACAGTAAATTGTATTTTTAGTACAACAAAATTTTACTTTTTAGTACTATAATGTTGACTTTTGGTACAATAAATTGTACTGGTTGGTAATAAATTGCACTTTCTGGTTGTAAATTGTACTATTTGGTACAGTAAATTGTATTGTTTGGTACAATAAATTGTACTTTTTCATATAATAAAAGTAGTTTTTGGTACAATGAAACTAATTTTTAGTACAATAAATTCTAAAATTTGGTACAATATAAGTACATTTTGTTGTTCTTACAATAAATTGTTCTTTTTACTACATAAAATTTTCATTTTAGGTACCATAAATTGTACTTTTTGGTAAAATAAATTGTACAAAAATTATACTATTTAGTACTATAAATTTTAGTTTATGGCACAATAAATTTAAATTTTGGTACGATAAATTGTACATTTTGGTACAAAAATGTTTACTATTTTGTACAGTAATTTGTAGTGATTGGTACTTTTTCGTATAGTAAAAAGTACCTTTTGGTACAACAAAAAGTACTTCTTAGTACAACAAAAGTACTTTTTGGTACTTTAAATTATACAATTTGGTGCAGTATAAGTACTTTTTGTTGTTGTTATAATTACACCATCTGCACCATTTTTATACACTCACCCTATGTGGAAGAGGGTAAACCTCACTTGATCCGACCCAAAGGTATAACACATAGACAGAGTTAATTTAGACCTTAGGTTTCTTTGAACCAAATTCGATTATGATTTTCTAAGTCGTTTAAGCAACGTCTGTCTGTCTGTCCGTCTGGTACGCAATATAATTTTCGATAAACGCAACCAAATGTTTTTGAACTTAGCATTGAGGAATATTTTCCTAAAACTACTTACGGGATTGCATATAAGCTACATGCAACGGCTCTTTTGGTACCTCCTATACAAATGTACCACTTCACCCACTTTAGAAATTTAGTAATAATATCAATAAAACCAACCCGATCGTGCCAAAATTTTGTATTAAATAAATTTATAACATGATAAAGTTTTGGAGAAAAAATTGCTACTACAGCCATGCTCCTTCTGGTACCTCCAATACAATTGACCCATTCCGACAACCTTAGAAATCGAATAATAATAACAATACACCCAACACGATCGTACCGAAATTCTGTATAAAGTAAACCTAAAAATGGAAAAAGTTTTCGAGGAAAAACTGGAAATTAACCACGCCCCTTCTGGTATATCTAATAGAATAGACCCGTTCCGCCCGCTTTAGAAATCGAATAATAATATCAACGCGATAGTGGCCAAATTTGTTCTTTGGTAAAGCTATTATAGGATAAAGTTTTGGAGAAAAAATTTGAAGTCCAGCCATGCCGCTTCTGGTACCTCCCATTAAAATGTACCATTCCGCCCACTTTAGAAATCAAGTAATAATATCAATATACCCAACACGATCGTGCACAAATTCTGTATTTTGTAAAGCTATAATAGGATAAGGTTTTGGAGAAAAAACTGGAAAGCTAGCCACGCTTCTTCTGGTACCTCTCCACATTTTTATACTTTTTCCTGAGGTTGTTTATTGTTTTATTCAAACCTATCTACTGTATATGTATTTTACGCAGTATCTAAAAAACAAAAGCACTTGTGCAGGGCTCTAATTAATGTTAGTAGTCGATTAACTATTACTTTAAATAAAAGTCACCTTAAATTAACATAGATATTTTACAGGTCACAATTGTTTAACATTATCCACCCTTTGTATGAAGTTTTCCCCATATTCTCATATTACACTTTTATTTACCATGCCAACACTCTTCGACTCCATTCAGATTCAAGATCTGCTCAATTTACTACCACTTTAACACCATCTATCCATTTTTTGCGTCTACTTCCAGGAAATCTTTCATGAACACTCAACACACTTGCGTATTTTGAAAGAACATCAAGATGCTGAGGCCTTAGTGAAATCAACGGTGCCGGAACGTTTGAAGAACAATTTGATGGCAAATTTCCGCAATGGCAGTCGCCATGCACCCTATTTTATCTGTGGCACACATGGCAGTGGCAAAAGTACCTTGATGACCGCACTGTATTTAGATGTGAAAAATTGGTTCCAACCCAATTGTCGAGTACATCGGGTAATACGCTTCGCCACAGCCACTCCGCGTTCAGCCTACAATTTAGAACTGTTGCGCGTCATATGTCAACAGCTATCAATCATTTACAATATACCAGAGGGTTATCTACCCAAGGATGCCTCCTTCGATCCGTTGTACATAAATAATTGGTTCCAAAACCTGCTGAGACGCATTGAAGATATGAACAATGATGTTTTGTTTCTATTCATCGACGATTTGCATTTATTGAATCCTTTGGATTGTGATATTGTAGCGGCTTTATCTTGGCTACCCACCTCGTTGCCCTGGAACGTTCAGTTGATATGTTCGACCACAACGCCCGTGGAGCAATTGAAATTTTCACCTATGCAAAGGGATCGCTTTAAGTCCACCGAATATCTGTTCGATTTGGGGGCAGAGGAAAATCGAACAGTGTTGCGTAACCAGTTGTCAGCAGACAATAAACAGAATTTTGTAGAATTTATAGAAAAGCAATTTGATCAATTAGAAGCTAAGTATGGACGTAAGGGTTATGCTCGCCTAGCCTCTTATTTAACACTCTCAGAGTTTGGTCTCTCGGAAACGGAGCTGTTGGAGTTACTTATGCCCATCGATGATCCAGAGGCCCAAATTGAAACGGAACGAGGAAACTTTTGTTTTTCGTCTTTTAAAAAAATACACAAAGAAATGAGTAAGCATTGGCAGCAAGAAGAATAGCAAATAGCTATCATATAATATTTTATTTTGTATTTAACTCTTAGGCCTCCTCCTACGCGACAAAATCATGTCCGCCAAAGTCCTTATCCAATGGCGTTATCCCTACTGTAAGCAGCTGGCCCGTCAACGTTATTTAGACTCGGATAGTATACGTTCAATGCACATTGCCATTGCCAATATATTCTTTCCCGCCGACAACGATGACCAAGACGATGAAAATGACGACGATGACAACAGTACCGACCGCGAAGACAGTGATGGCAAACAGTCGATAGTTAGTCAGACAACTATTAAGGATAAGGATACCTCATCGGCTGGCCGCAAATCGTCAGCTCATCCCAACGATGATACTTCCACATTCTACAATCCCATGGCTGCAGATGTATCCTATAGTATGCGCCACGTAGAGGAGAGTTGGCATCACTTAATGCGTTCCGATGACATGGACAAATTCAAACAGATTGCAGTGTGCAATTTTGATTTTCTATTGGCAGCGGTAAGTCGAAAGAAACATTTAAGATATTTTGAATTATGTCAAACAATGTAGCAGTGTAGCAATGAAATCTAGTGGTCATATTAAGAAACAACTAAACTTTGTACATACATTTTTATGACTAAATTATAATTCCCCCAAAATTTCCATAAACTTTTCTACATCGGCAACATTAAATTGTTAAATTTATAGCTGAGCAATGAAAAGTGACCATAAAACGAGAGAAAAGTTTACACAAAACCCAACCAAAACATTAACTACAACCACTGATGGCATGAACAGGGACAACAACTTTGTAACTCAGTGTGAAACATTTTCCCAAAGCGGCCATCATTCGTAGAGATACAAAAATAGACTGCGACTAATATAACTGAGATATGCGACTAATATAACTGATAGATATTTTTTGAGATATGTATAAACATATGTGTGAGTGTGTGTGCTGGTGCTGGTGCAACTGAACTATAGAATCCCAGTGTTTTAATGGTATCTACATTAGCTTCTCCTCTCTTTTTAATGCTTCTCGATTAACTTAGTGATACTACACCCTACGTCATGATTTATGGTTCGTGAGTACTATCCGAAGATCCGAGATCTGTCCAAATTGTTTTCGGAGTAATTTTCTATATGTCTCCCAGATCAAATTGATCCGCTTGTTTCAGAACCCGGGATTCATCGCTGTAGAGCAATAGTTTTGTCGTTATTTAGCATAATACCCACTTTTGTCTACAGCTTCTCAAAATGCTTGAGAATATCGCAGTAACATCCTGCAGTCCTCGGCCAATGATATCCAAATAATGGGCGTTCGTGAGCAGCAGATGATATTTATTAAATTTAAATATTAAATATTTCATATGCCAGCCGAGTGGTCTAACCATCGTGCCACGGAATTCGCAGATATATTGTTTTTAAACAGTAAAATTGCCATTCAGACATCCTTTTGGTGAGGTAGTGGGCAATCATTGAAGATTGCAACACACTCAGAATTTTATCGCTGTCCATTAGGGAGGCAGCGAAAATTCAACTTCTTACTTTCGTTAGTGCCCGAGCGGAATATTGTGCCAGTTGTTATAAAAAGACTATGATCAAAATTTGTGCACAATCGGACAACTTAAAGCCGTGACCCATAGAGGTCAAAGGTCACATCTATATATATCCTATTAATATTATAAATGTGAATATCTGTCTGTTTGTTTGTATGTTTGTTGCTCAATGGGCGGTGTGGGCGTGGCAAAACTTTTTTTAGAGCTAGGGTAATAAAATTTGATTCACAGATAGTATTCGGCAACACGAAAATGAATATGCGAACGAAATTTAAATTTTTGACCATATGGGCGATGTGGGCGTGGCAAAACTTTTTTTAGAACTAGGGTGATAACATTTTGTACACAGATAGTATTCGGCAACTCCAAATTAAATATGCGGACGAAATTTTAATTTTGGGCCAGTGGGCGGAGTGGGCGTGGCAACACATACATATTTTTAGAGCTAGGGAGATATAATTTGATATACAGATAGTACTCGGCAACACAAATATGAGTTTCTGGACGAAATTTTAATTTTGGACCTGTGGGCGGAGTTGGCGTGGCAAACCATATTTTTAAAGATATTTGATAACCAGATAGTACTCGACAGCACAAATATGAATATGTAGACAAAATTTTAATTTTGGACCCAATGGGCGTAGTGGGTGTGGAAAAACTTTTTAGTGCTAGAGAGATACAATTTGATACCCAGATATATACCCGATACCCGATGGACGGAGTGGACGTGGCAATTTGATACCCAGATATTACTCGACAGCACGAATATGAATATAGAGACGAAATTTTAATTTTGGACCTGTGGGCGGAGTGGGCGTGGTAAAACATATTTTTAGAGCTAGGGAGATCAAATCTGGTACACGCACAGTACTCGGCTATACTAATATGAATATACAGACGATATTTTAATTTGGGATCAGTGGGCGGAATTAGTGTGGCAAAACTTCTTTTAGAGCTAAAGAGATAAAATTTGGTGCCATACAGTACTCGATAGCTAGAATATGAATATGCAGACGAAATTTTAATTTTGGATCAATGTGCGAAGATGGCTTGGCAAAACATTTTTTTTTTTTGAGATAGGTAGATACAATTTGATACACAATTGCAACAACATGAATATGCAAACGAAATTTTAATTTGATCTGTGGGCAGAGGGGTGTTGCGAAACTATATTTTACCCCTAAAGAAACAAAATTTGGTACACAGATACATAGTACTCGGTGACATGAATATGAATATGCAGATAAAATTTTAATTTTGGATTAGTGGGCGGAGTGAGCGTGACCAAACTGTATTTTAGCCCCAGAGAGATAAAATTTGGTACACAAATAGTACTCAACAACACAAATATGGATATGCAGCCGAAATTTAAATTTTGGATCAGTGGGCGGAATGGGCGTGTCAAAACTGTATTTTTGCTCCAGAGAGATACAATTTGGTACACTGATGGCACTGGGAACTTCATGTTTAAATTTTGCAGACGAAATTGTCATTCTCAATCAGTTGGCAAAGGGGGTGTGGGAAAAATGTATTTTATCCCTAAACCGGAAATATTTGATACTCTGATAATAACGATACCAAAAAGTAGAATTTATTGTACTAAATAATGCAATTTATTGTACTAAAAATTAAATTTATTGTACAAACAAGTAAAATTTATTATACCAAAAAATGTTATTATTGTACAAATGTTACAATTATTGTACCATGAAGTACATTTATGGTATGAAATAGTACTTTATTACTAAAGCTTTTTAGTTATGCCAAAAATTATTTTTATTATATCAAAAATGTCTCTTATTTTTATCAATAACTACTGTTGTTGAAGCAAAAAGCAAGGACTACAATTGTTTTTTCTTAACTTCATAATATATTTAAATTTTGGCAAAAGTGCAGAATATGGGGCGGGAGCCCAAAAAAAATGCCACTCCCCCCCAAATACGCCCTAAAAAACGAAAATCAAGGTGAAACTTGGCGCTAAGGCCCACGTTCTATGATAACCCCCCTTGTGTGAATACTCAAATGAAATATACTTTCAAGAAGAATCCAACGGTGGTATTTTGAAGTTCCTACGGGTCTCCTGCTTTTAGCTTTCTCTCTTCTGCGCCGTTCATCGAGTTCGTTATTGAAGACTTTTCGATCTGGAACATTTTCATTTATTTCTGCTGATTCCTTCTGTATACCTGAGAAGGCTGCAGTCCAACGGTGGTATTTTGAAGTTCCTTCGGGTCTCCTGGGCCGAGTTAGAGCTATTTAAATTTCCGGGATATACCAAAAAAATTTGAAAAAATGCGAAAAAATCTGGGAAAAGGTTAGAAAAATTTAATTAGTTTCGTTGTCTTGAACACATTATGCTCCAAGACGAATGCAGTGGGGGACATGCCTATTAAGAACCTAACCTTTGATCTCTTTGGGGCACAGAAAATATTTGTCCAATCTTAGTCAAATTTCCGTCATGTATTTTTTACATCAAGTGGCACAATATTCCGATCGAGCATTTGTACATTTTCGCAAAAAAAATTATCCATTCACTACGCTGCCGCTCTACACTCCTTACAGGTGAAAATCCCGGCTTTTAAACTTCACTTGGAAAAACTTTCGGTCTTCATCACTCTCTTTGTACTTATAAATATCTTTACTCTCTCTCTCTTCTCCATCATATATACCTTTTTTGCTTGAAGAGACGTTTTGTCTCCCGTTCCCTTCACGACCTACCAGTGGCGGCAGTGTTGCCTTGTATGCAGTTTCCTTTAGCTCAGAGAGTACGCAAACTTCTTCATCGTTACGGCAGCGGTCGTAGCAAGCACAATAAACTGCCATTGAGTATCGAGAATTAGGAACGTCTTTTTAACAATAATTGAGAGAGTTGGTTGGAATATGATTTGGCTTACTCTTTGGCTTATTCCTAAATTAGCATTAGCATCTCCAAGGATAATGTTAATGTCATGGGAAGCGCAACGGGGTCAGAAATTTCTTCCAGGCACTCATAAAATGTATTTTTAGTGTCCCTGTGTGTTTTTATTCTTTCGAAGCGTGTCCATAAATCAGAGTTATTTCGCCTAGAGAGGGATAAGGTTTTAGGGTTAAACTGGGAGACTAGATAACGAAATATTTTAACGACCATGAAGACACACCCAAATTCGTGTGTTTATACATTTTATGCATGGCAGCTGTTAAAGGTGTCACAGTTCTATAGCGGTGATGGCAGCCAAAAGGGCTGTAGTTAGTAGTTCGGACATTCTAGAAGTATATTCTTAAATCATTGTTTTTATTAAATTTACTGGATTGCTTGTATTTTAGCTCCTTTTTCTATAAAATGTCCCCCATAACTCCAAAAAAATATTTAGACTGACAACGCCAAACCCGTTGGGGGTTTTACTATACTAACATAGTACCTCCAACCGGACTTGGAAATTTGTAAATTTGTTTGGGAGGTACCAGAAGGGCCGTGACAAATGTTTCGCATATTTTGAAGATTTGTCTACAATTACAAGATTATAAAGCATACCAAATTAAAATATCCTCCACATGTTCGTTTGGAAGTTATGGAAGAAACAATTTTTTTTCAAAAATAGGTCATTTTGTATAGGATATACCAAACCAGGTCTTTCGATATAGACCATATTCATTCCTGAGTAAAATTTTCATAAGCGAACATCTATCGAAAAATATGGCTAAATTTACGGTACCTACAAAAAATATATGTATGTAAAACTATGTGGGTAAAATCGGTCATTTGTTTAGGAGGTACCAAGAGGGTCGATTTTTTGTGGTTTGTCTACAGTTATAACTGAATTAAACTGACCAAATTCAAATATCCTCCAATACCTGGTTATAAAAGAAATATTAATTTTCCAAAAATAAAGGTAATTTTGTATAGGAGATACCAGAAAGGGTGGATCCATTCAGTCCATTTACAATCCCATTACTTCGTTTTGGAAAATAGTAGGGTCTAACTCGTCTCCTTTAATGCGTTACAATTTTTCTCGTATGAAATGATATAAACCATCATCAATAAGGGTGATGGTATAAATATAAAACGTGTTAATTCCCAACGCAACAAGCTACCCCATACTTCTTTCAAGACGTGTAAAGGGAAATTTAGTTTTTTTAAGTAAGTTGTATTTTAAGTAATGTGAAATGTATTAATATTCACCTTATGAGACCACCGAGTCTCATATACATTTCGGGATGTTACAAGACATGATAAAAGACCTCATCTAATCGGTAGTGAGGAAAATTTTGCGGCCGTAGCGAAAAGTGTGGCTATCAACGACGATCTATTGATTCAATGCCGAGCACAGCATCAGGTTCTCTTGTTTTACAACAACTTGTCAAATTTTACGCTAGGGTTTTGGTTAAATAGCTTACAAGAAGCCACTTCTTTTAAAATTTAAACCACTAGTTTATCGTCCTAATGAAATTTCGATTATTTGCAATGCGTTCGCCAAGAAACAAAATTACCGCGTTTGGGCCGGTGAGGAACCTGAAGATGTTCTAGAAATACTGCTATGTCCACAAAAAAATCAATTCAGTGCAATTCCCGGCCGGGGCACTGGCAAATCAACATCGATAAAAAAAAATACTTTACAAATACTTTCGAGTTCCCCAGCCAACAAAACTCATCCTAGATTCTCCCACTACAAAAATCAAGATTGCGCAAGGATCAAGGAAATTATTTATCAACATTGTATATTAATTAACAAGCCAGCTGGCGCCATTTTTGGTGGAATTTGGCGGTTAAAACTCAACAACAACACCTAACAATCCTTGACACAAACCTTGTTATCTAAAAAGGAACGAAACAGAGTTGCCAACAATGATCGTATTATAATGGGATTATATGCCCGATCGAGTGCGGATAAATTGAAAATCGATATAAAGAATTATCACCCCAGCAACTTCCACCAGCTGTTACAACAACAACAGCAACCATTACGTAGTCGCCGATGTCAGCTATATTTAGTAGCAATCAGTGATGATTCTCTCGCTTTTATTTACAAAGTAAGGGAAGATGTCAGTAAGTTCAATTTCGGTTACAATAACATTGTAAGCGGAGTTTTATACTAGCTTGATAACACGCTTGATTACGAAGTAAGTGACGATGTCAGTAGGTGTCATTACAATAGCATTGTAATCGGAGTTATAATGAGTGGACGATGTTTTTTACATTGCACACGCATTACATTCTAAGTACTTAGATCCTCGCTAACAATGTCATACTGATGTCATGGATTTCATTTACCGCTGGATACCTCTCTCTACCCACTCTTAGTATTTTTTCGCTCACACAAGTATACACAAACTAAACTCGACGCACACGAAGTTAAAAGCCAGCCAGACTCAACTTAATGACGATGTTTTTTTTTTTGGCTAAGATAATCACCATTAAGATCAACGTTTTTGATCGTTCTTACATGTATATTCCCATACTTTACGGAATAGCAATATAAATTTGACAAATACAACAAACACCCAACATTACCAACACTTGTAGCTACATGTGCTGGGTTCACGTATACTTGGGTATACACATACACGAGTGAGTGCGGTTATGGGTTTGGTTTGATCGTTTACTCTTCACATATTTATATGTTTTTACACTTATAAATCAATAGTACTCTTAGTATACTTTTTGGCACTGTCTGCTATAAACCAATTGTCACTGGACAAGAAGGAAGAGAAATTAGTCCAACGAGCATCTACAAGTAGTCCAGCCCTACCTAGATAGGGGATATCAATAATAAATAATGGAATCCTCTTTTACAGACCTGAGTATGGATAAAATGTTGAGCTTTTTGGGGGTATCATTATGGTGCAGATAATAAGTTAAAACATTGTTTCAATGAACCTAAAAACACATTCGATATACCAAATGTTTACAATATAAGCTCAAAAGTTACTGAGATGTTTTGTAGACCGCAAATCGCATTTATATTATAATCATAATCCTATTCCCCGTAGGTGCTTTAAACTGCCTTTCATTAGGTTTTTTTTGTAATTGCAAATGAAATAACTAACGTAGATGGTTGTTACACAACCACCACAAAATTTTCTAATTAAATTTAGACAACCTACTCATGATAAATATTTTGCACAAGATGTTGTGCTCTCCGTTGCCTGAGCGTTTGATGTTGAGTGGGGCTAAGAGGAAAGAAGATTTAAGTGCGTGATTAATATTCCAAATTTGAAATGTTTCTGTAATTATTATTAATAACGTGAAAAATGCCGCACTTGTCTACAATTCCATATAATTCATTTTAACGTCAAAAATATATCTCATTCATATTCATTTGTTATGACAACGTGAAATACACATTTTGCAGCGGGGGATGAGACAGACAGACAGCAATAAAGTATTTGAAAAAAAAAAAAACAAAATAAATAAGAGCTAAAATGTAAAATTATATTACAGTTGCGCAAGTATTTGTATAACAGTGCGTTAAAAAAGAAACTAGGATCCAGACTTAATACTTACTTACTTACTTACTTAGCTGGTACTTCTATGCAATCCCAGTGGACTATATACCGCACGTAGAAAAATATTATAGGTGCCTCGATCTTCTGCGCTTCTTCTCCAGTTAGTCACACCAAGTTCTGTAAGGTTCTCAGTAACCTGGTCTTTCCAACGGAGTTTTGGTCGCCCTCTTCTGCGCCGTCCATCGAGTTCATTGTCGAAGACTTTTCGTGCTGGAGCATTTTCGTCCATGCGTACAACATGACCTAGCCAACGCAACCGTTGCACCTTAATGCGTTTGACCACGTCAATATTAGTGTACAGCTCGTACAGCTCATGATTCATACGACGCCGATACTCTCCGTTAACGATGATGGGCCCAAATATTTTACGGAGTATTTTTCTCTCGAATACCGCCAGAACCGATTCATCCGCTTGTGTCATAACCCAGGATTCTGAGCCATACATTAAGACAGGTAGAACCAGTATCTGGTATAGCTGGAGTTTTGTTCGTCGAGAGAGGGCTCTGTCATTGAATCGCTTGCTTAGTCCGTAGTAGCATTTATTTCCAAGCAGGATTCTTCTCCGGATTTCTAGGCTGACATTATTTTCTTTGTTGATGGCGGAGCCTAGGTAGACAAAATTATCTACCACCTCGAAATTATAGTTGTCATTGTTCACGCAGTTTCCCAAACGAATAGATTCTTTGTTCGTTGAAACTAATAACTTCGTTTTGTCCTCGTTCACCGTTAGGCCCATTTTCGCTGATTCCTTCTGTATACCAGAGAAGGCTGCAGTCACATCCCGTAGTTTTCGACCGATGATGTCTACGTCATCAGCGTACGCGAGTAGCATGTGGCTTTTGTTGAATATAGTGCCACTCGTGTTTACTGCAGCTTTTCTCATTATCATCTCCATCACAATGTTGAAGAGATCGCACGATAGGCCGTCGCCTTGTTTTAGGCCTCGTCTGGTATAGAATGGCTCCGTAAGGTCCTTGCCAATCTTCACTGAAGACTTCGTGTCAGTCAGCGTCATTCCGCAAAGACGTATCAGCTTTGCTGGAATACCAAACTCAGCCATGGCTTCAAGTAATTTCTGCCGTATCGGGCTGTCGAAGGCAGCTTTATAGTCGACAAAAAGATGGTACGTGTCGATCTGTTTCTCTTGGGTCTTTTCCAGGATTTGCCGAAGTGTGAAAATCTGGTCAGTTGTTGATTTTCCAGGTCTAAAGCCACACTGATAAGGCCCGATCAGGTTGGATAACACTGGCTTTAGTCTTTCACATAGCACACTCGACAGGACCTTATATGCGATGGGTAAAAGGCTGATCCCGCGGTAGTTGGAGCACACATTTGGATCACCTTTTTTCAGCACAGGACACAATACGCTTACATTCCAATCGTCGGGCATGCACTCTATAAGCCAAACCGTGCGCAGGAGCAGGTGCATGCTCGTTATCAGCTCCTCGCCACCGGACTTGAAGAGCTCTGCGGGCAGACCGTCGGCACCGGCTGCTTTGTTGTTTTTCAGCCGCGATATTGCTCTTCTTACCTCGGCTTGACTTGGTGGTGGGCAATCTAAGCCGTCGTCGACAATTGGCGTGATAACTTCACGTGCGCTGCCATCTGGAACCAGCAGTTGCTGGAAGTGTTCTCTCCAAATGTGCAGCACACTTTGCGTATCCGTGACCAGATTTCCATCACTGTCCTTACAGGTGGGGAGACCATTACCGTATCCATTTACTCTTACTTTCTGGTAAAATTTTCGGGCCTCACCTCTATCCCTGTATCGCTCTATATCCTCGTTTTCCCGTTCCTTCATCTGACGTTTTTTTCGCCTAAATAGCTGTCTCGCCCGTTTTACTTTCTCCTTATGCCGTTCCCTAACAGCACGGGTTACAATTGGCTGTAGCGTTGCCCTATAAGCAGCATCCTGTTCCTCAGACGCTATGCGTCATTCTTCATCGTACCAGGATTCGTCTGAGCGCCGCTTTTCATATCCTAGCACGGTTGTTGCGGCGGTTGCCATGGAATGCGCAATATGCTGCCACTGTGTATCGGGAACGTCAGAAGTAGAGGCGTTGTGTCGTAAAAAGTTGGGAGAGCTGGTTGGAGTAGACAGTAGCTATCTCTGGGGTTTGCAGCTTCGCGATGTCAAGCTTTCTTTGTGTTTGGTTACGTGCGTTTTTCGCTCTGCTCAATCTTGTGCAACCAGGTACTGATCCGAGCCAATATTAGCACCACGGATCACACGCACGTCCATGACACTAGATTCGTGCCTGCCATCAATTACCACATGATCAATTTGATTTTTGGTGTTTTGATCGGGGGATAGCCAAGTTGCCTTGTGGATATCTTTGTGCTGGAATCTGGTTCCACTAACTACCATGTTTCTTCCCGCTGCGAAGCTAACCAGCCTAAACCCGTTGTCTGACGTGTCGGTATGCAGGCTGAATTTACCGATCGATGGACCAAGAACATCTTCCCTTCCTATTTTTGCATTAAAGTCTCCCAGAACAATTTTAATGTCGTGGCCAGGGCAGCGGTCGTATGTTTCCTCTAGGCGCTCGTAAAATGCATCTTTAATCTCATCGTCTTTATCTTCCGTCGGGGCGTGTACACAAATCAGCGTGATGTAAAAATATTTCGCCCGGATGCGAATGGTGGCTATTCGGTCACTTACAGGATTAAACCGCTAGACCAGGTGTCGAAGTCTCTTGCCGACTATAAAACCACATTCAAATTCGTGTCTTTCTGCATGGCAACTGTAAAAGATGTCACAGTTCTTTCGTCGTGTGCATCCCTGTCCCGTCCATCTCATTTCCTGTATGGCGGTGATGTCAGTCTTGTATTTGGCGAGGACATCCGCCAGTTGGATAGAGGCACCATCTCTGTAAAGAGTTCGGACATTCCAGGTGGATATCCTTAAATCATGGTCCTTATATCGTATGCGGGGGTCGTCAACATTTGGAGGGGTTCTTGTTTTTCCTTTTCTTCGTGTTTTCATAATAAATTTTGTTTAAGGAGAGTGGCTTATTAGGCCACCGCTCCCGATCCTAGTTTCTTGGGGCTGCCAAAGGCACTAAGAGAGCCTGTGTTAAGCTTCAGTAACTTCTGTTACCTACTTCCTAAGACGCATCGGTGGCAGCATGCCGATTGGGTTACTCAACATTTCGCCTTCTAAGTTTAGCTAACTTCTAAGCGGTTGCTTTAAAGTCATTGCCCGGGGAATACTTGGTCTAAGACCGGAAGTAGTTAGCTACTTGGACAGTGCCACAAAGGAATTGCTTCTGGTCACTCCCAAGAGAGTGACAATCAGTAACTTTCAACCTCTGGGCAAAGTCCCATTTTATATTTTACTTTGATATAAATTTGTACAACTCACCAGTGGTAATGAATGTTCTTTCTCATCCAACCAAGTGTTGTGTTGCCAAGAATACATCTGAAATGTTTTTGCAGAAGTGCATATTTACGAGTATTTTGCTGTAACAACCCCAACTAAAATGTGAATTATTTCAGTGGGTATCATTAAAACTATGATGCGATATTAAAATCGTATATTTCTTTAAGTTCTCTTTTTATATTATTCTTTGGTTATATTTAGTTGTTTTTATTTGATACAAAATAATCATAAATAAAAAAACGAATTCAACTATAGTGGTGAATTTCACCAACATATGTAATAAATCTGTAACGATTTCTTGCGCATTTACATATAAATGCATGTCTATCTGTCTGCCTGTATGTGTGTGTATGTAGCTGCGCTTATACATGAATGCATTTACGAGTTGCCATATAGATATCCTCTTAGGTATTTATGTTTCGTAAGGATCCTGGTACTTCTTGCATGTTTGGCACAATTTTAAATTACTTTTAACCACAGAGGCAAATGAAAATGTGGAATGACTTCATGCCATCACGTTGCCATGTATTGCATGTGATATGTATGTGAGAGCAGTGTATACACGTGTGCGTGTGTACAAGTCGTGAATTTCATATTTTCAAAGGATAATATATAGTATGTATGTATGTGTGGCATCTGCCAACACACATGTACATGAATGCATTTGCTGTTGCTGTTGTTGTAGTCGTAATATAGTTTAAGTGTTTTGTGGATTTCTTCATTTTGCCATTTTTTTCATTGCTCTTGCCAATGGCAAGCTAGTGGGTGGGGTCGGGGCGGGAGGGTTGAGATGGAAGGGATAGCGTTATAGAAATTGCTTTTGGCCCTGACAAACGCGATGAGTAGAAACGTTGAGAAGAAAATAAGATTTGGTTATTACTTTACCTTATGTAATGGTATTGCGGTTGAATGCAGGTTACATATACATGCTGACAGTTAAACCTTGAAAATTTGTTTTAGTTGCACACTTTAATATTCCAAAAAAAAATTTAGGATCTTGTTGACCAGAGTATGAGCATTCTATATACCAAACAGTATAGAAATTGAAGTCACGTGAACTGACCGATTAATACCCACACGATATGCATGACATTGTTTAACTCTAGAGTAATGAAATTAAGCGATGTTTAAGATAATTTAATGATATAATACCAATCCCTGCTTGTGCAACTTATACAGTGGGAAATAGAATTTTCAGTCTAACTATACCTTGTGCAATATTTGATGAATATGCAATATTCATTGTAATTACAAAGAAAGATTTAACTGTAAAACTTTGAGAGTAATTTTGGTCATTTGTATGGGAGGTACTGCACTGTGCAACGGTGAGAAATTCCAAGTCAGGCTCAAGGTACTAGGTCCGTATAGTAAAATTAGCTTATCTTGATGTTGGTTCGCTTAGGTTTTTTTGCTAAAGCTCTAGAACCAATGTTGATGTCTCATTACAATTTTCAGCAGGTTTGTAGAGAACGCCAAACCCTTTGAGTGTTTTACCTTCATACTGACATGGTAATTAGTGTAATTTCTTAAACTCCAGATTGGCTCTTGCGCTGTGTTATTAAGCCATAAATCCCCAATATTGGAATTATGTGCGTATGATTAATATAAAATTCGCGTAAAATATATATTACTCATATGTAGTATCGGGAAATTGGAAAATTTGTATTCGTAAGTCAACGTCGAATCTAGGTTTGCATTGTGCAGAATTTGACTAAATTCATTGTGCTAATAAAGATTCCTGGTACGATGAAGAATGTCGCATAGCGTCTGAGGAACAGGATGCTGCTTATATGGCAACGCTACAGCCAATTGTAACCCGTGCTGTTAGGGAACGGCATAAGGAGAAAGTAAAACGGGCGAGACAGCTATTTAGGCGAAAAAAACGTCAGATGAAGGAACTGGAGAGCGAGGATATAGAGCGATACAGGGATAGAGGTGAGGTCCGAAAATTTTACCAGAAAGTAAGAGCAAATGGATACGGTAATGGCCTCCCCACCTGTAAGGACAGTGATGGAAATCTGGTCACGGATACGCAGAGTGTGCTGCACATATGGAGAGAACACTTCCAGCAACTACTGGTTCCAGAAAGCAGCGCACGTGAAGTTATCACGCCAATTGTCGACGACGGCTTAGATTGCCCACCACCAAGTCAAGCCGAGGTAAGAAGAGCAATATCGCGGTTGAAAAACAACAAAGCAGCCGGTGCCGACGGTCTGCCCGCAGAGCTCTTCAAGTCCGGTGGCGAGGAGTTGATAACGAGCATGCACCTGCTCCTGCGCACGGTTTGGCTTAAAGAGTGCATGCCCGACGATTGGAATGTAAGCGTATTATGTCCTGTGCTGAAAAAAAGGTGATCCAAGTGTGTGCTCCAACTACCGCCGGATCAGCCTTTTACCCATCGCATATAAGGTCCTGTCGAGTGTGCTATGTGAAAGACTAAAGCCAGTGTTATCCAACCTGATCGGGCCTTGTCAGTGTGGCTTTAGACCTGGAAAATCAACAACTGACCAGATTTTCACTCTTCGGCAAATCCTGGAAAAGACCCAAGAGAAACAGATCGACACGTACCATCTTTCTGTCGACTATAAAGCTGCCTTCGACAGCCCGATACAGCAGAAATTACTTGAAGCCATGGCTGAGTTTGGTATTCCAGCGAAGCTGATCCGCTTTTGCGGAATGACGCTGACTGACACGAAGTCTTCAGTGAAGATTGGCAAGGACCTTACGGAGCCATTCTATACCAGACGAGGCCTAAAACAAGGCGACGGCCTATCGTGCGATCTCTTCAACATTGTGATGGAGATGAAAATGAGAAAAGCTGCAGTAAACACGAGTGGCACTATATTCAACAAAAGCCACATGCTACTCGCGTACGCTGATGACGTAGACATCATCGGTCGAAAACTGCGGGATGTGACTGCAGCCTTCTCAGGTATTCAGAAGGAATCAGCGAAAATGGGCCTAACGGTGAACGAGGACAAAACGAAGTTATTAGTTTCAACGAACAAAGAATCTACTCGTTTCGGAAACTGCGTGAACGTTGACAACTATAATTTCGAGGTGGTAGATAATTTTGTCTACCTAGGCTCCGTCATCAACAAAGCAAATAATGTCAGCCTAGAAATCCGGAGAAGAATCCTGCTTGCAAATAAATGCTACTACGGACTAAGCAAGCGATTCAATGACAGATCCCTCTCTCGACGAACAAAACTCAAGAATCCTGGGTTATGACACAAGCGGGTGAATCGGTTCTGGCGGTATTCGAGAGAAAAATACTCCGTAACATATATGGGCCCATCATCGTTAACGGTGAGTATCGGCGTCGTATGAATCATGATCGTTAACGGTGAGTATCGGCGTCGTATGAATCATGAGCTGTACGAGCTGTACACTGACATTGACGTGGTCAAACGCATTAAGGTGCAACGGTTGCGTTGCCTAGGTCATGTTGTACGCATGGACGAAAATGCTCCAGCTCGAAAAGTCTTCGACAATGAACTCGATGGATGGCGCAGAAGAGGGCGACCTAAACTCCGTTGGAAAGACCAGGTTACTGAGAACTCGGTGTGACTAACTGGAGAAGAAGCGCAGAAGATCGAGGCGCTTATAATATTTTTCTACGTGTGGTATATAATCCACTGGGATTGCATAGAAGTACCAGCTAAGTAAGTAAGTAAGTAATAAAGATTTGACTGTAAAGCTATAAGGGTGCTTTCGATGATTTGTGTAGGAGGTAAACCAAAGGGGAGCGGCAAATGTTATGGATTTCTGGGATTATTCCTAATATAACAAGACAATCAAACTGACCTAATTCAAATATCCTGAAGTTTTCTTACTTAGATGTTATACTGTAGAACATTTTCGGGGTCGTTGTCTGTGGTGTTAGAACTTGCAAATCAGGGTCCAGGTACTAGACCAGTATAGTAACATTCCCATGATCTTTTATATTATAATTTCTCAAGATATAACTCTAGAATAATGGTTTCTCATTCTATTTTCGAAAAAAATTAAGTTTTGTTGGAGGGATCTTTATGGTGTCCGGTGGGGTTTGTGTTTTATGTCGTTTATCCATGGTCTCACAATGGACTAAATCATCAACTTTTACTAACACAAAATTTTCTGAGGACTACTAGGTTTAAATATTTTGAAATATTCCTATAGGAATGTGAGGGACATTTGTCCAATTGTTTAAAGATTAGTCAAAAGGGACGTGTCCCAAAACTGGTTCTAAAGTGATAAAGAAGAGTCAATTTAACTGATCTGATCTGAATTTTTGCGACGTTGTATTTGCTTAACGGCGGTGTTTAATAAAATACATGTAATTTTTATTATAATTCCTAATGTTCTTAAAGGATGGCCAGAGTCTGATTCCTCGATGTTGGACCTAAGACTGGACCTGTAGAACAGACACAGGAGTGATCCAAGTTATGGCGTAAGGTGTCAATTCTTACCTCCAATGACGAAGCCATGTTAAAGTGACGTGTTCCCTTTATATATGTATGTGAGTTAGAACTAGGTCCGGTTCTTTCCCACTGGGGAATGTTGTTCCGTATAAAGATTTTAAAAACACTATATCGTGTTCAATAATATAAAACAAAACATAAGTTATAACTTCGTTTCAATGAACCCTAAAACGCATTCGATATACAAAATTCTTGCACTATTAGCGTAGAAATTTCTATACTGTTTTGTAGACCGCAAATGACATTTTGCAATGTAATCATAATAATATTTCTGACCTAGTACCTTCACCCTGGCTTGGAATTTTTCACCCCCACCAGTTTGGCTGTGGCGCTGTTCTATTACTGAATTGAGCGAGCAGAATTGTGCCTTGGACGTCTACTTATGTATTAAACCATACATCTACACTATCGGAACACTGTGCGTATGATTAATATAAAATTCGCATAATATTATTCATACGATGTATATTCATATGTAGCTAGTACCAAACTCGCTACATGTGTACAATACCGTTCTAGGGTCAGGGTCGACATTCAATATCACCAACATTGAACAGATGACACAGCCTACCCATAGCCAGAAATTTGGAGTTATGGCGGAAAATTTTACAAAAAAAAGGCTGTGAATGACAATTTTTTAAAGATTTAGTTCGATAAAATTTGTCCGACTTGATGTTTTTTCACTACATAAGGAAAAAATTTTAAATGTCAAATAAAAAAAAACCATTTGAGGGTTATACTGTACTGACTAATGTAATGTACAGGGGGGTTTCATAATCGATCTGAGATTAAACTAATTTAAAATTAGCCAATCCATAATAAAAACACAGATGTTTACGTATGTGCAAATTTTCTAATATTTAAGTCAGTTCGAGGAAAAGTTAGGAAGGACTAATGGGAGCCATTGAAGCCACTAGCAAGCAGTCGGGTGGGGGAGTTCGTGTCCACCTACTTTCCTAATTACACACCGTTCCCTACTACACAAATATTATTATAGACTCCCGAAATTTATTATTTTATTCTCCGGAAACTAGTTAATAGATGGAAGATCACTTTTCAACAGACACGCAATAATTACGTCTTTTGGATGTTGTAAAAGACTGACGCTTCATTACCCGCCCTACCTATGGTTTTAGTAGCGATATGTTTGACTAAAACCCCATTCATAGTCTTACCTTGCCCTGCTAATTCGTCACGTAAGAAACTGTAAGATTTTTTTATAGTCCCATTTCAATTTATGTATATTTTTACATTTTCAATCTTAAACATTTTAAGGAGATAGTCAAATTAAAGATATTAATTATTATCCTGAATTCATCATAACTTAACTTCTAAAACATTATACTTACATATATACAAATATTTATGTATCTAATGAACTTATTTCTACCAAAAATTATTTCTTACTACTATAGATAATGATCATTAATCATTATGGTATGTTAATTAACAGGAACATCAATTGTTAATTTAACTTATCAATGTTATTTTCAGATGGGAATGTAAATATATGTATATAGAAATATCTATCTATATCAACTTATTCGATATCATATTTAAATGAGAGCTACAATTGGTACTTCTGTTATTAACATTAGAGAATATGCAAAGTAAACGCTGTTAAATAGATATGAATGAAACAAAGTTGTAACTCACCAAATATAAACATGTGTTAAAGCAGAGCTGCAGCAGAACGATGAGGCCTCTCGTAAGCTGGAGATGAATGAAACTCTAGGTGAGGGATGGAGAAGGTTTTAAACAGGGTTTGTTTGCATATCTGAATTACTTACTCATACCATTCGTAATGATCATTATTAGGCTTAAAATACTATTTATACTGGGTGATGCAATTGATCATCTAACTTAATTTATAGCAAAATGTCATAATTTTATGAGTTTAGAGATTAATTATAATTGAAAAATAAACAATTAATAATCGTTTAATAATGAATTAATTCATATTTAATAAGATAGTATAGAATAGGAAAGGATCTTTTTCAATTAAGGAAACATTTTAAATTTAATTGTTAAATTGTTGAAATTAATTAAGTTTTATAATTGAGATACCAATCTGAAGTTAAAAGTGGTTTAGAAAATGTCATTATTGGAAAGATAACTATTAAATTAAAAAAAGAGAATAATTATGTGAAATGTGTAAACTGTGGGTAGAAAAAAAACTGGTATACATGAGGTTGATCTATAGATTTTGGTAAACCTTAGTATGGATCATTTGGGACGTATGTGGTCCAGTAGACGCCTGATGCTCGGTTTTGCCAACTTATATGTGACGAATTCTTCGGTTTTTGGTGGTCTGAGTGGATAAAGCTTCGTTGGAGTGTTGATGTCTGGTCTTTTCAGGTTTTTGGAACTTTGGTAGGAATGCTTCGTATTGATAGGCAAGTGTAAGAAGCTCAGCGTCTTAAGCTATGACTTGTGAAATTTGAAAGAGTTATCTTGCCTTCACGTTATGCAATTCGTGGCATAGGATACACGTGGTCCAATATATTCGAGGCAGAATTCTACATGTGCCTTGTAAATTCTCCCGGTTTTGGCTTGAGGTTTGTCGCAAAGTATTTCACAAAAGGCAAAATTACAGCCTTTTCGTGCACAGAATAGCCTCTTAGACGTATAAAAATGTGATTTCACTGCGACGTTAACCTAATAGAAAAAAAGGAGAGATATTCCTTCTCACTTAACACTCACACTAATTTTCTTTTTCGTTAAATTAGCTTACCTTTGGTGTTAATTTAAAATAATGCACAGGATTTGTAAAATTGTCTTAATAATGCCAGTAGTCGACAATACTGACTGTACTTGGCTTGCCCTTCACACTTTTCAATATCACTTGTTTAATTATTAAGAGGGTCACAAGGCACTGTTCACTGTTTTAAGACGTTTGATCACTGTGAAGGCAAAATAGAAAAGAACTTCGATGTGTGATGGACAAGTACAAGAGAGCTGTAGTGAGACAACTGCGTATGTACGTATGTACGAGAATAAGTTAGCGCGCTAATTTCGCCGCTATTACTATCGAGCTCTGTCGTCACTTGGCCGAGATTACATGGTAATAGTCAATGTAATATAAAAATATTAATACAATTCATCAATATTGTCATATTTATAAAGATCATTCCAAATCACGAATAATTCCATTAATTACCTTTTTATTTCCATATGGAAATAATCTTTTAATATTGTATTCATTGCATTCATAATAGCGAAGACACAAACCCATCGCCAAAGCATCTCAAACATATTAACATTTTGTGATACTTAACATCTTGAATAATGTTAAGTATAGAATATACCAATGTTAAAAGAAAAAATGGTTAATATATTACCATAAAAGTTTTAAAACGTTTATGAAAAAAAAGAAACAAAAAAAATCCAGAAAAATGTCATGAAAATCAACAAATGTATAGCATCTGAATACTACAAACCGGATAATTCTGGTCTTTTTGGACGACAGAATTAGATGGAACTATAATTTATGGTCTAATATCTTTAGCATGATATGTACCGACTATCTTTCCATTTTCATCCTCCAGGACGTAATAATTGTTACCCACTTTTTCGCGAATTTTAGATTTTAAGAAGACTGGAGCCAACTTTGCGTTATATTTTCTTTCAAAATTGCTCTGTGAAAAATTTCTTCGAAATACCTCTTGACCAATAGCAAAGGAAACCGGTCTGGCACGCAAATTATAATGGGTTTTGGTCGTCTCATAAGCATCGCGAATATTTTTCTTCAATTCTTTTCTTAATAAGGTCAATTGATCTTCTTTTGTCAATGGATTAATGGGTTCAGCAAGCATTTTTAAATTTCTGAGGATTTGGTATGAGGAGCCATGCGTTATCATATCCATGCCGAATAGGGCATGATATGGCGAACATTTAATTGTTTGGTGATAAGAATTCCTGAGGGCACAACTGATAGAACTAATATTTTCATCCCATTTTGTCTGGTCTTTATTTATAAAAGTACGAATACCCGCAATTAACGATCTGTTGACCCGTTCTGATGCATTTGACTGTGGGGAATAAATCGCAGTATATACGTGTGTAACACCCAGTTGGGTCAAAAATGCATTGAAATCATTTGCTCGAAACTGAGAGCCATTATCGCTAATAACAGTTTCAGGAACCCCATATACGTGAAAGATGTGTGTTAGTAAAAAGTTCTGAATTGCTGCAGCTGTAAATTTCCGTAATGGACACAGCCAATGAAATTTTGTGAGATGATCTAACACAATTAAAAGTCCTGTATTTCCGTTTTTGCCTTTGGGGTATGGGCCTAAAATATCCACGTAAAGACGTTGAAAAGGTCTGGTTGAAACTGATAGTTGACCCATTTCCGGTCTCAAAACTATATTTGGAGCCTTAGTCTCCTTACAGATCTCACAAACCCTAACAAAATCTCGTACTTGCGTTACTAACCCGGGCCAGTAGAAATTTCGGCGTATAATCTCTAGTGTTTTGGCCATACCGCCGTGAACACTTACAGATGAACTGTGAGCTCTTTTTATTACATCATTTCTAAGTTTCAGAGGTACCCACAGTTTCCAGGCCTTTTCTTCCTGTAGTGGTTCTCCTGAGTAATGCTCAGTCCTTATGTAGACATATTTGTCAATCACCTTTATATCGGGATACTTTGAAGCGTTTTCGGTGACTTTTCTCTTTAATGCTTGATATTCAGAATCCTCAAAATATTCGGAGTGCAAATCAATTTCAGGTTCAGCGAGCTCAACACCTGCAACATCTCCATAATCAATCCTACTTAGCGCATCTGGGACAATATTATCTTTTCCTTTTCGATGGCTTACAGTGAATTTGAAGGACTGGAGTTTGAACACCCATCTGGCTAGCCTTCCAGTCAAATCTGGCTGTTTCATTAGCCAAACCAGAGATGAATGATCAGTGATCACTTCAAATTCCTGCATCTCCAAGTAACAACGGAATCTTTTAATACCCTCAATAGCGGCTAGGCATTCGCGTTCTGTAACGCTATAGTTACGCTGAGCTGTGTTCAGCTTTTTCGACATAAAGGCTATGGGTTTCTCCATACCCTCTTCGTCTAGCTGAACAAGAACAGCTCCAATTCCATAGTCACTCGCGTCACAATGGAGGTAAAATTTCTTGGTGAAATCGGGATTAATAAGTACGGGTGCAGTTGTGAGGGCAATTTTTATCTTCTCGAACGCCTCGTTTGCAGCTTCTGTCCATTCAAATTTGCGTTTGGTAGAAAGAAGTTCGGTAATTGGAAACACCATACTTGAAAAATTTTCGATGAATCTCCGGTACCAACCAGCGAGACCAAGGAATCCACGAACTTGTCTTATAGTTTTCGGCACTGGCCAATTACGAATTGCTTCTACTTTTTCGGGATCAGTCTTAATACCTCCGTTACCGATAATAAATCCTAAGTACTTAACTTCTGTAACACAAAACGCGCTCTTGGCAATATTTAAGGTCAGATTGGCTTTCCGAAATTCTTCAGCAATACGCACTAAAGCTGATAAATGCGTTGACAGATCTTCCGAGACAATTATTAAATCATCTAAGTAACCAAATACAGAATATCTGAGATCAGCGGGAATTAATTGGTCCATAAGTCTGCACATAGTTTGGGGAGCCGTACAAAGACCAAAGGGCATCACCACAAACTGATATAGAGGTCTTCCCGGAACCGTAAAGGCTGTCAATGGTTTCGCCTCATCGGATAGACCAATTTGCCAATATGCATCCTTAAGATCTAATTTAGAAATTAAATTTGCTTTTGGTAACCGCGAGAAAATGCCTTCTATATTAGGAAGGGGATACGCATCCTTCTTCGTAACATTATTAACTTTCCTAGCGTCCAGGCAAAGTCGAACCTTGTTAGGCTTTAAAACTAAGCGCATCGGTGAGCTCCAAGGTGAGGTAGATTCCTCAATAACACCTAGTGCTAACATTCGGTCTATTTCTTGGAACATAACCTTTTCCACTGCGGGAGAAACTGGATAAAATTTTTGTTTGATAGGTTTAGCATCACCTACATCAATGTCATGTTTGATTAATTTAGTTCGCCCTAAACCTTGCTTTTCAAAATCCGGAAACAAGCTTATAATGGCATTCAATTGCTGAAGCTGGCCTGAAGTTAATGGATACTTGTGATCCACATTTACATCAGTGGTATTCGAATTACTAAACAGGCGTTTAGAAAATTTATCTATTGCACATAGTTCTGAACTTTTTTTGGAACTAAGAGAAAAATTATGTATATCAGTCACAATTGCTGGATTAAAAATATGAGGCGCAAGCTCAAACGTTTTCCAAAAATCTAATCCTAAAATAACACGCTGAGACAGAGAAGGAACGATTAAGATTTTTAATTTCCGAACTTGACCTTTAAATTCAACATCAACATCGAGAAAACCTGTAGTTTTCTGAATGTTTCCGTCCGCCGTTTTAACATAAGTTTTCATTAAATGTAGTTGGGGATATTTAGAAAAATCATGGTTCGCTAGATCCGAGCCAATGCATGATACGTTAGCCCCAGTATCTAATAAGCCATATTCTTCAAAATCTAGAAATTGAATCTTCGCATAAAAACGTTGGTCCTTTTCATTGCTTATGATGGAAGAAATTATAAACTTGGATGCTAATTTGCGATTTTTAAAATATTTTCTAAGACGAATAGTGGATCTTTTTGGAGATGTGGTCAAATTTGACACAGCTGACAATTCAAAGATAGAATTTCGTTTTGAAATGTTATTTGTCCATCTCTCGTGGTATGGTTTAATAGGATATAAAAGTTTATTGTTTTGTTTAACCGGTTCAATTTCACGTTTAAGTATCTTGATATTATTTGTAGTGTTAAGGTCCTTAGATAAATTTTTATTTAAAGTAGTAGAACAGATTGGAGTGAAGCTCCTTTCCGCATCTAGTTTTTTGGCTTAGACAATTTCTTGGCAGCACAACGAAGACATTGGGGTTTGTATGTATTTTTCTCCCCGCAGCCATAGCAAAATACAATTCTTTCCCTCAAACAATCTTCCCAATGATGACCTTGCTCCCCACAGTTCCAACATGTGGTTACAAAAGGTCCCTGTCGAATTGCATCAACCGACAAATCAACAGTAGATGAGCATTCTGGTTGTATTTCCTCCGAAAGTTCAACTTCCGCAATAGTACGTTTTGGAACAAAATTGTGTGTCTGTTTGGAAGTGACACTGCGACGGTAGTGATCATCTCCAAGCAGATTTTCCCTCATTTGTACTAACTTACGCAAGTGCGCTAGAGAGTATACCGGCACATACAGAAGCTCATGGCGAATATCCGGACGAAGATTTCTAGTCAAAATTTCGACCAGTTCTGCTTCCGGTATGGGCGTTTCGAGTCTATCTACCATGACAAACACAGCCTCATAAAAAGTTTCGAAGGATTCTCCAACCTTCATCTTACGGCTTCTGATGTCTTCGTGAATATCATAACTAGAACGAAAATCTTTGTACTGATATTTCAATGCAGCACAGAACCCATTCCATTCTACTCGATCGACCTGTTTATGGTACCGCCAGTACCAGTTTAAGGCTTTGTTTGCCAACAAAATAGGCAAATTCTTGCAAATTATACTAAAGTCTCCGTTAAAGTGTTCAGCTGTCAATGTTCTAACTCTATAAAGAAATTCATCCACACTCAATCCAGTGGCAGACCCATCGAACTTTAAATTCCAATTCTGAATTATGTAGGGAATCTTTTCCGCTCTCATCGTTATGGTCTCTGCACGATTGGCATGATTTGGGGTTACGTTTCCATTATTATGAGGTATATTATTATTCACATAAGATTGTTGGCCATTTTGTGTGTTATTATTTACCTGATTAACGTTGGTACTATTATTAGGTATAATATTCAAATTGGTTAATAACCTGACCAAGGCATTTTCAATTAATTGGCTTAATTGTGTATTGTCAACCACCGGCTGTACATTTGTCGCGATATTACTTTGATTAGGTCTTTGCTGTTGTGACTGAGGAAGACTAAAACGTTGTTGATTTGGATTTGGTATTGGATCAGTATTTCTGTCAGTATCAACAATCATAAAATTGTCCGAAGTACTAAGCTCTAATAAGGGTTGGGGAAAATCCTGTGCTAAACTTTTGGTATAGTTTCGAGTGTGGTGTTTTTTTGCCATCGCACCTCTTGGCTTTCCTCTACCTGCGTTACCCGAAAGTGTTTTTGGACTATTTCTTCCTAGCTGTGTATCTAGACGTTTCTTAGTTAATTCCGATAACTCACAAAGTCGTTTGCAACAAGGGCATTCTGACGACTGTGAAAGAGAAGTCTCTATGCAACTTCTGTGAAACTCATGATTACAAGTTGATATTACTAAAATTTCCTGTGTATCTTGCATGCATTCATTACAAATGACACATTTATTTTCAATAATTGAAACGTTATTGGTGGCTCCTTCGGTAAAATCCGACGGTGGCGGTGGCGAATGCATCATCATGTATAATAACTATCAACAGCTATACTATAGATATAACGTAAAATATGCACTATATAATAAATTTTCAGCCTTATGAAAATTTAATTCAGAGTTAAGAAAATATAATATTTTTAAATTAAGTTTTCTTACATGTGTGACGATTATTAGGACAAGGAAGAGAACAAAAATACGCTTTGTCTTATTGAGTACTTAAAAAAAATTTTGGGCTATGGAGATCTCATGAATGAAACCGAACTCGGATTGCATTGAAAACCATCATACAATTTTGACTCTTTAACCGATGCTATTGGACATTCAGCCGCATTAAGCATGCTCAATGTATATCCATTTAGTACCAGGATGATGATAACCCATCAAACGAAACCTTTGTATCAGAATATTCATTTAATCCATGACAGATAACCAAAATTGCAAATATTCTTATTTCCTTAATAAAAAATGGCTTCAATAGACATCTTGGTCGATCTATTTGGTCTTCTGAGCCAAATAATCGAAAATCCAAAGAGCTAAAGAAAGTTATTTTACTTAAAGTTGTCAGAGTACAAACATTTTTAAATTATCTAAAAGCAAATGAAATCTACATTTTATTAAATTATTGGAGACGAAAGAATTTAAATATAATTTAGATATCTGAAAATATCTACTAATGTTGTTGTAACTTTTCGTGCCCCACGTTGGGCGCCAATTTATGTAATGTACAGGGGGGTTTCATAATCGATCTGAGATTAAACTAATTTAAAATTAGCCAATCCATAATAAAAACACAGATGTTTACGTATGTGCAAATTTTCTAATATTTAAGTCAGTTCGAGGAAAAGTTAGGAAGGACTAATGGGAGCCATTGAAGCCACTAGCAAGCAGTCGGGTGGGGGAGTTCGTGTCCACCTACTTTCCTAATTACACACCGTTCCCTACTACACAAATATTATTATAGACTCCCGAAATTTATTATTTTATTCTCCGGAAACTAGTTAATAGATGGAAGATCACTTTTCAACAGACACGCAATAATTACGTCTTTTGGATGTTGTAAAAGACTGACGCTTCATTACCCGCCCTACCTATGGTTTTAGTAGCGATATGTTTGACTAAAACCCCATTCATAGTCTTACCTTGCCCTGCTAATTCGTCACGTAAGAAACTGTAAGATTTTTTTATAGTCCCATTTCAATTTATGTATATTTTTACATTTTCAATCTTAAACATTTTAAGGAGATAGTCAAATTAAAGATATTAATTATTATCCTGAATTCATCATAACTTAACTTCTAAAACATTATACTTACATATATACAAATATTTATGTATCTAATGAACTTATTTCTACCAAAAATTATTTCTTACTACTATAGATAATGATCATTAATCATTATGGTATGTTAATTAACAGGAACATCAATTGTTAATTTAACTTATCAATGTTATTTTCAGATGGGAATGTAAATATATGTATATAGAAATATCTATCTATATCAACTTATTCGATATCATATTTAAATGAGAGCTACAATTGGTACTTCTGTTATTAACATTAGAGAATATGCAAAGTAAACGCTGTTAAATAGATATGAATGAAACAAAGTTGTAACTCACCAAATATAAACATGTGTTAAAGCAGAGCTGCAGCAGAACGATGAGGCCTCTCGTAAGCTGGAGATGAATGAAACTCTAGGTGAGGGATGGAGAAGGTTTTAAACAGGGTTTGTTTGCATATCTGAATTACTTACTCATACCATTCGTAATGATCATTATTAGGCTTAAAATACTATTTATACTGGGTGATGCAATTGATCATCTAACTTAATTTATAGCAAAATGTCATAATTTTATGAGTTTAGAGATTAATTATAATTGAAAAATAAACAATTAATAATCGTTTAATAATGAATTAATTCATATTTAATAAGATAGTATAGAATAGGAAAGGATCTTTTTCAATTAAGGAAACATTTTAAATTTAATTGTTAAATTGTTGAAATTAATTAAGTTTTATAATTGAGATACCAATCTGAAGTTAAAAGTGGTTTAGAAAATGTCATTATTGGAAAGATAACTATTAAATTAAAAAAAGAGAATAATTATGTGAAATGTGTAAACTGTGGGTAGAAAAAAAACTGGTATACATGAGGTTGATCTATAGATTTTGGTAAACCTTAGTATGGATCATTTGGGACGTATGTGGTCCAGTAGACGCCTGATGCTCGGTTTTGCCAACTTATATGTGACGAATTCTTCGGTTTTTGGTGGTCTGAGTGGATAAAGCTTCGTTGGAGTGTTGATGTCTGGTCTTTTCAGGTTTTTGGAACTTTGGTAGGAATGCTTCGTATTGATAGGCAAGTGTAAGAAGCTCAGCGTCTTAAGCTATGACTTGTGAAATTTGAAAGAGTTATCTTGCCTTCACGTTATGCAATTCGTGGCATAGGATACACGTGGTCCAATATATTCGAGGCAGAATTCTACATGTGCCTTGTAAATTCTCCCGGTTTTGGCTTGAGGTTTGTCGCAAAGTATTTCACAAAAGGCAAAATTACAGCCTTTTCGTGCACAGAATAGCCTCTTAGACGTATAAAAATGTGATTTCACTGCGACGTTAACCTAATAGAAAAAAAGGAGAGATATTCCTTCTCACTTAACACTCACACTAATTTTCTTTTTCGTTAAATTAGCTTACCTTTGGTGTTAATTTAAAATAATGCACAGGATTTGTAAAATTGTCTTAATAATGCCAGTAGTCGACAATACTGACTGTACTTGGCTTGCCCTTCACACTTTTCAATATCACTTGTTTAATTATTAAGAGGGTCACAAGGCACTGTGCACTGTTTTAAGACGTTTGATCACTGTGAAGGCAAAATAGAAAAGAACTTCGATGTGTGATGGACAAGTACAAGAGAGCTGTAGTGAGACAACTGCGTATGTACGTATGTACGAGAATAAGTTAGCGCGCTAATTTCGCCGCTATTACTATCGAGCTCTGTCGTCACTTGGCCGAGATTACATGGTAATAGTCAATGTAATATAAAAATATTAATACAATTCATCAATATTGTCATATTTATAAAGATCATTCCAAATCACGAATAATTCCATTAATTACCTTTTTATTTCCATATGGAAATAATCTTTTAATATTGTATTCATTGCATTCATAATAGCGAAGACACAAACCCATCGCCAAAGCATCTCAAACATATTAACATTTTGTGATACTTAACATCTTGAATAATGTTAAGTATAGAATATACCAATGTTAAAAGAAAAAATGGTTAATATATTACCATAAAAGTTTTAAAACGTTTATGAAAAAAAAGAAACAAAAAAAATCCAGAAAAATGTCATGAAAATCAACAAATGTATAGCATCTGAATACTACACTAAGTACCTTCACCCTAACTTGGAATTCCTCAACCCCCAGATTAGCTATTGCAATGTAGTGTAACGACGTGGGTATGATAAAATCCGCATCAAATTAACATTACTCATACGTTGCACATACATATGAAACGAGTACCATATGCAAACTCGCTACATATATACAGCACAGCTCTATGGTCAGGTTCGCCATTCAATATCATTAGCAGAGACTTATCACAGATAAGACAACCATATTGGAATGATGTGTGTATGACTAATATGAAATCCGCTTAAATTTAATATTACTTATACGTTGTTCATGCATATGCATGTAGCGATTACCACATGTAAGCTCGCTACATATGTACAGTACAGTTCTAGGACATTGACCAGTTTTCTACTTATCACAGATAAGACAGCCTTATTGGTATGTCGTGCGTATGATTAATATAAAATCAGCATGAAATTAATATTACTCATACGTTGTACATGCATATGTATGTAGCAAGTACCACATGTAAACTCGCTACATATGTACAGGACGGTTAATGTAGTCAGGCTTCTCATTCAATATCATCAGCAAAGCATAGTGTTCTACTTATCACAGATAATACAGTCATGTTGGAATAATGTGCGTATTACATATTACTCATATATTACCAGATACAAACTCGTTACATATTTGCACTACAGAATATGGTTCAGGGTCGTCATTCAAAATCATCAGCATTGACCAGTTTTCTACTTATCACAGATAAGACAGCCTATATATGGCCAGAAATTTAGAATTACTGGACAAAATTTATGAAAAGAGGTGTTAAATGAAATTTGTTTAAATTTTCGTTGACAAAATACAATATAAATTATTCACTTCAGCCTAAGCTACAATTATTCTAAAGAATGAAATCAGAAATCAACAATAATTCTTGAGTTATAGCTGAAAAACGCACAAATATCGAAATAGGGACAAATTATAGAAGGTCCTAGGAGAAAAGTTTGATCTGGGAACGTCACACTCTTCGGTAGTTATACTGATCAAGTACCTTCACCCTGACTTGAAATGTCCAAGATAAATCCTCAACATTGGAATGATGAACGTATAATTAACATACAATCAATTAATATTACTCATACGTTTTACATACGTATGTATGTAGGGAGTACCATATTCAAACTCGCTTCATATGTGCCGTACAGTGCTAGGGTCAGAGACTCCAGCAAATTTAGTTAGCAATGACCTTTTGTTTCCTTTAGCAGGTGCAAAAACACAAGTGTATTAACACAGGAGATAATAAAAAAAAAAAAATGACAATTCTTTCAAGATTTCATTCGATTAAGTTATTCCACCTTAATTTTTTACATCGATATGTGAATGAATAAAAAATTATTTACTAAAGCATTACATACATTACTGTTGAAATTTATATGAGAAATCATCAATATTTCTAGAATTATACCAGAAAAACTAAACGAACAAACATCAAAATAAGAAAAAAGTATATTGGAGTTAATAAAAAAAAGTTCGCGAAACACTTTGGGGGTTTAACCTTGACCCTGACTTGGAATTTCAAATCCGAAATACTGTGAGATCATCTTTTATAAGATTTACTTGAACTCCAGCAGTAGTCTGCCACATCATATGTGAGTTCCACCTTGCCTGATAACGGTTTTTCATGGTCCGATGATCCTGATGAAGTCTTTCACCCTGCTTCTCACAAAAATCACTTAGACTTCTTGGCAATCAGTCTACATTCGATGCAGGAAGTGGATTTTTATGATCACGTTGCATTCGACTTTCGATAGATTGTACTTAATAGGCTCTACAAGATCAGATTTATGTTTGCATAAAAAAAATTATTCCAAGTTTTGGCTACGACAAAAATTAAGATCTTTCACGAGTTGCCTAATCTGTGGCCCATCAATAATACCAGCTTTAAATTTGTCTGTACTTAATCCTGGAAACTTATGTGACAAAAAATGGTTGAAATTAGTCACGTATAACTCAAATACAAAAGCTGTTGCCGTATTTAAAAAATGCGCGTCAGTTAAAAAAAATCTCAGGAAACATTAAATTTTTTCCATTTTGTTGCCCTGTGGTGTATACTGTGACACCCGTTACTCATTTTTACAAGTCCAAATTAATTTTTCACAGTTTCATCTCTCAATATTAAATTCAAAATGTTCCTCTTCCCAATTGTAATTTAAGACCCATTCAATATTTTAAATCCCTGGCGATCTGACAACAAACGTATTGTTATCGTCATTTACCCCCTTTTCGAAACTTTAGTTAAAATGCGGCAAAAACCAACTCTCTTCACTTAAATTGCATTCAACATCCCGCCATAAGAGCAGCACCCAGTGAATTTCCTGAATTGCATTTAAATGCTGCTGCAACTGGAACAATCAAATAGTCAGCCAGTCCCATAGTGATAAATGGTGCAGCAAAAGTTGAACATAATTACGCTGACAACAATAGCTGCAATGAGCTTAAAGACAACAAGAGCAGCAGGCCACGATGTTGCGTCAACAAATGTCTATCTGCTGTTGCTGTGCTATGAGCAAGGCAGGCAGTCAGGCAGGAAAAACAATATCGCTCTGTTGCACACAAAATGTCCAAGTGTTGACAAAACAATAAACTGCATTAAATGACTTAACGAACTGTATGTTTGCCTTAAAAGGCAATAGCAACAGCAACAGTATAAACTTGACATTTTGTTTGCAAAATCCTCAGTGGATAGATGGGCAAGACTCCAACCAACCGTTGCACTGTGGCTGTGCATGATAAGTGCAGCAACGAATTCTCACCGCCCGCTGTCATTCATCACTTCATAAACAGTAACTCAATGATTATACGAATAACACAGGATATCAGTGAAAACGATGAGTGGGCGTATACTTGTAATAAACTGCGCGAGAAATGTCAACGAAAGATAATAAATTTTCCAAGCTGCAACTTACCTCCCCTCGACAGAACGATTACTCAGTGTCATTTGCAAAATTGTACTGCGTATCATAAGAGTCATTTTCAATATAATCGACCATCTAAAAATTATGAAGTTTCAAATCTGTGAGAAAACAATTGTAGGCGGTGCTAAGTTAGCACATAGCGAATATTGATGTTATCGCTTAGTTTTTCAGCTATCACTTAAGATGATGATTTCTCATATCATTCTTCAGCAGAATTGTACTGAAAAAAATCAATTTGGAATAAATTTATCGAACAAAATCTTTTATAAAATTTCCCCCATAACACCAAATTTCTGGCCATATATAGGCTGTCTTATCTGTGATAAGTAGAAAACTGGTCAATATCCTAGAACTGTACATATGTGGCGAGTTTACATATGGTAATCGCAATATATGTATGTCCAACGTAAGAGTAATATTTATTTTCTATCTTTTCTGGGATATGTAGAAAACGGTTCAATGCTGATGATCCCTGACCTGACCCTAGAACTATACTGTAGAATTATACTGCAGTTTGCATATGATACTCGATACATATGTGTGTGTGTGTGTGTGTGATCAACGTATGAGTAATATTAATTTTATGCGGATTTCTTATTACTCATATGCACATTCAATAATGTTGTTTACAGTTCAATAACACAACGTTTGTTGATTTAGTACTTCTAGTAAACCCCCCAAAGATTTGGTGTTCCCTATAATTCTGCTGAAGAATGAAATGAAAAATCATTAATGAAAAATCATTATATTAATATATCCATGTAAAATATCAAGTGGACTAATTTTATTGAATGAAGTTTTCAAAAACTTGTCATGTCTATAAAATTTCCTCCATAACTCCCAGTTTTTGGATGTCATCTGTGATAAGTTGACAATTGGTCATTGCTGATGATATTGAATGGCAACCCTGACCGTAGTACTGTATTGGACTTATATAGCGAGTTTACATTTTGTACAACGTATGAGTAATATTAATGTTGTGCGGATTTTATATTAATCATACGCACCAATATTATGGATTTTTGGTATAATAATAATGAAAATTTTTAGAAGATTTCATTCGATAAATTTTGTCCAATTTGATATTTTACATGTATAAATTAATATATTCAAATTATTTATTGAAGCCTTAGCTACAATTTGCTGAAGGTTGCTATGAGAAATCAGCAATGTTTTTGTAGAAACAGAGTCTTTTAACAGAACAACTATATGAAAAATATCATCCGAAAAACATTTGCCATATAATAATTGTTACCCTTCAGACACTTTCCTTTGTGTAATTTTATTCATTGCAATATTTCAATTTGATAAATATTTCTTTCATTTTCTTGTGGTAAATTCTTTACGACATGACTCATACATACAATTCACTGTCACAATGCACAAATGCACAGTAAAGATGGGGACACGGTCCCATACACTTTTCTTGAACATTCTGCTCTGATAATATTTGTAGTGAAACGAAGACAATTTGTCTTAACAATTAGGAAACTATGCGTTGTTGAATAATGACAGACAACGATAAGAGATGCATATTAAGTGCAACTTGAGACAGAGCTCGGAAAGAGGTCCTTCTATTCAATGACAACATGGTCATGGATAGCATCGGGTGGGTTCATTCATCATTTGTGTGACACTTGACGAAGGAGGAGCAGCAGCGTTCTTTGTTTGTTTGAGTGAATACTCAAGTCTTTTTATCTGGCTATTGTAATTGCATTGGCAAATGTGAAAATTAAATGAGCTTCTCTTGAATTTCAAGTCATTTCATTTAAGTTATTAATAATAGATAACATTTTGAATAAATTTAATAGTGTATTTGAATTTAAGAACTATGTTGGAGAATATCAGATGGTTAACATTGGTATGTTATAGTACATTTATCGGATATATAGATATTGTGTGGATGGATGGAAGCATTTGAGTCTAATTTAACTATGTTGCTAAAATAGTAATATGTAAGTTAAATACACAATGCAACAGTCAATATTAGGGGGGATGAGAAATTCCAAGTCAGGCTGAAGGTACTACGTCTGTACAGTAAAACACTCAAAGGGTTTGCTGTTCTTGTGGTTTGAATTTTTTGATCAAAAGTCGATTCAAAGAATATGGAAAATCATCTATAAAAGTGCATTTGGGGTATTTCATGTCTTCGGAGAACTATACTAAAACTTTCAGGGGAATATTTCCTCGGAACATTTTAACCCTCTATCTGCCACCCGTGTGGGACATTTTTGGCCCAATTTTGAAAAACTGTTTAGATGTCAACTTTGGAGGGAGGTCAAGACTTAGAATCTTCGATAGAAATATTCTCCGGAAAATTTCACTAAGAATCACCGAAGACAAAAAGCCTCTACGAGTCAAAGTTATAAAATAAAATTAAAATTAAATGTAAAGAAGGCTACTTTTGAGCAAAATTTGCAACAAGCTTCATCGGGAGTGAACCAAACTAATATCAAACGGTATCATTTGACCTCAGTAACAAAACTGTAAAAATTTGTGACGTAGTGGAGCGAAATGGAGTTTAGGGTTTTGTTACTGAGGTCAAATGCTATCGTTTGATATTGGTTTGGTTCACCCCCGAAAAAGTGTGTTGCACTGTGTAATCCAAAAAATTATTGTCGAACAACCAATGCACCCACAAAAAGTGACTGTTTGGTGCGGTTTATGGGCTGGCGGCATCATCGTATTTTTCAAAATAAGGCCGTTTAGGCAATTACTGTGAATTGTGTTCGCTATCGTGAGATGATAACGAACTTTTTCAGGCTCGAATTGTAAGATATGAATGTGGACGATATGTGGTTTCAACAGGACAGTGCCACTTGCCACACAGCTAACGAAACAATGACTCTTTTGCGCGGCAAATTAAAGGGCCGTGTTATCTCACGTAGTGGCGATGTCAATTGGCCGCCATGATCATGTGACTTGACACCGTTGGACGTCTTTTCTTGGGTTTATTTGAAAGAAAAGGAAAAGGATGAAATAATTCGGCACATTAACGGCATGGAACCTCAATTATGCCTCACTTACTTAAAAAAAAAACTTAATTTCCCTTTGCACCCCATGAATGAAGTATAGGATAGCTTCTCGCGTTGTTGTGAAATAACACGCTTTCTATTTTTAGATTCATAGCTAACGGCACCTACTTGTTTATCGAAGAATGCGAATGTCACTGTTTGAGAAGCTTTTACTAGACACGACGATTGAATCGACCCTTAATACTGCGATGTTGCTGTGAACAACATTCGAGGGGAGCCGACAATGAAAGAAAATTTTCATTTATTTTTTTTTCTTGTAAGATGACTGGAGCCAGGTTTGAACCTGCGATCTCCCGCATGGTAGTCGCGTGTTCTAACCACTATGCCACGGCCGGTCCCTACATCATCATCGAAAATTTGGACCATCGGATGGAGTCTCGGCGGCCATTTTGTTCCATACATAATTGAACCATACCAATATTATCATAATAAAAAGACATGACAATAATTTCCTAAATAACTTGTGTATTATTCAAAATCAACATCGGCCCTTAAAATTTAACCACACTTTACAATACAGTACTTCGTAATTTCATATCATTAACTTAATATCATCGGCAATGGCCAGTTTTCTACTCATCACAGATGAGACTGCCGTGGTGGGAAATGCCATTAATTTTTTTGTCATAATTTACCGTATATTATAGAAATTATTATAAAACAAGTAAGAAAGTTTCGATATGTAAAGTGAGTGGAATGGTACATTTGTATGGGAGGTGCCAGAAGGGGCGTGGCTAGACTTCCAAATTTGTCTCTAAAACATTACCTAGTTATAGCTTTACAAAGTATAGAATTTGGACACATTCGCGTTGGGTGTATTGATATTAATACTCGATTTCTAAAGTGGGTGGAATTATACATTTGTATGGGAGGTACCAGAAGAGGCGTGTCTAGACTTCCAGTTGTTTTCTCCAATACTTAATCCGTTATAGCTTTACTAAATACAGAATTTCGGCACGATCGCGTTGGATGTACTGATATTATTACTCGATTTCTAAAGTTGGCGGAGTGGTTATTTTGTATGGGAGGCACCAGAAGGGGCGTGGCTAGACTTCTAATTTGTTCTTTACAACAGTATCCTGCTTGAGATTTTCTAAATACAGAATTTTGTCACGATCGCGTTTGATTTATTACTATTATTAGTCGATTTCTAAAGTGGGCGGTGCCTGATGGGTATAGGAGGTACCAGATTGGGCGTGGCTAATCTTCCATAACTTTACCCTGCTATAGTTTTACTAAATATAGGATTTGGGTACGATCGCTTTGGGTGTATTGATATTATATACTCGATTTCGAAAGTGGGCTGAATGGTACATGGGAGTTACCAGAAGGGGCATGCCCATGTAGACCATTTGCAATAGCGTAAGTAGGTTTGAGAAATATTAACCTAGGTAAAGTTTCAGAACAATTGGTTGCGTCTTTCGAAAGTTATCGTAAGTACCAGCCGGATAGACGGACATGGATCAAACGACTTTTAAAAGTTTTGAATGGAATTTGGTTCAAAGAAACCTAAAGCCTAAAGTAACTCCTTCTATGTGTTACACTTTTGGGACGTATCATATGATATACTCCTACTCGTAGGGTGAGAGTATAATTACACTGTCGTTGCGTAATGGTGCATTTGTATGGGACAGACAGACTGACAGATAAACGGACACGGCTCAAACGACTTAAAAAAGTCATGATTCCTATTTGGTTCAAAGAAACCTAGGGTCCAAAGTTACTCCATATATGTGCTACAGTTTTGGGTCGTATCAATTGATATACTCCTACCCGTAGGGTGAGAATATAATTACACTGTTGTGACGGAATGGTACATTTGTCAGAGACAAACTGACGGACATGGATCAAACGACTTAAAAAGTCATGAATCGGATTTGGTTAAAAGATTCCTAGGGTTAACGAATTCGATGGCTGGGACATGTTGCCAGGATGGATGTAAATGCTCCAGCGAGAAAGGTGTTTGAAGGCGAACCTGAAGGACGGCGCAGAGCAGGGAGACCCAAACTCCGTTGGAAGGACCAAGTGGTAGGCGATGTGCCATCATCTGGTAGGACTAACTGGAGAACACACGCAGAAGACCGAAGCGTGTGGAATTCTTTATTACTTCAGGCCTCAAATTTATGAACTACGTTTCGTAAATTGTAATTGGCCACTTAAGTAAGTAAGTAAGGGTCTAAAGTGACTCCTTATATGTGTTACACTTTTGGGTCGTATCAATTGATATACTCCTACCCGTATGGTGAGAGTATAATTACACTGTTGTAACGGAATGGTACATTTGTCAGGGACAGACTGACGGACATGGATCAAACGACTTAAAAAGTCATGAATCGGATTTGGTTAAAAGATTCCTAGGGTCTAAAGTGACTCCTTATATGTGTTACACTCTTTGGTCGTATTAAATGATATATATCCTCCTACCCGTTAGGTGAGAAGAATCATTATCAAACTTACATTCCAAACTCGGTGCCAAAAAATAGTGTTGGATTGTGCTTAAAATATGGTTCAAGAGAACATACAAATATTTTCTTCATTTTTTTTTAAATACTATAAAAACAATTTGAAACTTTTACAGAATTCTTAAAATTATGCTAAAATCAAAACTTTCCGTATACGTTCCTGTTTAGCGCTGTAACTAGCTGTAAGTTTAGTTGTATGTATTAAGTTAAGTACCAAATTTTAATATGGCCACGAATGTTTTCCATAAGCTACCATTTACTTCTTAATAGTTTACCAACTCATATCATGAACAAAACTTTAAACTTTTTATGTACAAAACTGCTTTCAAACTTATGCCACATTATCTTTCTTCGTTCTTTCGTTCGTTCGTGACAGGTGCAAACTGTATCCATTAGCTACTTACGGTGTCTAATAGAACATGTGCGCTGCTATTTGCTGGATCGTGATATCGAACTTATTTACTATACCATACGAAAGTCAAGCGATGTCTTGACACGTGACCCAATGCAACTGGGAGCCCAGGTGAGTGAGCGTCATTTCAATGCCCCCTCCCCCCGCTATATGTGTGCTCATTTTTAACAATTTCTTACGTTTGACCGCAGCTCATTGCCTGGTTAAGACCGATTAGTGAACATGATGAAAATGACACGTCGCTGCTTAGTATGACGGTACGTTCGGCCACAGCGTGGTGTGATGGCTATACGGTACCTTTGCTCGTGCCGCTTACAGGTTGGTTGCCTGCACCACTGCCCTCGCAGATACGCACAATGACGGTGTCGGGTACGGGGCCGATACGTGACATATGTGTGGCACCCAGTAAGCAACATTTGATTTTGGCAACGAAATCCGGTGACGTGCAACTGTGGCACATAATGAGTAATTCATTGGAACATATATTCAAAGGTAGGTGCTTTAATCACACTAATGACGAACATGAGGATGGAGCGAAACATGTGTATGTCACTGTTGTAAAAGATATTGTTACAAAAGTCACGCACGTCTCGTGCAATTACCATCATTATCTACGCACATACACATACATACATATCACACATCTTCATATTGAGCACAAAGAACACAACTAATTTGGCTCATTAGTGTTGCAACTGTATTGTAAGGGACACGGCTGAATCAAACATCTCAAAAATCACATTGTTGTTTTTGTTATTCCCATTATTAAGTTACAAACACATGTTACACATTTCGCCAGTGACTTCCGTTTCCCTTTCATTGTCTTAAATACGTTTATTCTTTTCTTTGACTGTTTGTCACATAGGTCACACTGCGGCAGTCACGTGCTTATTAGTGGCACAACAATCAGATCTTTTGTTGACCGGCTCCGAAGATGGCACCGTGATTGTATGGAACGTCACAACGCGTGAATTAAAAACTCATATAAAGTAAGTTTTCATATCCGCTGCTGGTTGCTGTGTATGTATTTTCTTTTATACTTTATGCTGAAAATGAATTTATCTTCTGTCGATTGCCTTAAAGACCTTATCTAGTGTATTAATGATTTTCTTTTATCTCGTTTTTTTTTCTTTCGTCATACAGATCAAATACTTCAATTGTTACCAGTGTAGCTGCCGGCATCAGCAATTCTGTGGTCGTCAATGGCAGTGAAGACTCCACAATTGTTATTTCAGACATCAATAGCGGAAAACTGGTAAGTTTACTTAAGATGTTTTTGCGAAGAGGGGAGAGAAGAAAAGAGGAGAGCAAAGGTTACATCCTTAAAGATAATTGTTATGTTGGAAAAAGCAAACGAGAAATTCTTTGGGAAGGGACTATAAGTTTTAGCAGCAGGGCATTAGTGTCATGGCTTTTTAAGGCACCTCGTTGAAATTTGAAATATCTGTGATTAAACCAAATGATCTTTGGTGTGCAATGAATATATCAAACTTTTACCTTTTTCACTTCCTTTTTTACCCAATATGTATGTATAACTTATCACATTGTCATTTTAAGCACTTGTTTAGTTCTCATAATTTAACGATATTATCCCCAAAACTAAATCCATAAATCAATTGTCTTCAAAATTATAACCACTTAAAATTGCATTAGCCTAACAATATTTTGTGATAAGGCAAAACAACATTTAGCAACTTAGGTTGAGCTATGTACATCATAAAGGATAATAAACTCCTTTAGTCTTTTGACACCCAAAAATATGCCAAAGGGCCAACCAAACATTTTTGTGCAGGATTAAATTGAAAACTTGATAAACTCAATTTCACACACACTCTAATGGCCTACCCTACATACATATCGAGTAAATTGTGTCCTCTAACTAAATTATTTTACTCATCTTTTGATTTTGTTGTTATAAAGATGTGTGTCTTTAGGTTTTTTGCGCCTCAACAGTAGAAATTCTTAAAAAGTCATTGTAGACTTTTTTGTATTTAAGATGCTAAGATGCAGAGAATTGTCGAACGATGGATAATAACTGCCACCCTCTACCGTTGTTTTTGCTTAAGGACTTTCCACAGTAGGTATGGGACTGCCAAATGGTGAACAGATTATAATTGGAGTGAAAGTGAAATCTTTATTCGTTTCAAATTGAATATATGTTGACATTTTCGGTCCATTAGTAAATATCAAACGTTCTTTGATTCTTAGTGCGTGAGAAAATCATCATAGAGTTTATGTCACTGTCAATGTATAAAATAAACAATAACGAAGGATATTCGTTCTCAGAAAGACAATTGGAACATAGCATAGCATACTTTGCAAGAGTTTTTAAACACTTAGTGAAGTTTATGGGGTAGCACAGTAAGTAAATGCCGGGAAAAATCCTGCAACAATATAATAACATATAGCAAAGAACACACTACATAGACAGCTTGGGTAATTTTTGTTTAGTACTTATATTAACTTATTCAAACGAAATTAAATCAAAATGTTAAGAAGGCACTAGAAGGGTCGTGGGTAGACTTTCAGTCAGTTTTATTTCCAAAACGTCACCTTCCCCGAAGTTCTCGATGTGTCGATTGGACAAGCTTGAACTACCTACCCCACTACTTCCCACATGGGTACTTACATGAATGACCCTATGGTAAACGAACTCCGAGCCACCGAGTAAAGAAATGTATGCGCACGCAAGCGTAAACGAAACATTTAAAGCTGTTTTACTTCTGGGTACGGCCGACCGTTTTATGATGATTAGAACACGCGACTGTCATACGTGAGATCCATGGTTCGATTTCCCTTTATCCTGTTATAGCTTAACTAAATACAGAATTTAGGCACGATATTTTTGGGTGTATTGATATTATTACACGCTTTCTAAAGTGGGTGGAATGGTACATTTGTATGGGAGGTTCCAGTAGGGGCGTGGTCATGTAGCCAATAGCGGCAGATGAGTCGTGGCTAGACTTACAATTTTGTCTCCAATACTTTATCCAATTATAGTTTTTCAAAATACAGAATTTGGGCATGATCGCGTTAGGTGTATTGATATTACTACTCGATTTCTAAAGTGGGCGGAATGGAACATTTGTATGGAAGGTACAGAAAGGGGCGTGGAATTCTACCCATGCCCCTTTTGTTACCTTTTTTCTTCAAATCTTTATCCTAGTATAGCTGTACTAAATACAGAATTTGGACATGAACGCTTTGGGTGTATTGATATCATTACTAAATATATTTCTCAAGTGGGCGAAATGGTTAATTTTTAAAGGAGGTACCACAAGGGGCGTGGCTGGACTTTAAATTTTTCTCCAATACTTTATCCTATTATAGCTTTACTTAATACAGAATTTGGGCACTAACGCGTTTGGTGAATTGATATTAGTACTCGATTTCTAAAGTAGGCTGTATAGTACATTTGTATGGGAGGTCCTAAAAGGGGGTGGTTATGTAGCATAGTGCGGCAGCGAATTGTATAGACCGTTTTTTGTGGAAATTTAAAAATGCCCGACCGGAATATTGTGCCACTTAAAGAAAAAATACATTACAGAAAAATATGGTCGGACAACTATTTCCTTGTCCCAAAATGTCAAATGTCAAGTTGTTAGTGATTCCTAGTATTATGACTGTTATATCGGTTTCTTTTAAATAGGGCGTGGCACAGCACACTTCCACCATCTCTGTACTTCGAACTGTACCAACAACACATACCAAATATCAGCTATATACTTCTAATAGTTCTCGAGATACGGCCTTTTGAAGTTGTATGCCACGCCCACTAATCCGATCCCGCTCATTTTTGTTGGATCACGAACTTTGCTGCCAAATACACACAAATTTTCAAAGCGATTGTAGACCAACAACACATACCAAATAACAGCTAAATACCTCTTATAGTTCATGAGCTACAGTCTTTTTAAGATTTATGCCACGCCTACTAATCTGACCCCGCCCATTTTTTGTTGGATCACGAATTTTGCTGCCAAATACATCCTCACAAACGCTTTAAGCGGTTGGAGAAACAGTCTTTCAGATGTTTTAAAAATAGGATCCAATGGGCTAGGCGACGGCCACTAAATATATCAAAAACGAAAGTACCCCAATTTCACAACTCAGCTAAATTTTGTGAAAATCTCAAAAAGATCGGTCAAGAGGTTTTCGAGTTTATACGGCACTAAAAATGCAAACTAACAAAAACCAACTCATTTTCATATATATAGATTTGGCCTTTGACCCCTTTGGAACACTGCTTAAAGTTATTCGATTTTGCTCAAATTTTGACCATGGCTATTTTATAACAACTAACACAATATTCCGCTTGGGCATTACCGGATAATATAAACCCATGCAAAGTTTCAAAACAATTGGTTACGTCTATTGAAAGTGATCGTGCGTACAAGCCAGACAGACAGACGGACATGGCTCAAACGACTTAAAAAATCATGAATCGAATTTGGTTAAAAGAATCCTAGGGTTTGGGTAACTATGTTACAGGAACTCCGATAGGTGTTGCGGTCCTTCTGCTTTTTTGACCGCTTTCTTTTCCTGTCAATTATTTCGTTACCTTTTGTCTCACACACCATTCCCATACCGATTTCGACTTCACTTCTCAGGCTGCCCTGTTTGGTTGTGCCCGGACAGGTTGATGGGGAGACAGCGGCATTTTGACGGATTAAATATCAGTCGTATAAGGTCATCCATGTCCTCTTCCGACAGGGGAGAAATCGGAAACCGCAAAACAAATAATCGGAGAACAGGACACTTTCACTTTGTGCCTCATTATTTTAAACTCCCCCCGAGTTCTTTAGGACAAGCTGCAGCATAAGTTCGCTACGCTGTCACCGAATAGATGCTTGCAGATGGTACCAGAAGAGGTGTTGCAAAGGCTTCGACCAAATTTTAATGCCCATCAGTTGTCCGTTTGGAAGTAATGGAACAACACAGTACAACATTTTGCAGCTCATTGATTTGGGACTCAATTTTGAGAACTCCATGTGAAAGTAGCCCTAAAAAGAAGAAGTTCTGCATTATTCGTTTTGTCAAGTTACATGCCATATAGGGGAAATTGTCACGTTTCAGGCTCTTTTGTTTGACATGACATGAAAACCACGAGTCCGATTTAGCTGAAACAAATTTTAAAAAATTTAGAATTAAAATTCCTTTATATAACGTTTCCCTTCATAAGTAACATTTTTCCATTCATCATATTATTAACAATAAAACTGTTGTGGTCCGTGGCGTATGATTTACGTGGAATATTACTTATCGTAATCATACGCCACCATATAGTATTTATGTTATGTCAAACAGAAGAGCCTAAAACGTGACAAATTCCCCTATACGATACTTACAAACTTCAAATCGATATTAAATTATTATGGCATGTCACTTGACAAAACAAATAATGCAGAACTTCATCTTTTTGGGGCAACTTTCACGTGCAGTTCTTAGAACTGAGTCCCAAAATCAAGTGTTGTACTGGGTAAATAACAATTTTTTTAGGACGTTTAAAGGCTATTCTGCCAAGTTGCAATCCCATTACTTTTAAATAAGTACTGGTACAATTCCATAAGGATCACTTAGGGTTATCGTGCCCACAAGCCAGACATCGTCTTAAAAAATTCTGAAACAAATCTTCTAAACACATACACACATATAAATATTAAACCTTAATTTCAAAGAATGTATAAGCGGATTTCGGTTTAGCTAAGCAGCAAATGATTTTCCCATTTCTATTTGCCAGAAAAATGACAACAATTCAAAAGCGTTTTTCGTTCAGCCAGTTGTTGCAACTTGTTCCTGGCCATTGAATATACGATTTCAATACAATGAACCAAATGAAGTGAAAATGGTTGCGCGTCTCTATACGGACCACAATCCCACAAAAGCCACACCTTTCTCTCGTGGCGCCTGAAGCTTTCGATATCTTTAATCACAGGGAAATCACAGTGTACCGGTTAACTTCTTGTGTTCCCCATCCTGCTGCATAGAAGCCAGTGTGTTAGTAATTGCTGAGATTTATGCTTTGCTTAAATAAACTTACACACAATTGAATATATTTGCATACTTATATGACACATGTAAATAAATATAGTAGGCACGGTGTGCACGACATGCAAACAGGCGCCATGCTCAAACGCACACACTGCGAACATGTGTGTATACATATCGCATAAGATTTCAAACATCCACATATCCTTATGAATGCGTATACATATGTCCTCGGTAGAAATGGCGCGTAAATCATGAAACATTTACATTTTTGACAAAGTTTTTTTTTAGCCCACGCACTCACTAACGCAACGCAAGCGGCAGACAAACTGAAGTCGTATGACAACATCTGATTGGTGGCACACAAACAAAGATGAGCAAATGTTTTCTTATAACGTGCACACACACACACACACACACTAACACATGTGACTGTGTCGCTCTCTGTTAAAAGCATTTCCGTATGCTCGCGCCGGAAAAGCCATACAGCAGCACGAATGCTTTGCAAATTTGTCTTAAGGCTAACGGCTGTGTCACCTGTTTCCTTAACAATCATATACGATGTGAATTAAGTTACGAGGCAGCTCCTTGCACTGTTTGCTTTCTTGGAGTGGAAATTACTGTCTCATAAAGGAGGAATTGAGAAAGGGAGGGAAGTTTTAAGGGTTTTGCACATTGCACAGAAAGTTCCAAGTGAAACACCAACTGATGGGCATAAATACAACGTCTTATTCCCAGTTTAAAACCCCACAAACGCTGAACAATCGTCAAATTTACAACACCTCACCAAACTTTGTTATCTCAGTGTGGGTAAGAGTGTGGGTACAATTTAAGATGATGTAGAGGAGTATGCAAGTAAAAGTCAGTGTCTCGTTAACCGAAAATGTATAAACAATTCCAGGAATTGCGTGCGCCGACAAAGTGTTACTTGTATTAGCTAGGAAGCTGTTAGAAGCAAACAAGTCACATTTGAATAATATCAAAATTTCTTAGAAATCAGACACAAGCAGTTATAATACATAAATAACTTAACTGAGTAGACGTATTAATAGACCATATTCATCAGTTAATTTCAAATGTTTGTTTTGGTTTTGAAATTAGAAATTCTTCGAATTGCAGGTGAAATATTCAAGTCAATCTTTTAATAAACCAAACTGTACTCATCTTCGGTTGTACGATGTGTTAATTATTGAAAGCATTTAATGAGTTTAGCTATTTATGGCGGCTAATGGGGTCCATAGCAATCTAGGTAGATTAACGTATAGACATTTAAGAGAATGAAATTATTAACCCAAAATGTTACAATACATTTACTTTCAGCTACAAGTGTGTATCTTTCTTCTCCTTCTTCTTATTTCGCCGCAGTAACAGAAATTCATCCATCAGTAGCAACATGTAGAAAAGTATTGCGCTCCATAGATAACAACGCATGATTTTGGGACTCAATTCTAAGAATTGTAAGTAAAAGTAGCCCCAAAAATAAGAACTTCAGCATCATTCGTGTTCTCAAGTTGGCTGCATTATTAAAACACTCTAAAATTATTCAGCTCATTGATTTGGGACTCAATTCTGAAAACTGCGCGCGAAAGTAGCCCCTTAAAGAAGAAGTTCTGCATCATTCGTTTTGTCAAGTTACATGCCATTATAATTTAATATCGATTTGAAGTTAATAACTATCGAATATGGGAATTTGTCATGTTTTAGGGTCTTTTGTTTGAAATAACTCGAAAACCACTAGTCCGATTTAGATGAAACGAATTTAAAAAATTTAAGAATTGCAATTCCTTTCAGTTGTTCATATAACGTTTCTCTACATAAGCAACAGTTTTCCATTCATCAAATAATTTAGAACTTGGCTGTCTTTTGTAGCAGTTACAATAAAACTGTTGTACTCCGTGGCGTATGGTTAACGTGAAATATTACTTATGATATTAATACGCCACCATATAGTATTTATGTTATGTCCAACAAAAGAGCCTAACACGTGACAGATTCCCCTATACGATACTTCAAATCGATATTAAATTATTATAGCATGTAACTTGACAAGACGAATGATGCAGAACTTCTTCTTTTTGGGGCTACTTTCACGTGCAGTTCTCAGAATGAAGTCCAAAAATCATGTGTTGTTCTTTGTAATTTAATGGCCATACGAATTTTTTTTTTGCTCAAGGTGGGCTTTTGAAAGTTTTTTAATATTTTAACACGGTTATATTTCGTCATTAGGGTTTGACTTTTGCAAATAAGTTTATATTTTAGTTGTTTTTTCTACGGACGAAATGTAGAAAACAAGAATATAGAAAATTAAATTACTAATGCAGCCAACTTGACAAAACTAATGATGCAGAAGTTCTTATTTTCGGGGCTACTTTTACGTGCAATTCTCAGAATTGAGTCCCAAATCAATATGCTGAAGAATTTTGTACTGCTACGACTACTACTACGACTACGGGTCCAGATATTTTGCGAATTATTTTTCTTTGGAAGTCTCCCACAATAAATTGATTCGCTAGTGTTATTATCAAAAATTCTGAGCAGTAGAGCAAGACAGTGTCTGGTACAGTTGGATCTTTGTTTTTCGAGAAAGGGCTTTGTCATTAAATCGCTTGCTAGATTTCAAGTCTGACATTATTACGTTTATTTACGGCGGTGTCAAGGTAGACAAAAACATTTACTACTTCAAAGTCCAGCGTCCCCAACAAGTAGATTCTTTGTTCGTTGAAGCAAATAACTTGGTTTTGTCCTTAATTATCACGCGAACAACTACCACCGACTGCTTCTCAATGCCCGAAAAGGCTGCATTAACATATCGCAATCAACGGCCAATGATGGCGTTTCCGCTGACTACTCCTCAATGCTCGATAAGGCTTCAGTAACATTTAGCAGTCTACATCCAATGATATCTATGTATGTCATTGGCATACGTCAACAGCATGTCACTTTTGTGTAAAATAGCACCAGACCTGTTTACTACAGCCTTCCGCATTATCATCTTCATTATGATGTCAAGAGATCTCATCTCGCCTTGTCTAAAGCCTCGCTTGATAGAAAATGGCTCAGTCAGATTTTTGCCATTTTTCACTGAAGAAAACTTAGCCATAGCATCTCATCTTTTCTGTCGTATCGGATTGTCGAATGCAGCTTTATAATCGATAAACAGATGGTAAGTGGCGATCTGCATTTCTTGAGTCTTCTAAAGGATTTATCCTAATGTGAATATCTGGTCGGTCGTCGATTTACCAGTTATAAAGCCACACTGATAAGATCCAATCAGGTTTGCTAGAATGGGCTTAAAATTTTAATAAACATACTAGACAGGACCTTATATGCGATGGTATCGGTTAAAAATAGTACCAGTCGTGTTTCCTGCAGCCTTCCGCATGGTCATCTTGATTATAATGTTTATGTTACCGCATGACAGACTATCGCCTTGTCTAAAGTCTCACTTGAGAGAAAATGGCTCAGTCAGAGTTTTGGCTTTTTTCACTGGACATCGTGTCAGTCAGTGTCATCCAGCAAAGTCGTATTAGCTTCGAGGGGATACCAAACTCAGCCATAGCATCTAAAAATTTCTGTCGTAGCGGACTGTCGAATGCAGCTTTGTAATCGATAAACTGACGGTAGGTGTCGATCTGCATTTCTTGGGTCTTCTCGAAAATTTGTTATAGTGTGAATATATGGTCGGTCGTGGATTTACCAGTTCTAAAGCCACACTGATAAGACCCAAGCACAAACACACTAGACAGGACCTTGTATGCAATGGGTGTTTAATATGGTAAACACATTAAGAAAATATTAGAACTTATCAGCAAAAGAATTGATAGTTTTAGAACGAGGGGAAAATCCCACATAGATAAACCAGTCATAAATTATGTGTTTTATGGCTCACACTAATGACTGGCATACACATAGCGTTTTGTGTATTTACTGTACACACCACATGTCGGCAAGGGTCATGACTAGAAAATGTGTGTGATCGTACAGTAGGTAGAAAATGCCTTTCTTAAAGATTATAAACTGTGTATTTAGTATATAAGAGAGAAAATATCTTTGAATAAATGTCATTCATTTAAGAACCGCAGTGAAGAGTGTTTCATTTATCTCCTGGTTGAAGGAGTGGTTCGAAGTGGCCGTACGTACGTATAGTATCCGATGTGTCTGAGTCGCACAATGGGTAAAAGGCTGATCCTGCGATAATTGGTACACACTCTTGGATCGCGTTTCTTAGGCACAGGACTTTAATTACTCAGATTCCAACCATCGTGCATGCATTCCTTAAGCCAAGCGGTGTTAATGAGCTGGGGCATGCTCGTTGCCAGCTAATCACCGCCGGCTTTAAAAACTCTGAAGGCAATCCATCAGCGCCAGCAGTTTTGTAATTTTTAAGTTTTAATCTCGTTTTGACTCGGTGATAAACAATCTACTCCATCGATGATTGGCGTGATTTCATCTCCTATGCGGCCGTTGGGAACGAGCGTAGTACGAAAGTGTTCCCTTTATATTTGCAGCACACAGTCCGTCTCCGTCTTGGGGCCGGCCGTAGCATGATGGTTAGAACACGCGATTACCATGCGGGAGATCCATGTTTCGATTCCTATCTTCAGTCATCTACATTTTTCTTTCATAGCCGGCCCCCTAGACGTTGTCCACAGCTACTTAGCAGTATAGTTTCGATAGTGAATCACCATGTCTAGCAAAAGCTTCTTAAACAGTGTCGATCGCATTCGTTGATAAACAAGTAGGTGCCGTAGGTTGTGAATCTAAAATAGGAAACCGTATTAAATCACAACATCGCGAAAAGCTGTCCTATATCTCATTCATGGGGTGTAAAGAAAAATTAATTTTTTTAAGTTAAGTCTTCCATCAAGATTTCCATTATCTCTGTTCTTTTAGGTAGGGGATCCCTGTTCCCTGTAACCTGGAACAGTCGTTGCGGCAGTGGTCATAAAATTTGCTATATGCTGGCGCTTTGTGTTGGAAACATCACAGCAATGGGGTTTGTTTAAAGTGCTTGAAGGAGTTGGTTGGATTAGGCATTGTCTATCTCGGTGATATGCAACTTTGTGATGTCTAGCTTTCTTGGCACTTAATAACGACTATATTTGGCACTACTTAATCGCATGCTTACCTTGGCTGCATCTATGTGGTGATCTGAGTCAATATTTGCACCGCGCAACACACGCACTTCTATAACAAAGTACATGATTTTGTGAGTCTATTCTTAGAATTGCACGTGAATGTTACCCGAAACATAAAAACGTCTCGTATTCAATATCTACAACTTTGCTTGAGTCACAAACGAGATAATCCGTACGGTATACCAAGATATAAACGTGTTTAAAACTAGAAAAAGTGCTAACAATTCACCTTGAGCAAAAAAAAATGGTCATTATTTTATTAATGCAGCCAACTTGACAAAACGAATGCTGCAAAAGTTTTTTTGTTTGGTTCTACTTTCAGGTGCAATTCTAAGAATTGTGCCCCAAACCAATTGTGTACTGTGTAATGCATGAGGCATGTCTTCCAACGATTAACACGTGATTAATGTGGTTTCTTATATTTTGATCAGGAGATATCTAGATTGCCTTGTGTATATCTTTAAGCGGGAATCTGGTTCCATTTACAATCATGTTACTTCCGACGCCAAGCTAACCAGTCTAAATCCTTTAATGGAGGTGTTGCTGTGTAGACTGATAGAGGCACCATCTCTATAAAGAGTTCGGACTGCGCCCGATCCTAGTTTGTTGGGGCCACCAAAGTCACTAAGAGAGCTTCTGTGTTGAGCTTCAGTAACTTTTGTTACCTACTTCGTAAGACGCATCGGTGGTAGCATGCCATTTACGTTACACAACATTTGCTACCACTGAACGTAAGTTCATATCATTGCCCGGGGAATACGTGATCTCTCGGACATTGTGAGCTGCTTGGGGACCTCCAAACAGAGATTCTGATTAATCGCAAGCGGATAACTATCAGAAGGACTCAAATTAGAAATTCTCACATTCCCCACCAGAAATACTTAATTGAAATAAGATTGTTCTGTTTAAAAATGTATTTTTTTTTTCAATTTTTGACCCCGTTTTTTATACTCTCAACCTACGGGTAGGAGGGAATATATCATTTGTTATTCCCTCGCCCTACCGGTAGGAGGGTATGTATCATATGATACGACCCAAAAGTGTAACACATAGAAGAAAACACTTTAGACCCTATGTTTCTTTGAACCAACCCAGTAGGAAGTTTCATCATACACGACTTTTCGTCAACGCTGCCCTCAAGACAAAATTTGAAAAATGTATGTACTTGTCGTCAAAACTCTCGGTTGACGACAAGCTCACCGACAAAATACTGATGTTGTCGTGCATCTAACACATTCAACAAAATCTAAGAAAGAAAAATGTGAAATATTGATGTACTTGTCGTCAAAACACTCGGTTGACGACAAGCTCACCGACAAAATACTGATGTTGTCGTGCATCTAACACATTCAACAAAATCAAAGGAAAAATAAATGGAATTTGGAGTAAAAAATTTTCAGTTTATTGAACGGTCGAGTAAACATCAGCAATTTTATAGTTTTAAATCTCGAATGAAGATGAATGCCGTATAAAAGTTTATATCCTTCACTTCTCTCTTGGTCAGTAGTCTCCTCAAAGTCTTAACGATTAGTCATACTAATACAAAGCTAAAAAAGACAGCTAAAAATCCATATTTTACTAAATGGCTTGAATGACAATTCAAGACATACATAGGAATTAATGACAATTTGACCGACATTTTCACCCATCAGGTCGTGCATGATTGTTTAGGTGATGTGTCGCCTATATAGTCATCAACGACAATTCAATCGACATTGTCAGCCATGAGGTCGTGCATGATTCTGTGGGCGACAGGTCTTTTGTATAGGCGTCAACGAAAATTTGACCGACATTGTCGCTCATCAGGTCGTGCATGACAAAGCGGACACTTGTATGAAAATTTCGTCGACGATTTGTATGGACGGTCCCTTAAGTGTCATCAACGAATTACTATGGTCATGCACCTATCCTACTTAGGGTATTGGAAATGGGCTACATGGCACGCCCCTTCTGGTACCTCCTATAAAAATTTACTATGCCGCCCATTTCAGAAATCAATACACCTAACGGGATCGTACCCAAATTCTGTATTTAGTGAAGCTGTAACAGGATAAAGTTTTGGAGAAAATCCTGGAAGTATAGCCACGCCCTTTCTGGTACCTCCCATACAAATGTACCACTCCGCCCACTTTAGAAATCAAGTAATCATATCAACACACCCAACGCGATCGTGCCTAAATTCCCTATTTTGTTATGCTATAACAGGATACAGTTTTAGAGAAAACATTTCAAGTCTAGGTACGCCCCTTCTGCTACCTGGCATACAAATGTACCATACCGCCTAATTTCAAACATTGAAAGCCATCGGAAGAAGTGGATGGATAAATGAGGTCAAAGAGTCTACTTTGAATTGGTAAATGGATGAAATTCTGTTTAATATTTAATTTAATTGAATTTTTAAGAATGTCTCGTCTATAGTATACAATTATTCTCTGCCATACATATTAAAGCTATACCAATGTTAAATACACATACAATTATGACCGCCTTGCTTGACTATAGTATGCAATGTTGCTATGATGTCGATTTCGTAATTAAAACTAAAACAATATTACGTTGATGTTATGCATTTTTCTGGATATTGCTAAACTTTTTACATTAACGTCAGATCCTATGACAGGAGATATAAATTAATATTACATATTGCAGGACTTTCATTTATGTTTGTATATCAAACAACAACAAAATAGCTGACAAACATGAAATTTATTAAAAAAAAAACCAGAATAAAAGTCATCACCAACATTTTCCCAAAAGTATTTCATACAACAACAAACATTAAACCCATCACATGTATGAACGACACACAAGACTAAACAATGCCAGTAATTAAATATTACCAGACGAAATACATAAATGTCAGTTTGGCATTAGTTTATCATCAAGATGTGAATATTAATCTTTTTACCTTCTTTCTTTGTCAGTTAGAACCTTTACACACATACCAGACTAACATGTCCACATATGTTGGCATCACCAAGTACTCTCATTTATATTAAATATATCGTACAAGTCGTACAATATTATTTTCATATTCATGAAACCCATCTATGTCATCTAACCATCAGGTTTTAATTACGTTGACATATACTTAGGGAGCAGTTGCCCAAATTAGACATTTATTAGAAATTATCCATATGATGTTCTCTACTGGCTGTATTGTATCATGAATCCTTTTAAGGTAAAGGATATGCAGCCTGGTAGCTTCTTGATACACATATGTGTAATACTAATTAATAACAACAAAGATAAAAAAATAATACTTATGAGATATATAACATACTAAAACAAGGAGACACGTAATTACTGCAGGGGCGGAAAGAGGAGGAAGGAAGACTTACTAGAGGGCCTTTTTAGGGAGCTGAATACTACAATTGATTTTTATACCATCACCCTTAGGGATGAGGGTATATATCATTTGAGTTAAAACCCAAGTATCTTAAGACCAAATTCGTTTCAGGACTTTTTAAGACGATTGCGTTATGTCCGTCTGTCTGGCTGGCTGGCTGGCTGAATGGCTGGTCAGCAGGATAACTCGAGTAGTCCTTAACGGATCGGTATGAAAATTTACCAGTATTAATATTTTTCAAAACGAACTTATGGGATTGTAAATGGGCTGAATAGCCCCACCCCTTCTGGTACCTCCCATACAAAATTACCTATTTTTGGATAATTTATATTTCTTTCATAACTTCCAAACGGACGATCGTAGAAGAAGCATTGTGTTTGTGTTGTTGTTAATTATTTCAACTTTGATTTTATCATAGGGTACGAAAGTTGCGTCCCTCGGAAAACATGAATAACTAAACTATTTGTTAACCGATTTTTACAAACAAATGTGCGTTTAACTGGTGATAGCGTGCACTTTCTGAATCAAATAGTAAACATTAGGGCGTTCTTATAAAATAGTGGCTACAAACTTCTTCAAACTTAAAAAATAGTGAAAAAGTTACAAATGTTTGAAATTTCGAGGCAAAAAACAGACAGATATGACAAGTTATCAATATAACTATATATATCATTGGAAAGGCCATCATTTCTTCTTTCTAAATCCTTTGAGCAAATTAAAATCGGTTGATATTCAACTACGTTAATTGGCTTATATGTGCGTAAAGCTACGAAAAACCGGTATCATAGTGGACTTTATGAGCTATTTAGGTTGCCTAGACACGTTCAGATTGTATTGATATGTTCACGAAAGTTGTTCAACTTTACCATGGCTACAATTTTGGCGAACATTGTTATTGAAAAATTTGGACTCCCTCAAAGTAATGCTCAAAAAAGTGAAAAAATAATAATTTCTTCTTCAATTTTTTTTGAAAAAGTGCAGGAATAACCAACCTTTTTGACATAATTTTTTAATAAAGTTAGTGCGCAAAACTTCAAGCTACATTATTGCCGAGTATAGTTTTGCGCTATCACGAAGTGGGAGTAAGTTGTTTGGCAAAAACTGATAACACCTTTTTTCGAGGGGCTCACAGATTTTGAGAATCTTTAGGGGTCTATAAAAAAAAATTGGTCACCAATCTCGCCAATCTGAATATAGGGTTTTATTACCCTTCGGTAGTAAAATCGAACCTATACTATCCCTATTTTGTATTTTACAAAAAGTCGTCATTTGTTGCATAGTGTTATGAGTAATTTGTACGCTTATGAAAATATGAATCAGGAGTGAATATGGACTTTTTGGAAAATTAATAATTCTTCCATAACTTCCAAGTGGACATTTGAGGGGTAATGAAAATTAGTCGGTTAATTTATATTGAGGCGAAAACTCAGAAAACCTAACTATTTGACACACACCACTTCTCGTACCTCCCATACAAAGGACCGAACTCACCCCCATAGTCTTACATACATATCTTTTCTTGTAAGTGCACTGAATTCAGTCAAATTATTCGTAAGTTGTACGTATGAAAATTTGAGTCAGGAATGAATAAGGACTGTATCGGTTCATCCCATTTAGGACCCCCTATCAAAATTAAATTTTTTTGAAAAATTAATATTTCTCACACAAATTCCAAACCGGCACCTATGTATACCCCCTACACAAATAAGTAAAGTTTTGGACGATTTTGCACCACAAGCAGGGGAAAAATTATACATAAGTAATTTTATTTTAATTAAAAATCTATTCATTTCAATATATCAAGACTTCAACAATATCTTATATTGGGTGATGGTATTTATCAGTCAGTTTACGTGACTGAAAAACTTAGTAAAAACTACCATTTGAACCATGGGGCGATTCGAGATGAAAAACCTAGTTAAAACTACAAATGACCCGTCTACGGTTCATTTTTAACATTCAAGAGGACCCAAACTTGCTAGAATGAAAAATACCCACAGGAAACCTAAAGAAGACCAAACAGAAAATTTTCTATGCTAACATATTTTCTAGACTAACATATAGACCGTATACAGGAATAACAGACCAAGTCGTCTTTTTGTGTTTCTGAGTTATTGCTGATTTAAATTGTATGGCCACTTGTGTTTTTATACAATAACTGCAAAACTACTTTAAATAGAAATGAGATTTCTTCACAGGGCACAGGATATAACTTTTAGGACACTTTTGGAAAAAATTTCTCAAGTACACTTTTGCAGTTTTTGTGTTATTGATGATTTAAAGTTTCTGATCGTCTTTGTTTTGATATGATAACTACAAAACTATTTTAAATAGACATAGGATTTTTTAGAGGGCTTAGACTATGTACAATATGGAACACTTTTGCATCATTAAGTCCATTTCACAAAAGAGTGGACTTGGTCAGTTTTTCCTGTATAACCACGATATCTTTACGAATTTGCTAAAGGCCACATACAGGGCTTGATTTGGCCGCTGCTACACGATACGCATAGGTACTTTAACACATACATGTGCACATATACTTACGCCGGAATTAAAACCACAAACACAACATCAGCAAGAAAGGAGTCAAAGACAATATTTGCAATTGACGCCACATATTCGCACAAACACACACACACACACACATACGGAAGTCAGCAATAAGAAAATGAGAAGGGTGAAAGCGAGAGTAATAGGTTAAAGGACTTATCTCATTGCTTAGAAAGGCGTATTTTTTGTATTTGTTTTCATTGTACTTAATAACATAATTAAATTAATTATTTAGCCAATCATAAACGGGTCACAGCGATAGGTTTAAGTTAATTACAATTAAACTACTACAGAAATTGCAGTCAAGTTAACAAACCGATAAATACCTTTACACTATGTAATATATTGTTTAAGTTTAGAGTTATTGCAATTAACAGATTTTTAATTGAAATTGTCTATGTATTATAACACAGTACAACATTTTTCAGCTTTTTGATGTGGGACTCAATTCTGCAAATTGCACGTGAAAGTAGCACCAAAAATAAGAACTTCTGCATCATTCGTTTTGTCAAGTTGGCTGTATTAATAACACAGTACAATATTTTTCAGCTCATTGGGACCCAATTCTGAGAATTGCACGTGAAAGTTGCACAAAAATAAGAACTTCTGCATCATTCGTTTTGTCAAGTTGGCTACATTAATCTATAGATTTCGGCCTCCTAAACACGAATATGAGATTTAAAAATTTTTCCTCTGATTAGTTTTCAAAATATGAATTTTTGAATTATTTTGCAAATTCTTTATGAGGTGCATCAGCTTATTGGAGAATAATTCGTAAACGTGTCCAACGTTTAGAACAAGAGTGGTCTCCAATTTAATGTGTAATGTGCTCCCCTAAAACCTTTCTATACAAGCTTTTAACATCCGTTGGGTAGTTCTGATGGTAGGAGCACTTAAAGTTAAAAAAACTAATTTTTTTTGTGCAAAAAAATAATCAAAATGATAAAAAAAATGTATAAAAAAAATTAATCGCAAAAATAAATCCAATTTCATAAATTGAGTATAATGATTGGACTTTCCCGAGGAAAACAAGCCATCATATATAAAAATTGGGTGATAAGAGGGAGAGTTACACGTTATTAAAGAGGACACTACAAATGGTAAATTTTTTGATTTTAATCATATCTCGGTAGACTTAAAGCAAAACTTTACGTTGCATGAAAATTACGATAAAAAGTGGAAATGCCACTGTATTCTGGGTTAATCATGCATCACAAAAATGCTTAAATTGTAATCCTAGCTGACCCTTTTTAGAAAATATCGATATTTTTCATTTCTGCCGAATGGACTAAAAGTCTTTTTACTTTTTAAACGATGACAGAAAAAAACTGGACAAATTAAATAAAAACTGTTTATTTATTATTAAAGTACACAGACAGCGAATTATGCGCGATCATTAAATATTTTGACATTGCTGCAACCTGGAGACTTAAAGTGCATTTGAATCCTAAATTTTTAAAAAATCTCTATTTGTGTTTAGGAGGCCGAAATCTATAGAAAAAAATTATTTAGAATTATACAGCAAAATGACTGTAAACAAGTGTAATTTAATGGCCATACGATTTTTTTAGCTTAAGGTGGATTTGTGACCGGCCGTGGCATAGTGGTTAGAACACGCGACTACCATGCGGGAGATCGCAGGTTCAAACCTGGCTCCAGTCATCTTAAAAGAAAAAAAAATAAATAAAATTTTCTTTCATTGCCGGCTCCCCTCGAATGTTGTTTGACAGCAACTTCGCAGTATTAAGCGTCGATTCAATCGTCGTGTCTAGTAAGAGCTTCTCAAAACAGTGACGTTCGCATTCGTCGATTAACAAGTAGGTGCCGTTAGTTGTGAATCTAAAAATAGAAAGCGTGTTACTTCACAACAACGCGAGAAGCTATCCCATACCTCATTCATGGGGTGCAAAGGGAAATTAAGTTAAGTAAGTAAGGTGGATTTGTAACACTTTTTCCACATTTTATCATGGGTATATCTCGATATACCGTACGGAATATTTCTGTTGTGTTTGAAACAAAGTTGTAGATCTTAAATAGGAGGAAAAAAATGCGGAACAAACCTACCCGAACAAGTGCATCCAGTGCCTTAAAAATGGCAAAAGTTGTATTTTTTTACTACTAACCTATGGGTTTTCCTCTTAAAGATAAAACGATTTTTGTGTTTTTGTTTGAGATTTATGACCTTATTTTGTGCATTAGGTGCAGTTAGTGTTGCCTTTATAAGAACGAAAACGTGATATCGTTTTTTTCGTAGAAAAAAAAATCAAATATACTCGCCTGTATACATGTTAATGTTTCTGGGAACATTTTCAACTTAACGTGCGAACAACTTAGTACTGCTTTGTCAACATTTTTCCACATTAATTTCGAAGCAAATAATTTGTATGGGATTTGACAGCTGTTCGTACGAAACATTGAACTCAGTAACAATTCTGACAGACAAATTTTTTAACAGATTCCTTGTGTCTGAACGCGCCTTTGTACTTACTTTCGTATATACTGACTTACGTATGAGTAATATATAAAATTCCACATTACTCATACGCTCTTGTAGGGGTTAACTTCATATCGTGAAATAATGTTATGACCAACAAAAACAGCTTATTGCGACACAATAACGTTTAACCCACAATAACTAGGTAATTTTTATGCTTTCTTACAGTAAAAACAGATTAAGTTAATTTATTATTAAGTTTTGTTTGCAAACTGCAGTGACAGAATATAAACGTGTTAAAATATACAAAAAGTGCAAAAAATTCACCTTGATCTTAAAAAATATAGGTTGTCAAAAAAGTCTTGCGGTATTTTTATTGAATTTTCAATTGTTCATAAAATTGGTTATAATAATGCGATTTAAGTCAAATATGCGCCGTTTTGTTCGATGACAAGTTCCCAACGAGATGCCAACTTCATAATGCCCCTCTTATAGAAGCTCGCTTCCCTATTGTCAAAAAACTCGGAGAGCCAATTTTCACAGGACTCTCTTGTGGCCAACTTCCGACTACCAAGCTCGTTCGCCATGGACAGAAATAGGTGGTAATCACTTTGTGCGAGATCCGGACTATACGGTGGATGCAAAAGAACCTCCCATCCGAGCTCCCGGAGCTTCTGGAGCGTCACCAAAGATGTGTTTGGCCTGGCGTTGTCCTGATGGAAGACAATTCGGCCTCTGTTGATCAAAGATGGCCTCTTCTGCATGAGTGCTGCATTCAAGCGGTCCAGTTGTTGGCAGTACAGGTCAGAATTGAGCGTTTGGCCATAGGGGAGCAGCTCATAGTGGATGATTCCCTGCCAATCCCACCAAACACACAGAAGTACCTTCCTGGCCGTCAATCCAGGCTTGGCCACCGTCTGGGCAGCTTCACCGCTTTTCGACCACGACCGTTTGCGCTTCACGTTGTCGTAAGTGACCCACTTTTCATCGCCAGTCACCATCCGCTTCAAAAACGGGTCGATTTTGTTGCGATTCAGAAGCGATTCGCATGCATCCATACGGGCAAAAATGCTTTTTTGCGTCAAGTCGTGTGGCACCCATACATCTAGCTTCTTTTTGAATCCAAGCTTCTTCAAATGGTTTATAACGGTTTGGTGACTCATGCCCAGCTCTTGGCCGATGCTACGACTGCTACTATGCCGGTCTCTTTCGATCAATTCAGAGATTTTATCGCAATTTTCGACGACAGGCCTTCCGGACCGTGGCGCATCTTCGATCACCTCTGCACCAGAACGAAAACGTTGAAACCATCGTTGTGCGGTGGAAATGGAAACTGTATCGGGTCCATAAACTGCACAAATTTTATTGGCAGCATGAGATGCATTTTTGCCTTTATCGTAGTAGTACTCTAAAATATGCCGTATTTTCTCTTTATTTTGCTCCATGTTTGCGACGCTATAACTCACGAACGACTAAAAACAAACAACAATAATTCAAACACGTATTAGCGCGTGAAAAGAGCTTTCCAAAAAGCTCTAGCGTGAACCGATGCAACGAATACAACTAGAACTACGCGCTTGCAAAGACAAGCTTGCGGAAATACCGCAAAACTTTTTTGACAACCTATACATATGAGCATTAATGAATGCAGCATACATGAAAAAACGAATGATGCAGAAGTTCTTATTTTTGGAGCTATTTTCACGGGCAGTTCTTAGAATTGAGTCCCAAAATCATATGTGTACTGTGTTTTTCGCATGTAGATAGGACTTCTGGTCGTATGAACAAAGGTTAATAGGCATGTAGTAAAACAGTTACAAAACTGTAAAAAATGTTAGTAAATTCGTTTACAAATCACGACCCAAAGTCGCAAAGGGTGTAAGTCCAAAATTCAAAATATTACAGGAGGGACAAAAAAACTTTGCTTTTTCCTTTAACGACTTACTTTTTCAAAACTTTTAATAAATTTATCTTGCGTTCTACATCCAAAAATACATTTAGGCCAAAAGTGGACATACAACCTTTACGACTTAAGGTCGCGAAATGTAAAAGGTTCAATTCACTATTTCTGGATATTTCGTCAATTTGTATGGGGTTACCGAAAGGGTCTTATACGGTACCAAGTAAGATCTAAGGAAAAAGTTTCATATTAATTCAAAAAAATCATAATTATAAATAGGTGGAGGAAGTTTCACTTATGACTACAAAATATTAAAAGTTAACTATTTTCGACGTTTTGAGGAGTTTTTTTTAAGAAATTATTGAAAAAATCTAAATTTTCGGGAATTTGACCAATTTGTGTAAAGAGAACAAGTAAGAGCAGCAAAACGCACATTGGAATCGCTTCATGTATTTTTGTGCAAAAACTATCAAGAGTGGTCCAGGATCATTGAAAGTTAGCACCGAGCATTATATTGACGAAATTGGAAAAAAAAACTGAAATTTCAACAATATCGGCCACTGCCACCGCCCATTGCTCTTACAATTCAAATCGATTTTTTTCATAAAATTTTTCCTATCCGAACAAAAGTCATAAAATTTAGAACATTACAAGGTTTTTAAACTGACCAAATTTAAATGTCTTCCAGCTGTTTGTTTGAAAGTTATTGATGAGATATTATTTTTCCCAAAAAGGTCATTCCTGAGTTAAACACACAAATCTTATGCAAAATATGACTGAATACTGTGTACTTACAAAAAAATATGTATGTAAAACTATGAGGGTGAATTCAGTCACTTGGATGTGAAGTACCAGAAGGGGTATGGCAAACGTTTGGCTTACTGAGGATTTATCTATTATAACAAGATAATTGAACTTACCAAAATAAAATATCCCCCAGTTGTCCGTTTGGATGTTATGGAAGAAATATTAAATTTGTATGGTAGGTACCATATGGGTAGGTACCGTGGGGCTATTCTGCCCTACCGGCAAATTTGCATAAGGATTAGTGAAGGTTTACTCGATTTGTCGAGAGTACCAACCAGCCAGCCAGACAGACATGACTCAATCGTCTGAACTTGTCCTGCAACGAATTTGGTCATGAGATACTTGGGATCTAGCTTGTCTCATATAGTGCGTTGTACTTTTTTTAGTATCAAATGATATATACCCAAAGGATGACAAGTTTTACAAGTTTTCTTGCCGACACTTCTATTGGAAAAACGAGAGTTTGTTTTTTCATTTCTTTAGTTTCTTCATCGAAAATCGAATAAAAAACTTTTTTCTCGCGTTGTTCCGAATTAACGCACTGTATTTTTTGATTCACAACTATCGGCACTTCCGTGTTTACCGACGAATGCGTATGAGATGATTTTAGATGATTTTACTAGTAACCTCGACTGACTCGACACTATACAGCAACAATATCGAGGGGATCGGCGATGAATGTACAATTTAGATGACTGAAGACAGAAGTCGAACCATGGATCTCCTGCTTAGTATTCACGTGTTCTAACCATCATGCCACAGCCGGTCTTGTGCGCTCTTGATTGATAGAAAAGTGGCCGTACAATTAATTGTTGCTGAGTGACCGACACAGGAATTTCTATGTATGTACAGAAGCCGCAAAAATTACTGAGTTTGCAAATCTCTGGTACTGGTCTCTGGTATGAAGTCTTATGTAAAAAACTGTCAATTGTAGATGTTTGTATGTCCGGCTGGAAGTTGTAGCCAAAATTTTTGCGCTGTTTACTAATTATACAAATTCACAAGCATTTGCATAATACACCGTGTTACACACATTCTGTCCTATGAACCAAATTTACTTTTTCGGAAAGGGGATATAAAATAAAAATACACGTGTATCGGCGATTTTATGTACACGTCGGATTTTTTTTTTAAGTTTTATGTATAAAGCTCTTAGTGACCTGTGTGAATGAGCTGATTTTTTGCAGCCAGAATCGTGGAAAAGTCTGTATTACGTCAACATTTTTAAAAAATAGATTTTTATCAATACTCAGATTTTTCAATAGCCGCAATGTCCTGATGGAACCTTTCGCCATGCTCATCGCTACAAGCTCCTACATCATTAGGGAAAAAATCTAAATGATTGTGAAGAAAATGGATCTTTAGCGACATTAATATGCCTAAACCATTTCTGCTACAATATTTCTATAATTGGCAGCTCGTTTGTTGCCAAGAAACTGCTCAATAACGGCGACTGTACCTTTCCATGCACGTTGCTTGATAGCATTTAATTCAGAACTTGCAATTATTTTTTTATCTGCGGACCATTGAAAACACCTTAAATCATTAAAAAACATAAAGCTACTGAATGACTTCTTAAAAAAAAATACCTGCATGAATCTTTGCGGCGCTCAATTTCGGAAAAATTTTGCACAAAGTTGCAATGGCCTCGCCACCACGATCCAGTTTTTTAACAAAATTTGATACGAGACCGAGCTTAATGTATAGTGGAGGCAAAATGATTTGAGACGGCTGCACCAATGGTAGATTCTCTATACTTTCTACGCCTACTTTGTAGCATGTTCGCGGCTTCCACTTAATTTCAGTGTAATGCTCATCTCTTTTTCGACTTTCCCATGTACACAAAAGGCAATGGTGTGTTGAAAAACCACGCTTAACACTCATTAGTAAACCGATCACCTTCAGATCGCAGCATATTTTCTAATTATGCTCTTTGTACTTTATCAGCTGTAATATTAATGCCATGCCTTCGTATGTTTCCTTGAGGTTTGTGGCATATGCGATCGGGACAGATGGATGTATGTTACCGATATGAAGCAGCACGCCTTTAAGGCTGTTGACCGGTGCATCAATGAAAAGTCTCCACTCCTCTGAAATATGAGGGTAACCAATTTTTGCAAACATCAAATCAATATCATAACAATAAGCTAGGTTTTTTTCCCGATCTTCGTGCAATTTAAAAAATTCGTCATATGGCATAGTGGTACCTCGACCACGAGCGGCTGTTATTTTAAAATCAGCCGCCATTATATACCACTGCTTAAAGAGTGATGCAAAGAGTTCTGCTGTTATCCTCGACAAACTTCCGTCTCGTGCGAGGTCTTTGAAGTCGGCTTGCGTTATTAAATGCGGCATTGCAGTCTCAATTTCACTGGGTGTTGCCACAAATTCCGATAGTTGTGGACTCTCGCATCTCGCCTTCGATGCAAGAAAAGTTGATAGCAGTGTTGGTACAACTGTTGATTCTGCATCGCTTATTTCGGGAACATTATCAAAAATCTCCACTGAACCGATACATGCTCTTCTGGTGAGTATAGAACTGCTGGAATTACCGATTCTACATTAGCGTAGCGAATTTTGTTGCGGTGAATGTATAGGTACCCTTTTGTTTGAGCAAAAGTTACACAAAAGTAGCACAATTCATTGCAGTGCTACGTGCGTGGTAGCCAAATTGTTGGTACAGCGTACTTTATTGTTGACCTTCCATCAGTAAACTTGCACAAATTTCTATAGCAATAGTCGCACGCGACTTCCGGAGCATACCACAAGTAAGAAACATAAGCAGTCTTAAATATTTTCTGAAACGAATTCACCACTGTTTTAGTAATATTTTTTAAATTTTTACTTGGTGCGAATAAGCCACAAACGTAACAAAAGTTATTTCGCGTCGGACACTGCATTTTTTTCAGATGAAATATATACAAATACGTTTGCGCACAACAGAACTTAGAACAATTTTGCAATTCCTTATTTCATCTGTCAGACCAGTTGTAAGTGTTGTAAAAGTCAAAAATAGTTTAGTGTTAGAAGGTTACTATTGAGTAACTACAACTATATCGAGTAGGATGGGTCAAAAAACATTTTTTTTTCGTAACGCCTAAGTAGTTTAAAAATTTGGAATCTCTTTAAGTTATGCTAAGAAAAGTGAAAAAAATATTTTTTTTTTCAAAAATAATAAAATTTGGGGAAAATCTGAGAATTGATAAAAATTGTTTTTAAAAAATTTGACGTGATACAGACATTTCCACGAGTCTGTCTGCAAAAAATCAGCTCGATTGGATCACTGAAAAAGGGTTAAAAATCGGTCCAAAGGCTTTCACACAGGCCACTACGAGACTTATAGTTCAAACTTAAAAAAAAATCTATTTTTTGTAAAACCGTGATATTGTTTATGGTTTTGTCATTTTAATCGGACACTGCAGGTTTACTGATATCGTGACTCGCCAATATATATATTTTTCTTTAGCTAATCACATTTACCACGTAATAGCAAAAACTTAATTTCCTGTTTGCTACCCATGTTCAATTATACAATTACTGATTTCTACCTTTTACATGTTTCACCTTAAATATAGTATTAAAGCTTTACAGGTTTATGTTTTGGTACATTGAAACTCCTGTTTTTTTTCAAGAACAATGAAAATATATCAACTAATAAACATTACCAGGAAAATGCCCCAAAATCGTGGTTATTTGTTTGACAGTGCCTTCGTTAAGGTATTTCAGGTACATGTTACTCCTGCTGTTACAGCTACAAAACGTCAAATGTCAAAGTTGACATGGTGCGGCCCCAGGTGTTGCTGCGAATAGGGAATGAAATATTTTCTTTTCGACAGTGATGGTGCATACACTAGGGTGACCACTTCTATGTAGTTGTGAATAATTTAACTGAATTTGTGCCTTAAAATCATATGTAAGTTCATTTACCGGCCGTGGCATGATGGTGAGCACACGCGACTAGCATGCGGGGAATCCATGATGATCCATGATATTGTCTACAGCAACTTCGCAGTATAGTGTTGAGTCAGTCGCCATGTCTAGGAAAAGCCTCTCAAACATTGTTCTATTCCATATCACATTCATGGGGTGTAAAGGGAAATTAAATTAAGTTTTTATGGGAGGTACCAGAAGGGGTGTGTCAAATTGTTCGGTTATCTTAGGTTTTGTCTATTACAAGAAAATTTAACTGACCAAATATAAATATCCTTCAGTTGTCCGTTTGGATGTTATGGGAAAAATATTAAATTTCCTCAATTATGTAATTTTGTATGGGAGGTGTCAGTCGATATAGTCCATATTCATTTCTGAGTCAAATTTTCATAAGCGTTCATCTTGCACAAAATAAGACTGAATTCTGTGCACTTACAACAAATGTATGTGTGTTGAAATATGAGCGTGAATTCGGTAATTTGTATGGAAGGTACCAGAAGGGGTGTATATAAAATAATTAAACTGACCATATTTAAATATCTTTCAGTTGTCCGTTTGGAAGTTATGAAATAAATATTATTATTCAAATAATAGGTAATTTTTTATGGGAGGTACTAGGGTTCAATCGATATAGACCGATATATAGTACATTTCTGAGTTTAAATTTCATAAAAGTACATCGGGCATAAAATTACTGAATTGAGTGTACTTACAAAAAGGTATGTACGTATGTAGCTACGAGTTTTAATTCGGTCATTTATATAGGAGGTACCAGAAGGGGTGTGGCAAAGGATTTGATTTTCTAAGGGTTTGCCTTCTATTACAAGATTATAAAACTGACAATATTAAAATGTCCTGCAGTTAACCGTTTAGAAGTTATGGAAGAAATATTACTGTTCCAAATGTAGGTAATTCTGTATGGGAGGTATTAGTCCATATTCATTCCTGAGTCAAATTTTCATAAGCGTTCATCTAACGCAAAATATGACTGAATTCAGTTAACTCGCAAAAAAGATAGACAAAAAAAACTATGGGTGCAATTTCGGTCACTTGTATGGAAGTATAACGGGGGTTTTATCTTAGGCTGAGGTAGCTCAGCCGCCTCCAGGGTATTCGCAAGGACCCTCAAAACCTTACGAAATAAAAGAGTTGATTTTCCCTGACTAGGGCAGGATATTATATATTTTATTTACTTATTTTATAATCCACAAAATTTAAATAGAACAAAAACACTCCAAATCCTAAAGCTAAGTGCAGTCACTGGTCTGATATCCTTAAGATGTTTGATGGCGGGTAATGATGGCTAGGGATTATGCTTTGTCGGTGGCCTCGTATGGTTGATGGTGTCTGGTGTAAGGTGCTGCGGTGCCTGGGGTTGTTATCCTTTGTATAGAGAAACGGTCCTTAGACGAACGGCGGTAATTCGGGGACGGGGAGCAGGACGGTTTTGACGCGACGGTAATTCGGTGATGGGACACGGGACGGGTTGCGGTAATTCGTCGAGGACTCACTGGTAAACCAGGCAGGACCTCCTAGTGAGATTTGCTTAGGTCCTGTAACGAAAGGATAATAACAAAATGACCCTGTCCTTACAACTACACGTTTTTTACAGACTCAAGGTCCGATTGTTCAGGCCTATTGCCCGATTGTACAGGCCTGTAGCCCGGTTGTACAGACTTATTGTCCGTTTAACAAAGATGCTTGTCTTCGTACAATCCCAAAGGATCAAGGAGATCCGATAACATTCCTTGACTTGGCAATAAACATCGTCTTGGAGGAGTCACCAGACCATTATTGTGAAAAAACGTCGTCTCCTTATATTATAGGTGACATAAACTAAATGAGGATTATGTCCCATGTTATGTTACGTTGATTGCCTGAACGCCACAATTTCAAAGAACGTATGTGCTGCTGACCGATGGTGCTGTTGTGTGTGTCGCGACAGCCTTTGCGTTGCTGACCAATGATGCTGCGTGTGTTGTGTGGTGGTACGCTATGTCGTGTCTTAGCGCTCGCTTCGCAACCGTCTGCAATGGTGTAGTGGCAGAGCGTCTGGCTGGCGATCGTAGGGAAGCCGGTTCAAATCCGACTGGAGTCGGTTGAAAAATATTTTTTTTTTTTAAATTGTTCTATTTAAATATATTATTTTTATTTTAAGTTATTATATTGAATAATATTCTATGTTTATTATGTGTATATCTATAATATAAAAATAAGTCGCTAAATGTGTTGCTAAGCGCAAAACTCGAGAACGGTTGGACCGATTTGGCTCAATTTTTTTTTCAGTTATTCGTAATTGCCAGGAGTAGGTTTTTACGAAAGAAAATTTTGGAAAACCCTCCGGAAAAGCCGGAAAATTGCTTTTTTATATGGAATTTTGTGTGCAATTGTTACAAATAATTTTTCGAATGGAAAAATAAAAAAATTTTGTTGGAAAATTCGGAAAATTCCGAAAAAATTCGATAAATTTTAATACTATTTTTCGACGAAATTTAGCTTTTTGTTGTACGATTTGATAGTTTTGAACGAAGAAACTTGCGAAAAATTTCGGATAATTATTCCGAAATGACTTTCCGAATAGAAAAATATATAAATTGTCGGTGGAAAACTCGGAAAATTCCAAAAAAAAACCGAAAAATGTGAATTTTTTCGGCAAAATTTTGCATTTCATCGCCTGATTTGAGGTAAATCGAAATAAAATTTTTGTTGGTTTTCGAATGGAAAAATATAAAAGTTAAGTTGGAAAACTATGGAAAATGCGAAAAAAAAATATTTTTTTCGACAAAATTTTGCATCTTATCGTATGATTTGGTATTTTTGGGCGATGTTAATGTGAACAATTTCGAACAATTATGACTTTTCGAATGGAAAAATAGAAAAATTTTGGTGGAAAACTCGGAAAATTCCAGAAAAAAATCGAAAGATTTTAATGCCTTCGACAAAATTAATTCATATAGTAATTCATCAATTGAGAACGGCTGGATATTTTTTCAGTTGTTCGCAATTGCCAGGAGAAGGGAAAATCCTCCGGAAAAGCCGGGAAATTGGAATAACTGAAAATTGTTTTTTTTTTATGGAATTTTGTGTGCAATAATTGCGAATGACTTTTCGAATGGAAAAATAGAAAAATTTTGTTTTAAAATTCCGGAAAAATTCGAAAATTTTTAATTTTTTTAGACAAAATTTAGCTTTTTGTCGTATGATTTGACGATGTTACTGCGAAAAACTTTGGATAATTATTCCGACATGACTTTCCGAATGGAAAATAGACAAATTCTTGATGGAAAACTCGGAAAAACTCGAAAAATTTGGATTTTTCGAAAGGACATGGTTGTTTTTACGGAGAGTTATTTACTAGACTAAAGCCACCTATTAGACAATCAAACTTTGGACGGCGTACGCGACGTGCTATAATTAGTCAGAAAGTCCGTATTAAACGCAAAAGGAACGGGCCAAAAAATTTTTGGGAGACGTACCCATATTGTACAGTTTCGCGCTGCACAATCACCACCTCAAATTCGACAAAATGTTACTAGAAGAAGACCAGTCGTAAATATAGACTAGAATCGAGCTGCTTTTGAATACGATTCCACAATTGCCTACAAAGATCTTCTCTGCGTTGATATCGGTTCATAGTCTGTCGTATGCCAGCATTGCAATGCATTGAAGTTACAATCGGAAAATCCCGTCATTCGGAGCCGAAGTTGTTGATCAACCCGGCAACAATCCGAGTTAAAAGGTAATGGCGTCTCATTACACAGTGGAACAGTGAAAAAAAAAACGCACGAACATAGTTATGCAGTTCAGATAGTATTACTGGAGCTGAGTAAACCCCTAGCTCAGTGAAAAATATTTTTATCACTTTTTTAAAATATGTCGCAAAAACATTTTATTTCTTTTCGTTGCTTTAAAAAAGAAACGAAGACATAATATTCAATTCAATTAAATATTTTAGGAATATCTTAAGCAAAGTGTAAACTGAGGCAAGGTTTTGCCCAACGTTCGAGTGTTTCCGAAAAAGTTTGATTTTGTGTCAGTGTTATTATTAAAAACTATTCCTCCCGTTTTGCTCGAAATTGCTTCCAAACATTCAGATTCAAGGGCAAATACATCATCGAGCTGCCGCTTTGTTACCACCACCAAACGAAGATCATAAGTTCATTAAGATCTATTTCGTTGGTGATTCGGCAATAGAACTAGATCAACGTTGTGCAATTTTTACTTCAATAAAACACGAAATAATCGAACAGTTGCATTATTTTCTGCATTGGATACAATTATAGTGTTCAAATACTTGAATTTTTCAGAAAACCGGTTTCCGGTTTATTCGAAAAATACCTTTATCCAACAATTCGGTTTTCGAATAGATGATTTAGTAGATTTAGGATATTTTAACTTAACATATAAGTGCAATCTATATGATGTACTCACAAACTTTAAAGGCGTTTTCTGTAAAATTTTAAATTTACACATACCTTGGCTTAGAATTAAGGTATCGATTTGATCACATGTATGTTAACCACCTTTTTACCATTCCATATGAATATCGACGGCGTGTTACTCATTTCAAGGTGAGATCCCAATCTATTTTAAGATGAGACTCCAACTGTATTCTTTTTGCGATCGAACATTTTTGTTATGAGATAACTGCATTTAAAGTTGTTCATATGAATATCGACGGCTTCACAGGTACTGCAGGGTGAGAATGTGGAATCACACGATATTGTTCTCAAGCGTCGGGAAACTCATCGGTCATATGATGCACTTCAATACACGTTGATGTTCTGCCGTGGAGAGGGCGAATATCACCACAATAAAGATGGTTAATACAACGACAGGTTTGTTTACAAGTCATCAGGAAAAGAAACGAATAAAAAGGTTAGCTCAAATAATTTTTATGCGTATCGATCGCAAATTGCGTTAGCTGTTGCATCATCTGCTGCCACTTTGTTGAAAGGCGGTCAAACTGCACACCCCGCTTTGAAGTTGGCGATGAATCTTCTCACAGTTGACAAGCCATTGGGCACAATATCCAGAAGTTCAGCGACTGCGAAATTGTTGCGAGAATGCAAAATCATCATTTGGGATGAATTCACGATAGCGCTTCAACGAGCTTTCTAGGCAGTTGACCGAAAGGTGAAGGATTTATGCGGTGATTCGAAACGATTTGGTGGGGGCTACAATATTTCTGCCGGAAGATTTTCGTCAAACGCTTCTCGCCATCCTCATTCCCCCATTCGATTAGCTTTTGCGATGACAATCAATAAATCGCAAGGCCAATCATTGGAAGTTTGTGGGATCAACCTCGAATTTCTCAGTTTATTTTAGCGCCGAAAAACAAATCAAAAAACATTGTTTATCAGACCGCTCCTCACTGATTTCGATTAAATTCAATTAAGTCACATTAAAATTTTAACTATATGTGTTTTAATATTACTCTGGAGCTTATAAGAAGGCGTTAACTTGGAGCGAGACGAAGTTCGCCGATTCAGAAGTTGTATGGCAGAACAACGTTTGCCGGGTCAGCTAGTAATATAATAATAATAATATACATATATCGTAAAAATAGAACATAGTATAATAACTCAAACAAATAAAAAAAAATAATAATAATAAAATAATTAATATTTAAATAGAACAATTTAACAAAAACATAAAAGAAAAACAATTTATACCCACTCCAGTGGGATTTGAACCCGCAACCTAGTGATCGCCAGCCGGGCCAGCTCTGCCACTACACCATTGCAGACGATTGCGACGCGAGCACTAAAAAACAACATAGCGTCCGACCTCACAACACACGCAGCATCATTGGCCAGCAATGCAAAGGCTGTCGTGACACGCACAACATCACCACACAACAGCACCATCGATCAGCAATTGAAATTATGGCGTTCAGGCAATCGACATAACATAACATGTGACCTAGTTCTCATTTAGTTCATGTCACATATAATATAAGAAGACGACGTTTTCCACAACGATGGTCTGGTGACCCCTCCAAGACGAAGTTTATTGCCAAGTCAAGGAATGTTATCGGATCCCCTTGATCCTATGGGATTGTACGAAGACAAGCATCTTTGTTAAACGGACAATAAGTCTGTACAATCGGGCTATAGGCCTGTACAATCGGACCTTGAGTCTGTACAATCGGACCTACGAGTCTGTACAATCGGGCAATAAGCCTGTACAATCGGACCTTGAGTCTGTAAAAAAAACGTGTAGTTGTAAGGACAGGACCTTTTTGTTCTTATCCTTACGTTACAGGACCTAAGCAAATCTCACTAGGAGGTCCTGCCTGGTTTACCTGTGAGTCCTCGACGAATTACCGCAACCCGTCCCGTGTCCCATCACCGAATTACCGCCGCGTCAAACCCGTCCTGCTTTCCGTCACCGAATTACCGCCGTTTGTCTAAGGACCGTTTCCCTGTACAAAGGATAACAACCCCAGGCACCGCATCACCTTACACCATCAACCATACGAGGCCACCGACAAAGCATAATCTCCCCAGCCATCAAACATCTTAAGGATTAAACCCCCGTTATAATGTATTTCGTATTTCCTTCAAATTATCTGGACTTTTCGAATGAAGAAATGAAATGAAAGCCACCCTATTTGACAAAAATATCTACTTATACATCTGTGTGTGTGCGTATGCTTGATTAGCGGAGAAACGATAGAGGAACAAATCATGCGATAATGTAATTAAGTTTACGCTCGTAAAAATTTCCCAAAGCCAATTTTAACGTCTACACTAGAGACCACAACGATGTAACACTCAAAACATAGGGGATGTTCTTTTTTTGGCGAGGATGATAAGTTGCTATGAGTATAAGATGAACAACATGATAAATGATAAATTAATTGCTTAGATATATTAACTAAAATTTAGTCTAATTACATTGTTATAGAAATGTAATCGTTTTAACTTTAAGTGCTTAGAAATCAGTTTTAATTGATTGTAATGAAAGTAATAAAAACCACATAAAAAGGCTGGCGGTTTACTTACTATGTGGTTCTTTTTTTTTGTATCAAATAGTTACTGCGGTGTGCCGTCTCTTTGGTAACACATTGCAGTGGTTTGCTTTCTGATTGATGTCCCATGTTATGGGTTAGTACATGACAAAAATTATTTTTAACTACGTAAGATACCGCGTTGGCAGACAATCTTGCTACAGTCGATTCATTTAAGAATGGCATACTACTTTTTAAAGCATAGTTATGCTTTAAAATATTCTACAAGGTGTAGTCTTTTGGGTAACACCTTATTAATATATGTATTTATGTTGTATAGGAGACGGAGGCTCAACTTATAAACAATTTCAAAATTACCTCACATAATGTCTTATTTGATATATTTACTTACTAGAAACTATTACCTAACCTTAAATATCTGTACAACTATACAACCATAATTTTTTTTTTGTATTACAATAAGCTCATTAATATGTATTTATATTTCATTCAACATTATTACATACCTTTATTCGTGTCCTTTTTCCATTTCAGATACACAAAATTACCCATCATCGCGCTGCCGTGACTGCTGTTAAAGTGGTGACCACTTGCGATGTTCTCATTTCATCGAGTCATGACAAGACCATCTGTTTATGGTCATTAGATGATTACACCCTATTGAATAATATGCAAATGACCAGTCCGGTCCTACGTATTGACATATCATGCGATTCGGTAAGTTCTATCCTACTCTGACTGTTGTAACATGATCCTTTGTAATTAAGTTAATATTTAATGAAATGTTTTTCAAGAGTGTGTGAGTGGAGACACAAATGAAAATTGATGGTATTAGGGTAATTTTGGAGAGACACAACTGTGCTTGACTCTAAATTAAGGGAGGAAGGAAAAGAGTCTCTAAATTATTTAAAGGTCAAATGTTTTAGGAGGGGGTGCGAAGGCGCAACAGTGTGGAAATAAAAATGTGTACTAATGTCTGATGTAGGCTAATTTAATTTGACAATAAAACGGATTTGACAAAGAAGAATTCTAGTGGATAATAAGAGTGTCGTTGAAATTATTATTCGGATGGTTAGATTATGTTAAGTGGCAATGACGTCGATGATAATTTGACTTACAACACAATGGCTGTCATTGAGAACACAATCGTTTCATTGTGATTTGTTTAAAGACTTTAACCTATTTTATTAGGCGTTGCTTCCAAAAGGATATGAGTAAGTTGATGACGAAGGATTATTGTCATAAACAAAATCTAGAGGAATCTTTTAGACAACATATAATTAGAATATTTTTGGCTATTTTCCCTTTGAATTCAATAAAAAATAAAAAAAAATTATCTAGAAATACAAAAAGGATTAACGTCCAATAAGACGAAAGAGAAAGGGCCAAACTAAAACAGATATAAGGCAACAGTCCACTAAACACGGTTTAATTATAAAGGTACCTTTCATACAAATATTCCGGTTCAAATTGTAACTTTTGTAGCACAAAAGTAGCTTCATAAACATATGTTGTCGTCCGGGGATTCATGTGCTCCTTACGCCATTTTGACAAATCTGCAATCCGTTTTTGGCTATCTCTTCTGTCAACTTGGCTTAATATCCTTTTGGTCTATAGGTCTTATAAACATTACCTTTGATTTACTCAGAGATATTTAAATTGGTACGAAGTCGAGATTTGGTACATCCGTTGGTTGTACAAGAAAAACTACTTTTTTGTGAAAAGTGGGCTGTTCCACGCCCCTTTTTAAAAAAAGTTATATTGGCCAAATAAATGAAACGATTGAAATTAAATGTTCATTGTGTAGTACTGTCCACAGGACCTATATCATAGGCTACATGAAAACGAAATTAGAAAAAGGGGCGTGGCACCGCCCACACAAACCGGCATTTCAATCGGTCTTATCTCAAGAGCCATTAGAGGCATGAAGATGAGATTTGCTACATATGTATATTGAACATGGGGGATTACGTCTCGCTGGGAAATGGCGGTGCCACGCCCCATTTGAAAAAATTGTGATGTCGGACATGTTAATACAACGATTGTAATAACATTTTCATAATCAATATATTTGAAATTGCTTGACTGACTAATTGGGTAAAATGGCTGAACATAGGATGATGAAATTTAGGGTGGTAGTTCCTCTTTTCGTGTAAACGTCAGCTTAGAATGGGAATTCATACTTTTAGGTGTACAAATTATTCTTTAGGCATTTGGATTATTTGATAGTACCAATTTTATTCCTTTTTCCGGTATTTTTACACCTAAGGAACGAATTTCGAAAAATTACTTCATATCGTAGATGCCAGTAGGGGCACAACGTGCCCAATTTAATTTCAAAAATCAATGTTTGATACATTTACCTTGTGTAGAATTATTCTGGTTTCAGTATATTTACCAAAAAAAATAAGATATTCACGTAGCACTATGAAGGTGGTAATTTCTATGAGAAGCTCCAAAATAGGTGTGGCAAGTGTTCCGGTTCACTGCAGTTTTGCCTACTGTTACAAGATAACAGAGTACAACACATAATTTTGGGACTCAATTCTAGGAATTGTAATTGTGGGTTAAATGTTATAGTGTCGCAATAAGCTATTTATTAAGGTTATAGCATATTATGTGACGATTTGAAGTTTATCCATGCCAGAGCGTATGAGTTATGTGCAATTTTATTTATAACTCATACGTAAGTCAGTACATACGAAAGTTAGTGTAAAGGCGCGTGCAGACACAAGAAATCTGTCGAAAAATTTGTTTGTAAGGAGTGTTAGCGATAACGAATTGCTGTGACATTCTATTTGTTGGCAACCGTTCACACACAAAATTATCTTTAAGATGATAATCTGAGCTCATGTCCTTAATAGGTTAATGGAAAAAATTAGCATTCTTGTGATTTTTGAGGCACTGTATGGACTTTTTTCTGATAGGTTTGTTACGCATTTTTTTCCTAACCAATATCTAAAACTTTGCTTTAGAGATATTCCGTACAGCATTCCGTACATTTTGTATGGGTGGTACCTGAAGGAGTGGGGATATCCTGTTTTTTACAATCCCATTACATTAATTTCGAAGAGTATTAATATTGATAAATTGTCATACAGATCAGTTAAGGGTTATTTAAGTTATCCAGCCCAGCAGGAAACTAATTAATTATCTTTTAATTGTATGCCAACCCTTATAAAACCGAAACTGATTTCAATTATAAAAATTAAACTCAGGAGTAAATATGAACTATTTCGACTGACCCCTTCCGATACCCCCCATACAAAGTGACCTATTTTTGACAAATTCAAATTTCTCCCAAAACGTTTAACTTGAGGATATTTCAATTTGATCTGTTGAATTATATTGTAATAGAAGATATTCAACTGGCGGATATCCTCGAAGAGTATATGGAAATCCGGTGGCCTGGATCGCGGTTGGTTGTGGATTTGTGGTCGGCAGGAGACTACGACACCTGGTCTCTAGGTTTACTCCTGGCAGTGAACGAATTGCCACCATAAGAGTGAAGACAACATATTTCTACATCATTCTGATATGTGCTCATGCTCCGACGGAGGAGAAAAGTGACGAGGTCAATGACGAATTCTACGCCCAACTTGAAAAAACATATGACCGTAGCCCGGGCCATGATGTTAAAATCGTGCTGCGAGATTTTAATGCCAAAATAGGCCGGAAGAATGTCTTTAGCCCAACAGTCGGAAAATTTAGTCTGCATACTGACACATCGTTAAACGGAATCAGACTGATTGATTTCTCTGCAGCAAGGAACATGGTAATTAGCAGCACACGATTTGACCACAAAAACATTCACAAAGCAACTTGGATATCTCCCGATCAAGTAATGAGAAACCAAATTGATCGCGTGGTAATCGATGGAAGGCACACGTCAAGTGTCTTAGACGTGCGAGTGATCAGAGGTGCGAACATCAACTCGGATCATCACCTCACTGCAGTGAAGGTGCGTACTAGGCAAAGCAGGGCGAAAACCCTGCGTAACCAGGTACAGAGAAAGCTGGACATCGCTAAACTGCAGACCGCGGAGATAGCCAATGCCTATTCTGACCAACTCACTCAACAACTTCATGATGATTCAAATCCCGAAAATACTAGCGCGCAATGGCAATATATTGCCCACTCGATGGAAAGGACTGCGCGGTCGTACTGTGAAGCCCTTTAACGATAATGCCTGGTACGATGACGAATGCCGCGATGCCACCCGGGAACAAGATGCTGCATACAAGGCCAAGCTGCAGCCAATGGCTAGCTGTCCATGAAAAGTACAGGGAGAAGAGGCGGGAGGTGACTCGACTCTTCAGGCGAAAAAAACGAAAGCTGAAGGAGCGGAACAGGAACAGAGGTGAAGCCCGAAAATTCTACCAGAAGATAAATGGTAGAAATCATGGAACAGGTCTTACCTCCTGTAAAGACAATGATGGTCATCTCGTTACTGACTCCGAGAGCGTACTAAGAATATGGAAAAAATCACTCATGCAGCCTATTAATGTCTAAAAACTCTGCAGATGAAGACTGTGTACCAATCCGAGATGATAACATCGAGTGTCCACCTCCAAGCCAAGCTGAGATAACAACTGCCATATCCCGCCTAAAAAACAGCAAGGCCACTGGGCCTGATGGTCTTCCAGCTGAGTTGTTTAAGGTGGGTGGAGATGAGCTTGTTTTAAGCATGCAGCAGCTCATAGAGAATATTTGGTTTCACGAGAGCATGCCATAGGATTGGAATCTCAGTGTGCTATGTCCAATCAACAAAAAAGGTGACCGTAGAGAGTGTAAAAACTACCGTGAAATCAGCCTCTTACCGATTGCATATAAGGTTCTGTCTAGCATACTGTATGAACGTCTTAAGCCAATTGTGGAAAACCTGATTGGACCTTATCAGTGCGGCTGTAGACCAGGCAAATCCACGGCGGCAGATTCTGGAGAAAAACCATTAGAAGCAAATCGACACTTACCACCTTTTTGTCGATTACAAAGCTGCATTCGATAGACCCATTAGGGATCGACTATACGAAGCCATGTCCGAGTTCGGCATTCCTGCGAAGATAATTCGTCTCTGCCGGTGTACCCTTACGAATACCAAATTCTCTGTTCGGATTGGCATTCGATACGATGAGAGGTCTTCGACAGGGTGATGTTTTGTCCTGTATACTGTTCAACATAGTGATGGAGAAGGTGTTAAGGAAACTAGCGGTTAACATGGCTGGCACCATATTTGACAAGAGCCACATGCTGCTCGCATATGCCGATGATATCGACATTATCGGTCGAACGATGCGAGAGGTAACAGCTGTCTTCTCAACAGTTGAAATGCAGTCAGCGAAAATGGTTTTGGCAGTGAATGAGCATAAGTCGAAGTTAATGGTATCATCGAACAAAGTGTCCACCCGTTAGGAACGCATCGTAAACGATGAAAACAATTGATTTGAGGTAGTGGATGAATTTATCTCCTCGGATCCGCCATGAACAAACACAACAGTGTCAGCCTTGAAATAAAACGGAGAATAGTGCTCGCCAACAGGTGTTTCTTTGGAAACCACCAAAGTCCAACTGTACCATGTACTAATTTTACCGGTCCTGTTGTATGCCTTCGAATCGTGGGTGCTTACACAAGCAGATGTAGCTCATCTGGCGGTGTTTGGAAGAAAAATACTACGTAATTATATGGACCAATTTGCGTAAACGGCGAGTTTAGGATTCGGATGAACCATGAGCTGTACGAGATATACCACGACATTGATATTGTCAAGCGAATCAAAGTGCAACGATTACGATTATGAGGAAACTCCAGCGCGAAAGGTATTCTATCAAGATCTTGAAGGACGGCGCAAAAGAGGGGGACCGCGACTACGTTGGAAGGAAAAGTTGGAGGAATCACTGATGCTGCTTGGTAGGACTGACTGGAGACGGTGCGCACAAGATCGAACGAATGGAAATCTCTAATCATTTCGGCCTCTGACTTAGAAACTAACATATAAATATATATGTTGTCAAGCTGTTTTAAAGGCTAATAATAATAATAATAGAAGATAATTATTATAAAACCAAAATCTTGGCCCACTTCTTCTGGTACCTCTCATACAAATTACTCAATTACCCTTCATCTCCACTTATAAAAATTTGACTCAGGTGAATATGGACAATATCGACCGACCCCTTCTGATAACTCCCATACAAAGTGGATTATTTTTTGAATGTTAATATTTCTTCCATAACATTCAAACGGACAACTGGAGAATGTTTAAATTTGGTCGGTTTAAAAATATTATAATTGTAGGCTGCGCGTAGTGGTCAAAAGTGGCTGGGAAGGAGGGAAAAAACCGTAACAAGCCCCGCAACTGGAGCCGCAAAAAGGGAGGCTCCCATTAGGGTGTTCAAAACCGAAACCGAAAAACCGTAAACCGGTTTTTTTATTTAAAACCGTATGCCGGTTTTTGCAAAAATGTCATTTTCGAATAACCGGTTTAACCGAGTTTTTTCCTTCGGGTACTCGATTTTTTTTTTAAATTAGTTTGAAATTAAATTTTAAAATTTTCCCAAGCTTCTAAAAGCATTCTTGTTTATAAATTGTAAAAATATTTTTCTAAATTAATCTGAAATTTTATTTTAAAGTTTTCCAATGCTTCTAACAACATTATCGTTTATAAAATGTAAAAAGATTTTTCTAAATGAATTTGAAATTGAATTTTAAAACTTTAAAAAGCTTCTAAAAACATTCTCCCTAATTATATGTATTAGGACCGGAAAAAGCGGAAACGATGGAATTTGCTACCGAGCTTTTTAAAAGACTTTATCCTGCAATTTCCTCAAAAACGCCAGAGTTTATTAACAGTTCAGATTGTGAGATGGAGAAATCTCCGAATGGTAGTCTTTGCAACGATTTAAACAGGACAGTTATTAACATCCAAAATCCACCAGTAAAAACAAATTGCAATGACACAAGCATTTATGATGATTTCAACTATTTCGATAGATTTAATAAAAGGACAGAAAAGCTCAACATCCTTCTAAACGCTCTTTTGACAATAAATCCTACTTCCACAATAAGTGAGCGCGTGTTTTCTGTATCAAGCTTTATAAAAACGAAACAGAAGAATTGACTCAAAATTGAACACTTAAATTCCATATTATTTCTTAAATACTATTTTATCCAGTAAGAAAGTTTCAGTCGGGTAAGCCGACTTACATATACCCTTACCCTCAGTAAAACATATAATTTTCTAGTATATTGATATCATTATATATATATATATATGTTCCTTTTACTCCTCTGGGGAGCATAGGGCCACAATTGATATCATTACTCGATTTCTAAAGTGGGCGAAGTGATACATTTGTATGGGAGGTACTAGAAGCGGCGTGGATAGACTTAAAGTTTTTTTCTTAAAAACTTTATCCTGATTTAGCTTTACTAAATACAGAATTTGGACACGATCACGTTGGGTGTATTGATATTACTACTCCATCTCTGAAGTGGGCGGAATGGTGCATTTGTATGGGAGGTTCCAGCAGGTACGTGGCTAGGCTTCCAAATTGGTTCTCCAAATTTTTATTCTGCTTGAGCAATACTAAAAACAGAATTTGGTCACGATCGCGTTGAATCTATTAATAATATTAATCGATTTCTAAAGTGGGTGGTACCTGATGGGTATGGGAGGTACCACATGGGGCGTAGCTAGACTTCCAGTTTTTTTCTCCAAAACTTTGTCCTGCTATAGTTTTACTAAATGTAGGAATTGGGCACGATCTGATTGGGTGTATTGATATAACATATGCATAAATAAATGCATTTTTTTAAACCAAATTAGTTTTTTTAAAAGTATTTTTAACTTTTTAGGAAAAACCGAAAAAAACCGGTTAAACCGGTTTTCTTTAAAATGCTGTATTCGAAATCCGATTTTTCTAAAAAATCAATTTTTCGAATAACTCGGAAACCGGGTTTCTAAAAAAAGGAGGTATTTGAACACTCTAGCTCCCATACAAATAAAAAATTATAAACTTTGCTCCCACCGCTCTTACTACCCCAAAGGTGCCCCTAGAGGAGTCAAATATATGACCGACACCCAATTTTTTTGCAACCCTAACATATCTACTCTCTATCTTCTAGCCTTAGTTTGTCCGCATACAATTTTTTTTTGTTTTCATAATTTTTTGATGAAAACAGCTCCAAGAGGGTAGAAATGTATGACCGACACCCACAAGTATTTCCCTTCTAATATTTTTCCCAAACATATAAATGGGGGGTATATCTTTACCTCTAAGGGGTGAAATATTTTTATAAAATATGCTCCCACCGCTCTAACTGCCCCAAAGTTGCACCTAAGAAAGTCAAATATATGACAGACCCTCAATATTTTTGCAACCCCAACAGTTTCTCAGAGCCTTAAGGTCGTCCCCATAAAATTTGTTTGTATTATTTTTGTAACGAGATCAGCTCCTGCTGCTCCCATGGTGCCTATATGTTTATATATGACAGACCCCCACTAGCATTTCCCTCCTAAGATTTTTGCCAAATATACCTACCCGCCTTTGGGGGTGAAGATAGGGATAGGTATGTTTGGAAAAATTCCTGAGGGTCAATAAGAGGCGATTCCGAGGCATTTGAGGGGCCTGTTGTGTATTATTTCCCCTTCACCACCACTTCTGACCACGATGCGCAGCCATTTGCCCCACATCGCCATTTGCACCCCTAATATAAAATACGAAAAGCTTCCTGATAAAAACCGGGGGATAGTTTTTTATTCCAGACCTATAGTTTCTTGGGATAACACAGTGCAACACACTTTTCGGGGGTAAACCAAACCAATATCAAACGATAGCATTTGCCATCAGTAACAAAATCCTAAACTCCATTATGCTCCACTACGTCACAAATTTTTTTTACAGTGGTTTGAAGTTTGATTTTTTTGGACAAAAGTTGAATCAATGAATATGAAAAATCATCTGTTAAAATACGTTTAGGGTATTTCATGTCTTCGGAGACCTATATTTAAACAATCAGGGAAATATTTTCTCGGAACATCTTAACCCTCTAGCTCCCACCCGAATGGGACATTTTTGGCCCAATTTTGAAAAACTGTTTAAAAGTCAACTTTGGACGGAGGTCATCAAGTACTAGAATCTTCTATAGAAATATTTTCCGGAAAATTTCACTAAGAGTCAACGAAGACAAATAACTTCTATGAGTCACAGGTTCCAAAATAAAATAAAATTAAATGTTAATGAAATGTTAAAAAGTCTATTTTTAAGCAAACAGTGCAACGCACTTTTTCGGGAGTGAACTAAAACAAAATCAAACAATAGCATTTGACCTCAGTAACAAACCCCTAAACTACATTTTGCTCCACTACGTCACAATTTTTGTTTTCAGTGGTATAATGTTGGATTTTTTTGGTCAAATGTCAAATAAAAGAAAATGAAAAATCATGAGTAAAAATAGATTTGGGATAGTTCATGTCTTCGGAGACCTACATTAAAATTTTCCGGGGAATATTTCCTAAGATAGTAAAGTAAAAGTCTCAAAGGGTTTGGCGTTCTCAGGCCTTATCTTGTAACTCAAGAACGACTGATGATTTTTCATATCATTCTTCAGCAGAACTGCAGCTAAGGCTTAGATAAATAATATGTAGCGAGTTTGCATGTTGAAATCGCTACACTCGAATTTATGTATATATGTATGTGAAACGTATGAGTAATATTAATGTCATGGTGGTTTTATATGAATCATACGCACTCTGTTCCAATAATGTGTATTTATGTCTTAATAATAATCAAGATTTTTTTGAAAGATTTCATTCGGCAAAATTATTCCAACTTAATTTTTTGCATGGATTTATTATTGCAAATCATTTATTTAAGCCATAGTTACAATTCTACTAAAGAGAGATATAAGAAATCTTCAATGGTTCTTGGGTTACAGCTGAAAAACTAAGCTGACTAAGGGTCTGAGAATGGCAACACCCTTTGGATGTTTTACTATAATGATCTAGAACCTTCATTCTGATTTGGAATTTCTCACCCCAGAGACAATGACCCCGAAAATATTCCACAGTGTAATAATACATAAGTAATTTCAATTAAAAAAATGTGTAATTTCAATAACTCACGACCTAAACAACATCATATACACTGTGGTGCAAAAATGAGTCAATGTTTTAAACAAGGTATGTTTTTAAATATTTTTTTTACAGTTTTATTGTATTATTTTCAAACCTTTTCTAAATTTAAAATATGCATCTGTTAAATATTTAAAGCAATAACAAAAATAAAACTTACATTACTGTAAGTATATAAAAACAAAACATTTAAAAAATCAGACCACTGGCACACTTTTGCTCCAAGGTTTTTCTTATCTAAATTTAATAATTAGTCCTGCATATTTTTACTTTCTTTAAATGATCCATCCTATTAGGCATATATTGACAAAGTTGAGCATCATAATATACAGGAATTTTGTTTCATTCAGCCAGAACCCACTCCCACAGTTCATTTATACTTTTCGGGGCGCTTTCGTTTCTGTCAGCCCGCGTTTTAAGTAAGCTCACAGATTTTCGATCGGGTTCAGATCTAGACCCTGCAGTAGTTACTCCCTGACCCCAAACACCTGAGAACTAAGCCATTCCTTGATAATTTTTACAGAATGTTTTGGGACGTTGTCATATTGGAAGACAACATTCTCTGGTCTACCTGGAATTTGGCCAGGGCTATGGGGCAAATTAGCTTGCAAAATGAGAAGATAGTCTTCCTTTCGCATTATTCCTTTGATCCGTATAAGTAGTCCCACTCCATCTGGGGTTACACATCCCCAAATCATAACAGAACCGCCTCCGTGCTTAATGGTTTGTGATACATGAGCTGGATTTAGTGTGTTTGATCAATTGGCCCAATAAAAAACCTTCCCAAACGATTAGTATCTATTGATTTTGTTCTCATCTGACCACACGACCAACAAGTTAATTATAAATTTAATTTGTATTAGTTAAAACAAATACTCACCAGGTGCCAATCTTAAACCATATAGCACGGAGGAGGTTCTATTATGATATGGAGATGTGCAACCCCAGATGGTGTGGGACCACTTATACTAATCAAAGGAATAATGCGAAGGGAAGACTTTCTTAGCATTTCGCAAAACAATTTGCCCCATAGCCCTGGCCAAATTCCAGATAGACCAGAGAATGTCGTCTGCCAATATGATAACGACCCAAAACATTCTGAAAAAATTGTCAAGGAATGGCTTAGTTCTCACGTGTTTGGGGTCAGGGAGTGGCCACTGGAGAGTCCAGATCTGAACCTGATCGAAAACCTGTGGGCTTACCTGAAACGCGGGCTGGCTGAAACGAAAGAGCGCCGAAAAGTATTAATGAGCTGTGGGAGTGGGTTCTGGCTGAATGAAACCAAAATTCCTGTATATTATGTTGCTCAAAATTGTCAATATACGCCAAATAGGATGGATCATTTGAAGAAAGTAAAAATATGCAGGACTAATTATTAAATTTAGATAAAAAAAACCTTGGAGCAAAAGTGTGTCAATGGTCTGATTTTGAAAATGTTTTGTTTTTATATACTTACAGTAATGTAAGTTATATTTTTATTATTGCTTTACATATTTTACAGATGCATATTTTAAATTTAGCAATAAGTTTGAAAATAATATAAAAAAAAAGTTTAAAAAATATTTAATAACGTACTTTTTTTAAAACATTGGCTCATTTTTGCACCACAGTGTATAAGGTGAGGAGATTTATCAGTCAGGTCGCATGACTAAAATTTCTGTACTGGTTTTCAAAATGTTTATAAAGAAACTTATGTTGCAACTTATTCTAGTTATATTATTCATTTGCAATCATTGTTAGCATACAATTTATGTATTGCTACGACCCAGATCTTTCAACTATATAAAAACGCCAAACACAATTTCGATTACGTATCATAAAGAGATATCAGTCCTAATTGCCGTGTGTCCAACATTGTTCCTAAGCCTGGCAAATATTTTCAACATTTTAAGGCCTTGTTTAAATCGATTTATAGTTCTCTGTTGGCGTTCAATTTATGTAAAAACACAATTTATATAAACAAATTTAGAGATCCTTAAAAAAGACTTCACATTGGCTTATTGAATGCAACAAATTCTCTAATATCCTATTAAGGCCTCACAAAGCCAATCAGTTGGTTTTTTTATATTTGTCTATTTACCATTCAGATCTAAAGAACTCACCCATGACGAACGTCCTCACCACATAATTGTTAGTAGATTAAGGCTAGCCTTCCGCAGTAAATCCCTGGAGATACTTGTGAAATATTAAAATCATTTATGCTTCTCTTTATTTTAAGTCATTAAACTGCGGTGATTTCAACATACAATCCCCTACTGACTTAAAGCGCCTTAAGTTTTTGTTTTCCACCACCCACCTGACACAAAAATTCAAATTCAAAACCAAATTCTACTTGAGTGCTAAGTAAGTATATTGTGAACAGTAATAAACCGTGAACTTTTCTTCTTATTCACATTTAAAAGTTTAAGCTTTTAGATTTTGCAACAGAAAAAAACCTCTCGAAATCTCTAGAGATGTTTTGTAGTATATTTTCCTTTACGCAAAACCTTCGTCTTTCTTTCTTTTGTTTGTCTTTATGAAATTGGAAATTTATTTTTCCAATCAACCTCAATTCCTGGGTACAAATACAAAAGATAAGGAAATAGGGATAACAAATCGCCGAATAATTTTATGCATAAAGGAAATAACTTTGATGATCCTGATAATCCCTTTTTGATTCGAATTGTCGACTAAAATAGAGTGACACATATTCGAAAAGCTAAAAGCTGTCGGGGTTTATATATGAATACGGCTGTAGTTGTTGATGTTGGCAGAAAGGGCAGATGTGCTTAGATTAAGTCGAATTTTAGAATTTGGCAACAAAAAAAAAAATACGAGTGAGGTGTGATAAATCGTAGCGAAATAAATTATTACGGGTTTTTAACTGCGACGCAGGGTTCGAGCCCTCTCATAATAATATTTATTATTATTTATGTTGTAGAGTCAAAGACTTTATAATTATAAGTGGTTTTAGAAAATGAAATAAGCGCCACCTATCAAGATATTTTTGAATTATCTTTTTTCTAAACCGTCGCGTATCAATTACGAACAAACCAGCAGAAGAAAGTACACAATTTGGTACAGTCGTTTTTAAGTTTTAAGCAGCCAAACAAATCACGTTAGTGGACCCGACAATGCTTCGCTATTGCATATTTACTTATAATACATTTTGCATTTCTTACTGCCCTAAGTGATGTATAAACGCTTATTTATATATTTGTAGGTCTATAAAGTTCTTTGAAACGGTTCTATACAATATGTGTACCCAACTTTAAGTCTTTAGCCATAAAACACTTATGCCATGTCTTCTTCTCCCATTGGCCAAGAATATTGCCGAGTACTATCGAACTCGTTTTACAATTTATTGAGACAATTCGGTCAACAAATGTTTGGCTTAACAAAGTTATGGTCTCACGCGCTGTATGGCATGTAACGCCGTCGTTCCTCCGAATGAATTGTAATGACATGAAAAATAAAATAATCAATTAATCGTCCACTGCATCTAATTCTTCCACCAGTTGGATCTTACTTGGATGTAGGCCAATATCTTTCCTTGACATTTGCAGAGACCGAGTTGCTGAGAACGGTAATGATGGATTTGGGACTCAATTTTGAGAACTGCACGTGAAAGTAGCCCCAAAAAGATGAAATTCTGCATAATTCGTTTTGTCAAGTAACATGCCATAATAATTTAATACCGATTTGAAGTTATTAAGTACCCTATAAGGAAATTTGTCACGTTTTAGGCACCTTTGTTATATGGTGGCGTATGATTATCATAAGTATGTGTTGTTCTATGTAAGCAGAGCGCGATTTGTAAACGTTGTTCTAGTGTAAGTCTTTGCCTGGTGATTTGCCAAGGTATACTGAAAGAAAGTCTAACACATTTCATTAGTATGACAGCTAGATTTACACTTATCCCCATCAGAAGATTAATACAGCGAATCGCAACTATTTACTTACTTTGTTTCTAAAAGCTTATTCATATCTCTAGGCGAACTGCAACATACTGTGATATATTGAAGACTATCAAACTAGTACTATGGCAGCTATAACGGTTTATTTAAAATGGGGTGTGACACAGCCCACTTCCACCCTGGCTGTAATTCACACTAAACCAATAACATATATTACAACTCTCATCTCCCTGCCTCTGGTAGTTCATAAGATAAAAGCATTTTAAATTGTATTTTAAATTGTATGGGCGGTATCACGCCGCTTTATCCAATCACAACCATGTATAGGCCATCAGTACCACTTCGTAAAATTTTCTCTTCAATTGGCCCATTAGAAAAGTCGTCAAAGCGGTTTTAGAAAAGCGAGCGTGGCACTGCCCACTTTCACACTGACTGTAATATTTACTGCACCGAAAACATATATACCAAATCTCATATTTATATCTCTAATAGTTCATGACCTTCCTTTTAACTTTCAAGTTGTATGGGCGATGCCACACCCCTTTATCCAATCACAACCACGTTTAGCCAGTGACTGTCAACAGGTCATCAATACCACTTTGTAAAATTTTCGTATCAATTGGTCTATTTGAAAGGCCGTCGGAACGATTTTTGAAAAGGGGGCGTGGCACTGTCCATTTGCACTCTGGATGTATTTTATACTGCACGAAAAACAGATATACCAAATCTCAGCTTTATATCTCTGATATTTCATGACTTTCCTTTAAACTTTCAAGTTGTATGGGCGGTGCCAAGCCCCTTTATCCAATCACAACCAAGTATAGCCAGGGACTATCAACAGGTCATCAATACCACATTGTAAAATTTTCGTATCAATTGGTTCATTAAAAAAGCCGTCAGAGCGATTTTTGGAAAGGGGGCGTGGCACTGTCCACTTGCACTCTGGCTGTATTTCATACTGCACGAAAAACAGTTATATCAAACCTTATTTTCCTATCACTGGTAGTTCATAAGATACAAGCATTTTAAATTGTATGGGCGGTGCCACGCCCCTTTATCTAATCAGAACCAAGTATAGCCAGGGACTATCAACAGGTCATCAATACCACTTTGTAAAATTTTCGTATCAATTGGTCCATTAGAAAAGCCGTTAGATCAAATTTTGAAAAGAGGGCGTGGCACTGCCCACTTCCACTCTGGCTGTTATTCATACTGCATCAAAAACATATATACCAAATCCCATCTTCCTATCACTGGTAGTTCATAAGATACAAGCATTTTAAATTGTATGGGCGGTGCCACGCCCCTTTATGTAATCAGAACCAAGTATAGCCAGGGACTATCAACAGGTCATCAATACCACTTTGTAAAATTTTCGTACCAATTGGTCCATTAGAAAAGCCGTCAGAGCGATTTTTCAAAAGGGGGCGTGGCACTGTCCATTTGCACTCTGGCTGTATTTTATACTGCACGAAAAACAGATATACCAAATCTCAGCTTTATATCTCTGATATTTTATGACTTTTCTTTAAACTTTCAAGATGTATGGGCAGTGTCAAGCCCCTTTTTTCAATCGCACCAAGTATAGCCAAGGACTATCAATAGGCCATCAGTACCACTTTGTAAATTTTCCTGTGAATTAGTCTATTAGCATAGCCGTCAGAGCGATTTTTGAAAAGGGGGCGTGGCACTGTCCACATGCTCTCTGCCTGTATTTCATACTGTACGAAAAACAGATATACCATATCTCAGCTTTATATCTCAGATATTTCATGACTTTCCTTTAAACTTTCAAAATGTATGGGCCCTTTTTTCAATCACAACCAAGTATAGCCAAGGCCTATCAACAGGACACTTATACCCCTGTGTCAAATTTTCGTAACAATCGGTGTATAAGAAAAGCCGTAAGAGTGATTTTTGAAAAGAGGGCGTGGCACCGCCCACTTCCACTCTAGATGTAATTCTAACTGTACGAACAACATATATACAAAATATCATCTTCATACCTCTGATAGTACATGAGCTACAGACGTTTAAAATTTCAAGAAGTAAGCCACGCCCACTGTTTCGATCCCGCTTATTTTTTGTTGGATTACGAATTTTAGTGCCAATTGCATCCACACAAACTTTCAAAGCGATTGGTGAAACAGTCCTTCAGGTATTGCGTTTTCAAAAATTGGGTCCAATGGGCGGTGCCACGCCCACTTCATATATCAAATGATATAGATAGATAGATAGATAATTTTGAATCATCAGCTTATTACGGCAATGTACTTAACCTTATTAGGTGATAAGGCTTGTGTTTGCTAACATAGATCTTAATCAAAATTCATTTAAAATGTTGACCTAGTTTATTACCCTAACCCTCATTCATTTTAAATGTATGTGCAAACAATTTTTTTCATCGCAGCACATAAATAACAACAACAACAGATCTGCGTATACATTTGTAGTGCTACAACTATACATTAACAACAAAACTTATCTCATATGCCATTGTTTATGTTTGTACATTTCTACATATGTGCATGTGTGTGTGTGTGTATTGCTATATTGTTTATATCATCATATTGCACAGGACCAGCATAGAAATGTATGTTGTTGATTGTTTGTTTCTGCACTTGTTTTGGGCTTTCAAAGTTTGCCTCTATGTTTTTTTGTTTTTAACCATTGTTTAGGACATTCATTTTGGTTCGGCAGAGAAATCTTTTAGCTTCTTAACTGGGTTACATTTACAGATATTTAAACAATGCTACACTCACCCATACAAGCAGACGCACTCACACGCACCAGCTCTGGCAAAAGCAAAGTTACACATGACCGACAATCAAAACATTGCAAACATACGGGCGTGGGGTGGGGTCATTCAAACATGCAAAATGTCGGTTTAGGCATAGGGGATAATGGGTATGACAAAGTGTGTATATGTATATTCTAAAAGTACACTTATAAGAGCTCAGGAAAATGTTAACATCACAATGTTTTACATAATTCATACAATTCCAAAAATAATACATCATTACAGTGATTTGCTTGATTTCGTTATAAATTAACGAACGATTCCTCTGAAAATTTTCTCTATCTCATACAATGCGATATCTTAAACGAACGTGAAATCCCTAATAAAGCACAATTTTTGTCCTTACCAATTTCCTTAATACTGTTTTAATCTAGATTATATAAACGAAACCCATTATTTCGTCCATTGCCTTTGTATGTATAAACCGCATTCTCATCTCTGATAAGACTATTATCAACACGGTCATCCATGCAAATATCTGTGTGCAAATGTTTGTAGTTACAAGCAACAACTTCAGATACGAATACGTACGAACACACACACACACGCTTTTATGTTCCTTCAAGTATTTGTGCGTATTCACATTATCCTTTTACGCATCACAAACAATTCTGACAACGTCGCTCTTGTTCGTGTCAAGACCCTTCGTCAACAAGCAAACATTTGTTGTTGCTGTTGTTGGTTCTATGCTTCGTATCACATATCACAATTGGAGATTGCAGACGAACGGACAGACGAACTAACGTCTATGTCTTTAACAATTTTTACGATGGTAAGCTGTTGTTTCTGTTCTCAACAGCCGTGAAAGGACATCAAGCTTACATACATATGTAAGTATGTATTTATATGCATGAGTGTGTGAGCGTGTGCAATGTATGCTGTGTCCTTATTTTCATATTGTTATATTGTTTGTACTACTCCCCTTTGCATACTAGTACATGTTCACTGAATATTTTACAACTTAGGCAGCCAGCGGTTCTTTCGCATACATTGAAAGTATGTTTTGTGTGTGTGTGTGTGTGTGTGTGCTATTGTTGCGAATAACATTCAAACATGTAAGCATGTTCGGATTCAGAAGTACAATACATATGTTGATACATGCTCAACATGTACAGACATATGTTGATTACACTCCTTTGCACACTCTACGCTAGGCAGGCTGAAACGTAAAATGATTGCTTAGATGATCAAACGAAAGAGTGAGTGAAAGATAAGAGCATTCAGTGTTGCGTAACGAAAAGATCTTGGAGTACAATGGATTATTTTTGCAACTGCTCTCGGAATGATTGTAGTAGACGGAACTGGATTTGTTGTGAAAAGGAAACTTTGGCAAATGGTTAAAGTTTAAAGTCTTATACCTTATAATGACCACCACAATTTCCAATTGTCAATAATGCATATTAACCTTAATACTTTAGATTTGGTTTAAAAGACAGCAAGACATCGCACTGTTTATAATTACAATACATAGATTTTTTTTAAAATATTTTTAAATTTTTTCTTAATTTTTTCCACTTTTATCCTTTTTTAATCAATTTTCGTCTTTCAAATATTTCTCTTTCGACTTTTTCTTGAATTTTTTTATATTTCGGAAATTTATATGTATCTAACTCGGTCCAGGAGAAAATAACATCGTTGGATTCGTCTCGAAAATATCTTTCATTTGAGTACCCACACATGGGGGGTCATCATAGAACCCAAGGGACCCCATTTTTGGGCCCCCGGACCTTTGCGCCAGCTTTGACCTCGATTTTCGTGTTTTGGGGCGTATTTTGGGGATTGATTTTTTTTTTTTGGGCTCCCGCCCCATATTCTGCACTTTTGCTGTATAGTAAAACAACCAAAGGGTTTCACTTTCTCAGGCCAAACTTCTTTTTTTTGATGTTTCATATTTTTAGCTTATCTTGATATTTGTTCACTTAGTTTTTCGGCTATAACTAAAAAACTATTGATGATTTCTCATATTATTCTTCAGCGGCATTGAAGAGAACGTCAAACCCTTTGGGAGATTTACTTTACTGCCTTAGTACCTTCACCCTAACTTGGAATATCTCACGCATCCTAATTGGGTGTTGTTATTTAACCACAAATCCGCAGTATTGACGCTATTTACGTATGATTAATATAAATTCCGCAAACAAAATATTACTCATACGTTGTACATACAGACATGCATATATAGCGATTGATATTGATATTGATATTGATATTGATATTGATATTGATATTGATATTGATATTGATATTGATATTGATATTGATATTGATATTGATATTGATATTGATATTGATATTGATATTGATATTGATATTGATATTGATATTGATATTGATATTGATATTGATATTGATATTGATATTGATATTGATATTGATATTGATATTGATATTGATATTGATATTGATATTGATATTGATATTGATATTGATATTGATATTGATATTGATATTGATATTGATATTGATATTGATATTGATATTGATATTGATATTGATATTGATATTGATATTGATATTGATATTGATATTGATATTGATATTGATATTGATATTGATATTGATATTGATATTGATATTGATATTGATATTGATATTGATATTGATATTGATATTGATATTGATATTGATATTGATATTGATATTGATATTGATATTGATATTGATATTGATATTGATATTGATATTGATATTGATATTGATATTGATATTGATATTGATATTGATATTGATATTGATATTGATATTGATATTGATATTGATATTGATATTGATATTGATATTGATATTGATATTGATATTGATATTGATATTGATATTGATATTGATATTGATATTGATATTGATATTGATATTGATATTGATATTGATATTGATATTGATATTGATATTGATATTGATATTGATGGCGGAGCCTATGTAGTTAAAATCATCGACCACCTCGAAATTATAGGTGTCAATAATCACGCAGTTTTCTAAACGAGTAGATTCTGTGTTCGTTGAAACTACAACTTCGTTTTGTCCTCGTTCACCATTAAAGCCATTTTCTCTGATTCTTTCTGTATACCTGAGAAGGCTGCAGTCACCCTCCGCAGTTTCGGACCAATGATGTCTATGTCATGCACGTTGTTGATTTACCAGGTCTAATGATACACTGAAAGGCCCTTATATGCGATGGGTAAAATGCTGATACCGCGTTAGTTGGAGCATACACTTGGATCACCTTTTTTCAGCACAGTACATAATTCGCTTAGATTCCAAACTTCAGGCATGCACTCTTTTAGTTAAATCGTGCGTAGTAGCTGGTGTGCATGCTAGATAACATGAAACTGGAAGAGCTCTGCCGGAAGTCCGTCGGCACCGGTTTCTATATTGCTTTTTAGTCGCTACATTGCTTTTCTACCTCGGTTTGACTTTTTCGTGGGCAATTTAAGCCATCGTCGGTAATTTGCGTGATAACTTCACGAGCGCTTCCACCCGGAACCAGCAGTTGCTGGAAGTGTTCTCTCTATATATGCAGCAAACCATGCGTATCTGTAACCAGATTTCCATCCTTGTCCTAACAGAAGGCGAGCCCATTACCGTAGTCTTTTGCTTTTACGTTCTGGTAAAATTTTCGTGCTTCACCTCTATCCATGTACCGCTTTAGCGTTTTTTCGCTTCAATCGCTCGTTTACTGTCTCCTTGCGCCGGTCCCTTACAGCCCGGGTTAAAATGGGCAGTAGCGTTGCCTGTAAGCAGCATCCTGTTCCTCAGCATCCTGTTCCCTGTAAGTAGCATCCTGCACTAAAATCTCCCAGGACGATTTTAATATCATGGCCAGGGCACCAGTCGCATGTTTTCTCTAGGCGCTCGTAAATTGCATGGTTACTATTTTTGTCTTTGTCCTCCGACGGGGCATGAGGAGAAATCAGAGTTTTGTAGAAATATATCGCCTTGATGCGGATTGTGGTTATTCGATCGCTAAAGGATTAAACCGCCAGACAAGGTGTCTCTGCCTCTGGCCAATAATAAATATACATCCAAATTCGTGCTTTCCTGCATGGGAGCTGTGATAGATGTCGCGCGATTTTTACGTCGCGAGCATCCTTGTCCTGTCCATCTCATCTTCTGGATGGCGATGTGTCAGTCTTATATTTTTTGAGTACATCCGCCAGTCGGATAGTGGCACCTTTTCAACAGAGAATCCAGACCTTCCAGGTGCATATCCTTAGATCATGCTCCTTATATCGTTTTCGGGGGTTTTCATCCATAAAAAATCTGAATTTTCAATTGTCTATGATAGAACATTTTTCATATTCCGCTGTATTGAGTTAATGCTAACAATCGGAAAATCCGCCAGTTGAGTTATAGTAACCATTGACAACCCATCTTAAACTTTTATATTAAGATCAAGTTTAACAAATACACGATATGAGCCAACAAAAATTAAGCGCTAAACATAAAATCATACTTACATACATATTGACATTTACCCATAATATAACAATGGCTAGAAGAACATGGCATAAACTTTTCATAAAGTCGATAGAAAAGGATATCAACTTAAGATATACGAGATTAGTGTCCTACATATGTGTATGTGCATGCGTAAGTGTTTGTGTGCGCACGTTTTTTTTCTGTGTTGATGTATGCATAACTCTATATTTGTCATGACATCCTTTTATGTTTTGTATGCCCGTCTGAATGTGTATGTGTGTGCGATATAAGCGATTAAGCGCTCAACATTTTGTTTGCTGTTGTCTTCAAATCTAGGTGAATAACAGCTTAATGTTACTCAAGGCTTATTTCCTATTCGTTGAACTAGGGTTTTTTGTTCTCTTGTCTTTTATGCTTTTTCGCTCAAGTGTTTGAAGTTTGCTCGTCCTTTTTTTGTTTCTGTTCTACGCTACTTTTCGTATGGATTCTGATGTCAAGGTTATTTGAATTTTCCCCACTGGAATGTGATAGTAAACGATGTGAACGTTAGTTATGCTGCCTTAAGAAAGGTTTAGTAGATGTAGTAGGGGACGAAATAAAAGTGAACCATTGTTCACACAGCTGAGAACATGGATTCTATCTATTCATTTAGCATGGCCATGGAACGCCAGAATGGCTAGCAAACACGTTTAGTATAAGTCTTAATTAACAGTCAAGAGCATGAAAAGAATCAACGCACACGAGTCCATTAGTGGGTACTAAAGGAGGACGTTTGCACAAAATCTTGAAGTAAAGCAACAACAACAAGATAAATACACTGGAAATATAGAAGAGAACTGAGAATAGCAGGGTATTGCTTCGGAACTCTCATATGGTACTCACTGGATGGTATAGCTTGACAAACTAGGATTATTTAGTTTGATAAAAAAAATGGCTGGGGAACTGAATTTAGATGAAGTGAGTAAAACGTAATTATTTCATTTCAAAGCCCATTCAAATATAAACTCACATGATTTCTGTTCTCATATACATATAGAGCAGATTTATAACTGATTAGATAATTTGAGATCAAAGTAATTTATACCACATAGGTTGTAATACATCTACATTAAGGCGGCAGAGAAATGTATGGACGATTTTTTTGAGGAAATTTAAAAATACTCGACCGAAATACTGTGCCGCAAATAGTCATATATTGATGTGTGTGGGCGGGGCCTAGGTCCTTTTTGCCATCTTGGTTCCAAATAGCCTGGTTATATCTCTACTACACTGTGAAATCTGCAAAACGATCAAACTATTATTGTAGCAGTTATAATGTTTTTTTTTAAATGGGGCGTGGCCCATCGCATTTCTACCCTAGCTGTAATTCACACTGTACCAACAACAAATACCAAATATCAGCATTATACCTCTTACAGTTCATGAGATACAGCCTTTTTCGATTCCGCCAATTTTTTGCTGGATCACCAACTTTGCTGTCATATGCATCCACACATTTTCAAGGCGATTGGAGAAACAGTCCTCCATATATTGCGCTTTCTCACATTGGATCCAACGGGAGGGGCCACGCCCACTTGATACATCAAAAATGAAAGTACCCACCACCGACATCTCAGCTACATTCTGTGAAAATGTCAAAAAGATAGGTCAATTCGATTTTGACTCTATACTATACTTAAAACAGCAAACAAACAAAGACAAACTCATTTTCATACACATAGATTTGACCTTTGACCTCCTTGGGGCGCGATTCGATTTTGACTCTATACTATACTTAAAACAGCAAACAAACAAAGACAAACTCATTTTCATACACATAGATTTGACCTTTGACCTCCTTGGGGCGCGGCTTAAAGTTGTCTGATTTTGCCCAAATTTTGACCATAGCCGTTTATAACAACTGACAAAATATTCCACTCGGGCATTACCAAAAATCCAAAGTAGAATTTTCGCTGCAACCCTAAGGTTAAGGTTAAGGTTAAGGTTAAGGTTAAGGTTAAGGTTAAGGTTAAGGTTAAGGTTAAGGTTAAGGTTAAGGTTAAGGTTAAGGTTAAGGTTAAGGTTAAGGTTAAGGTTAAGGTTAAGGTTAAGGTTAAGGTTAAGGTTAAGGTTAAGGTTAAGGTTAAGGTTAAGGTTAAGGTTAAGGTTAAGGTTAAGGTTAAGGTTAAGGTTAAGGTTAAGGTTAAGGTTAAGGTTAAGGTTAAGGTTAAGGTTAAGGTTAAGGTTAAGGTTAAGGTTAAGGTTAAGGTTAAGGTTAAGGTTAAGGTTAAGGTTAAGGTTAAGGTTAAGGTTAAGGTTAAGGTTAAGGTTAAGGTTAAGGTTAAGGTTAAGGTTAAGGTTAAGGTTAAGGTTAAGGTTAAGGTTAAGGTTAAGGTTAAGGTTAAGGTTAAGGTTAAGGTTAAGGTTAAGGTTAAGGTTAAGGTTAAGGTTAAGGTTAAGGTTAAGGTTAAGGTTAAGGTTAAGGTTAAGGTTAAGGTTAAGGTTAAGGTTAAGGTTAAGGTTAAGGTTAAGGTTAAGGTTAAGGTTAAGGTTAAGGTTAAGGTTAAGGTTAAGGTTAAGGTTAAGGTTAAGGTTAAGGTTAAGGTTAAGGTTAAGGTTAAGGTTAAGGTTAAGGTTAAGGTTAAGGTTAAGGTTAAGGTTAAGGTTAAGGTTAAGGTTAAGGTTAAGGTTAAGGTTAAGGTTAAGGTTAAGGTTAAGGTTAAGGTTAAGGTTAAGGTTAAGGTTAAGGTTAAGGTTAAGGTTAAGGTTAAGGTTAAGGTTAAGGTTAAGGTTAAGGTTAAGGTTAAGGTTAAGGTTAAGGTTAAGGTTAAGGTTATGGTTAGGCGGTTGAAACTTCCCTACAACAATTTTTGTAGAAGATGCTACGATGAAGAAGAAGAATTTACCACAGAGCATATTATATGTTAATGCACTGCTTCTGGAGACCTGAGGAGGACATCCACGCTTTTATCAAAACTATGAAAAGGCTTAAGGGGCGTTGACCAAATAGTGTATGAAAAATTGGTGCGAGAATTAAAAATATTATCGCATAGGTCCCTTTGTGACAGAACCCCAGACTAACCGTGTTAAATTGTAGAAAAAGTGCTAAAAACTCACCTTGAGCACAATAATTCGTACAGAAATTATAATGCATCCAACATGACAAAACGAATGAAGCAAAAGTTCTTATGTTTGGAGCTACTTTTAAGTAAAATTCTCCAAATTGTGTCCCAAATCATGTGTTGTGAGTTGCATTTCTGTACTGCTTTAAAATATATTAACTTTTCCGATGCTTTATTGTTTGTGCAAAATTAATCGTAAAGATTATTTTTCAGGGTCAATTAACGTTCTGATAGAGGTGTTCCAAAAGAGCATGTACAACTACGCTAAGACTCAATCAACCAATTGCACAAAGTCTCAAAGGCTGCAACATATTTTTTATATACAGTATTTCTACATTATACTTGTAACTTTTAGTTAACGATGGTTAATAACTGAACGATACTAGCTAACTGATCAATTATAAAATCCTGCCTGCATATCAATTTCAGCTCAACGCTGAAAAAAAAATTAAATAAAATATTTACCGAAGTGAGATAAATTATCTGTCAATGATATGCAGAATCCAAAAATTCCTCTCCATCATTTCGCCTTTTTGAATATTATCCTGATTTTACTTTTTCCTCCTTCGCTTCGTCATTTCGTATTCTCTAACACTCATATTCTATACGTCCTATTAAAGTGTTCTCTAATATTTTAATACAAACTAATTGATTTAATAAATTCAAGCAATTTAATAAATTGCAAGGCTCTCTCTCTCTCCAACTCACTCTGCGGGACTACCAGTAGGGATACGAAAGAGAATTATTAAAATAATCATAATTAATAACTTGTCATAAATTTAGCTTATGACGCCAAACATATCAATTGTACGGGCCCAGACACCAAGGAGTAGTCAAGCTACTGCTGGGGTACTTAAGCATAAACATAACTCACTTGACAGAGGCACACGCAGAAATCGAATGAGGGCGCTAAAAACAATTATAAACTCATTTGTATGTCACGTACATGACGCAAGGATTCACACATTCATCAACATCATCAACAACATCATCGACGTCATCATTGCGTATTGTTACGTCTTCGACATCATCATTGTTTTACAGCGTCCCCCCCCCCCCCCAAAAGACTTTTGCCAGAAATCTGAATCGTATTTTCGGAGCCAACAGAGAGAATAAATCCTGAAATTGAGTTACAAGGTCTGATGGTGTGGGAAAACAATTTACACGTCAATTTAAGTTCATTTATGGAGCGCAATTATTTTAAATTGACTTGTAATTTGCTCTGTAGTAGTAAAACTCAATACACCACACGCAGTCGAACTCAAATTAAACGTTTAAGAAATTCAATACCCGGCACCTCATAATCACGCTGGGCCTTGGTACGCGACCAACGTAGGCAATAACTCGGCACATTAAATAAATGGACCTGCATAATGCGTATAAAAGCCATGAGGGAATGGGGGGACATCGTAAACGAGAACGAGAACAAACTGAAAGGTAAACTGCAGAGAAGCAGAAAAACAATACCTCATGAACCTACAAAGTTAATAAATAAACGAACGGTGTGTGTACCACAACAAAGAGGATGGGACAAAAGTAAATTCTGCCACAGGTAACTCAGAAAGTGATTTCTGTGAAATAATGATACAGGAGAGAAAATATGTTTGAATATTTAACATTGAAGGCGGTTTTAGTGGCACTACAGTGAGCTATTGTGACTTAATGCAGCAATTAAGTGCTGTAGTAAGTGTGACGGCAGTAATAGCACACACTTACGAACAAGGGAATCTCAGTCGTACTAGATGACTGACTATAGAGGACATAGAAAAATGTTTTCTTAATTCCTTACCTTCTGCTCACTGTACTGCCATTTGTCATGCAACAAATTGTTAATATTAGACAGCAATAGGAGTGTACGAGGGACGGAATTAACACAGTTGTAATATATTTCGTAATTATTATCGCAACCGTATCCTTGTAACTTTTTTTTCATCGACCTTATCTAAATTCGTAAATCTAAGAAAGTTCTATAATTAATTGGCTCTTGAGGAGGTGTTTTCTAATGGCATAATAACGTATTTTTTTACCGTATTATGAATAACAGCTACATTTTTATAACACCATCATTTGGTGCAAATAACACAGCTCATTGATTTGGGACTCAATTCTGAGAACTGCATGTGAAAGTAGCCCAAAAAGAAGAAGTTCTACATCATTCGTTTTGTCAAGTTACATGTCATAATAATTTAATATCGATTTGAAGTTAGTAAGTAAGTATCGTATAAGGGAATTTGCCATGTTTTTGGCTCTCTTGTTTGGCATAACACGAGAACCTCAAGTCCGATTTAGTAGAAATAAACTAAAAAAAAGTATGAATTACAATTCCTTTAATTTGTTCATATAACGTTTCCCTACATAAGCAACAGTTTCACTTTTCCATTTATCAAATGATTTTGCTTGTAATCCAGAGTTACAAAAAAAACTATAGTTCTCAGTGACGTATGATTTACGTAAATATTATTTATGAAAATCATACGCCACCATATTTATGTTATGTCAAACAAAAGAGGCTACAACCTAACAAATTCCCCTATACGCTACCTACTAACTTCATATCGATATTAAATAATTATGGCATGTAGCTCGACAAAACGAATGATGCAGAGTTTCTTCTTTTTGAGGCTTCTTTTACGTGCAGTTCTCAGAATTGTGTCCCCAAATCATGTCGTACTGTGCAAGTTCTTAAAAGAGACACATTTTCCCTCTGCATCGCGTGAATGAGATATGGGAGAGTCTCGGGCTTAAATAAGTAAACACTCCTCCATCTTTGGACTATTACAACGGAATCTTCAACAACGAAATGGAATGTCAGCTTAATTGAAAAAATTTTACTAGACTATGCCAATGGACACGACTACAAAAAAATTTGACGTCTTCAACATCGCAGGGGTCGTCGCTCAAAGTAATGCAGGAGATGGCAGTAACAGTAACATACTGAATAACCCGCATAATAGTCGCGTGCTTATTCTAACAGTCGGACACTACATGCGTTCCTATTGGTTCCCGTCCATACATCTATTCCTATTAGAAGAGAACAGCGACAGAGATAACGTTGTGATCACCTTGCAGCTGAACGTATTCATGATTTGGTTGGTTGTGTCGTAGGTAAATAAGGAACAGGGACTACGACAACCTGTTTGGAGGAATTATTTGGTATCATTTAGTCTTATAGAGGAGGCGAATAGAGTTAAGAAAACAATAAAATGGAACCCCCAAATATTGGCGGCCACGGCAAACGAATTAAGGCCCATGATTTTTGGATATGCTCCTGTAATGTTAGAAAACCGTATAGATCAGGTGCCTCCATCCAACTGGCGGAAGTCCCCGAATAATACAAGGCTTGCATAAACGCACTACAGGAAATCCGGTGGACACGGGTGTTCGCGCATAAAGACGTGCGACATCTACTATAGTGGCCATACGGACAAGTACGAGTTTGGATGTGGATTTGTGGGTGGCAAGCCTCACCATTCAACCTGGTGTGTGAACGAATAGCCGCCATAAGAGTCAAAACAAAGCTTTTCCACATAACACTTATATGTGCCATACTTCGACAGAAGAGAAAAGCGGTGAGGACAAAGACGAGTTGTACGATAGGCTAGAAAATGTATATGACCGTAGCCTGAGCCATGACATCAAAATTGTACTAGGCGATTTTAATGTTAAAATAGTCAGGGGGACCGCATTTGAACCTACCATCGGAAAAATTTGTCTTCACACCGAAACGTCGAACAATGGCATCAGACTGATTGATTTTGCAGCGGCAAGAAATATGATCACGTGGTAGTCGAGGCCGTGGCATAGTGGTTAGAACACGCGACTACCATGCGGTAAATAAAAAATGTCTTTCATTGTCGGCACCCCTCGAATGTTGTCGGCAGCAACTTCGCAGTATTAGTATCGAGTCAATCGGCATATCTAGTAAGAGCTTCTCAAACAGTGACGTTCGCATTCGTCGATAAACAAGTAGGTGCCGTTAGTTGTGAATCTAATTCACAACAACGCGAGAAGCTATCCCATACCTCATTCATGGGGTGTAAAGGAAAATTATGTTAAGGTAGTCGAGGAAGGCAAGCATCGAGTGTTCTTTGACTCCGATTACTACCTTACCGCAGTTAAGTAACGCACAAGGCAAAGCATGGCGATAAACGTACTAACCAGGCACATCGAAAGCTAGACATTGGTAAACTGCGGACCACAGAGGTAGCGGACGCCTACTCCAACCACATAATACAACTGCTATGGATTCATCCAACACCTGATATTTCCTCGCAGTGGCAACATATAGCCGACTCCATTGAACGGTCTGCAAGAAGCGTACTTGGGTACTCAAAGCCGTCTCAAGAAGATGATTATCTATACAGGGCGAAACTGCAGTCAATGGCAACGAGAGCTGTTGGTGAACAGCACAGGGAGACAAGACGAGAAGCAACTCGTAATTTTAGACGGAAAAAGTAGGAGCTGGAGAAGAGACAGGATGAGTGCACAGAGTTGCTCCAAAGAGAGTTGCTCCAAAGAGTTGCTCCAGAGAGTTAAGCCTAAAATGCGTGGAACAAGGTTAGGCCCCTGCCAGGATAGCGGAGGCCAGCTAGTGACGGACCCGGATAACGGTTTGAAGAGAGAACATTTCAGCAATCTAAAGGATACGGACACCACTGCAGAATTTCCCGCTCCAATATATGACGATGGTATTAATTGTCCACCTCCGAGCCAGAGCGAGATACATGTGGCAATATCCCGTCTTAGAGTTAACAAAGCGGCTGGAACCGATGATCTCCCGGCTGAATTGTTTAGGGCAGGTGGGAAGGAGCTTATAAGTAGAATGCATAGAGAACATCTGGCTATAGGGGATTAGTGTCTCATATATAAGAAAGGATATCGTAGTGAACTACCGTGGAATAAGCCTATTACCAATTGTGTACAAGGTCCTTTCGAGCATATTGTAGAAAATCTAATTGGACCATATCAGTGTGGCTTTAGACCTGGTAAATAAAACCACATATTCACCATACGACAAATCCTGAAAAAAACTGAAGAAAAGAAGATCGACACCTACCACCGCTTTGTAAACTACAAAGCTGCCTTCGACTCTCCGATAAAGCTCAAATATTCACTCTGCGACAAATCGTGGAAAAAAAACTCATGAATAGTAGATCGACACCTACCACCTCTTTGTGGAATATGGTAGGGAATATGTTATATGAGGCCATGTCTGAGTTTGGTATTCCTGCAGAGCTAATACGACTTTAAAGATGTACCTTGGAAAAATCCTCGATTAATATTGTTACATATAACTCTGATCCATTCAACATGGAAAGAGGTCTCAGCCAGGTTATGGAGAAAGTGATGAAAAAGGCTGGTGTCAACATGTCTGTCACCATATTCCACAAGAGCCACTTGCCTATGGCGATGACTTAGACATCATTGGCGGAAATCTGCGGGATGTTACTACAGTTTTCTCATCTCTATAAAAGGAGTCAGCAAATATGTGTTTAGCGGTGAACGAGGACAAAACAAGTCCTTTCGGACTTGAACAATGAACTGGAAACAATGAACACAAAATCGACGTAGCTAAAAGAGTCAGACTACGATGGCTGGAACATGTTGCCAGCATGAATGTATGAACCAATTATGAACCACGTTCGTAGAGGAGGAGCAACTCGGTAGTCACCCCTTCAACAGTTGGTGCGATTGCAAATACATACCATTCTCTATAAGGTAGGGTTGATAATATAGGAGGAGGAGAACTTTTTTTGAGTACTTACTGAATATTTCTCTTGGCGTATGCAACGAGGGTAATCCTACCTTACCTACTTTATTTCACCTACTTTAGTCACTAGTCTAAGATGTCACTCATGCAACAGGAGACGCGTATGACATGACCAGGGAATGATGGCAAATAGTGATCAAGGCGTATCGATCATCCATAACTCAGTACAGCAGCTAATCTGGAGGTGAAAAATTCCAAGTCAGGATAAAGGCACTAGGTCAGTACAGTAAAATCTCCAAAGAGTTGTGCGTTCCCAGCCCAAACATCTTTATATTACCTTTTAATATTTATTTCTTATCTTGATGTTTGTTCACTTAGTTTTTCAGCTATAACTCAAGACTCATTGATGATTTCTCATATCATTCTTCAGCTGAATTGTAGATGACGCCAAACCTTTTGGAGGATTGACTTTATTGACATAGTACCCTTACACTGACTTTGAATATCTCATCGTTATTATACCATAAATCCACAATATTGGAACGATGTGCTTATGATTAATATAAAATCCGCATAAAATTTATATTACTCATACGTTGTGCATGAGTATGTAGCGAGTACCATGTGCCACCTCGCTTCATATGAACAGGACAGTACCTGGGTCAGGGTCGTCATTCAATATCATCAGCAAGGACCAGCTTTTACTTATCACAGTTGAGCCAACCTTTATATGGCCATACGCTAAGTTATTGAAGTTATGGGGGGAAATGTATGAAAAAAGACGTTTAATGACAATTTGCGTTGTTTCGATTTACTTCGCCTAATAAAATTTGATTAAATCCGATTCGCGTCATTTTGATTCCGATTTAAGTCGCTACATACAATTGGATTTATTCACTAAAGTCATAACCAAATATGTAGAAAATTTCATTTAGTGTTAAATAGAAAAAACTATAGCAAACAATACAAGTTTTTCTAGCATTAAATAATTTTCCACACCAAAAGAGGGGTTTCAACTCTAATATCTACGATTTGGTTTGGTAGCAACAATATTAACTCTTCGTTCTATGATACTAAATACCTTTCTCGTTCTTATTTACTTGCAGGTATTCCTTTTGGCTCATTGCGACGACAATGGTTTGTATGTTCGAACCTTAGCTACTGGCAAAGAATTGCACACACTCAAAGGCCACAAGTCTCGGGTAAGTAACAACAACACCTGACTGTCTTTTCCCTTTAAACCTAGGAATTTTCCGTTCATCTTATACATTTCCTTCAATCCACTAGATTCGAACAATTACCATAGCTCGCGACAGCCAACGCGCAGTAGTCGGCTGTGAAGATACCAGAGCCTTGATCTATGACATGCATTCGGGACGTTTGATAAGATCAATGCCGCCCAATCCCGGCCCTGTCACCGCTCTCTATGCCATGGACAATGATGATTTCCTTGTGACAGTGGGCGGCAATAAAATTACCTTTTATTCGTTCCGCAATGAAGAACTCTATGTGCATCCGTACTCTCACAATCAAAAGAGGAAACGTTCTTTGAAAAGGGCTACACAAACACAGCGATCACCTTCTACCACCTTACCGCCGATTACATGTTTCGATGTATCTCGAGACTCGCAGTTAGTGGCCATTGCCTCGGGTCGCCATGTGCATCTCATGCAGATAAATACACCGGAATATCAGACCACGTTCGATGGTCATGCTGCTCCCATTTCCTGCTTAAATTTTGCTCCGAATGGCGAATATCTAGCCACAGGTTCCGATGATCGCATGGTGCATGTTTGGAGCCTTGCCTCCGGTTCCATTGCGAATACATTTAAGGGTCATGTGGCGCCGATTTGCAGTGTCGTAGTGTTGATGGACTCACGACGCATCATGTCTTCGGATCGCGACGGTCTTATATATGTTTGGATAGCGGATGGTGGCAATTTGTTGCAAACGATACAGGGTCCCTACAAGTTTTTAGCCGTCACAAATAACATGAAATTTGCCGTTTCCACTAATGGCGACAATACTTTAAAAATTTGGTCGCTGACCCGAGAAGATGAAAAGTACTCGGTGTCACATTCTGATGAAATCACTTGTTTCACCATCACCGCTGATAGTTTGTACATTATAACGGGTTCTCGCGATATGTCACTAAAGGTGTGGCAAGCGACCGGAGGCAAGTTGGCCCAGGTTTTGGTCGGTCATTCGGATGCAGTAACCTGTGCGGCGGTGTCGGTAACAAATAAAACACAAGTGACATCGGGCTCTAAGGATACCAATCTTATTATATGGGATCTGCACACGGGTGATGAGATTCATACTTTAGCTGGGCATTTGGCACCAGTTATTGGAGTGAAAGTGTCAGCTGATGGTTCCACAGCCGTCTCGGGTAGTGATGATAAAACTCTAATAGTGTGGGAAACAAAGCGAGGCCTGGCTTTGACGTCACTGCAGCTGCATGTACCTTTTCCACGGTTCGACATAAGTATGGACTGTTCCAGGATACTGGTGCAACTGGTAGATAGTTTCAATCTTCCCGTGATTTGCCTGCACAATACACCGGCCCAGTACATAAAGCTGCCTACGTATTCGGCACCCGCAAGAGATGTTGAAGGTAAGTGGGGTGTGGAAATTGTATGGGACTGGTATCTATATCAAAAAGTAACGGAAGTATGTGTTCAAATAACTGAGAAAAACGAAAACATTGTTTTTTTTGCGTCACTTGATTAAGCGCCAATGCTATATCTATACCTTTATCCATAGAATTCAATGAGAAGAGTTAGAGCCCAAACATTATAAGACCAAATTAATTTCAGGAGCTTTTGCGACGATTGAGCCATGTCCTTCACCTTAACTCGTGGAAACTATCACAAATTCCTACGGAAATTTACCACACCATTTCCAATTTAAATTTAAAGAAAATCAATTGAAATTCAAATATTTCCTTTCAAATTCAAATATCGTTAATCGATATTCAAAAAATCCTTTTGAAATTCAAAAAATATCAATTCAAATTCCAGTTTTCCTTATGATATTCGAAAAATATCAATTCAAATTCAATTGCAATTCCAAACATATCAATTTATATTCAAATCTCATCAACTGATATTCATAACTCATCAATTGAACTTCAAAACTCGTCATTTGATATTCAAAATTCGTCAATTGAAACACATCAGTTATAAAAGTTTTGAAGATTTTTGAATTTCAATTGACGAATTTTGAATTTCAATTGATGAGTTTTGAATATCAATTGATGGGTTTTGAATATCAATTGCTGAGTTTTAAATTTTAGATGATATTTTTCGAAATTCGTATGGAAAAATTGAGATTGAATTGATAATTTTTTGTATTTCACATGAAATTTATGTATATATGTATATTGACGAGATTTGAATAGTTATATTTGAATTTCAATCACTGTTTTTTAATCAAATAAAATTTTTCAATTTCAAATCATTTTCTTTTAATTCATTTGGAGTTATAAAATTGGAAAAATATTAATATTTTCGAAATTTTGTTATAACTGAATTTCGCCAGATTAATTAAATTTCGATAGAAGACCTAAACTTAAACCTAAACCTAAACCTAAACCAAAACCTAAACCTAAACCTAAACCTAAACCTAAACCTAAACCTAAACCTAAACCTAAACCTAAACCTAAACCTAAACCTAAACCTAAACCTAAACCTAAACCTAAACCTAAACCTAAACCTAAACCTAAACCTAAACCTAAACCTAAACCTAAACCTAAACCTAAACCTAAACCTAAACCTAAACCTAAACCTAAACCTAAACCTAAACCTAAACCTAAACCTAAACCTAAACCTAAACCTAAACCTAAACCTAAACCTAAACCTAAACCTAAACCTAAACCTAAACCTAAACCTAAACCTAAACCTAAACCTAAACCTAAACCTAAACCTAAACCTAAACCTAAACCTAAACCTAAACCTAAACCTAAACCTAAACCTAAACCTAAACCTAAACCTAAACCTAAACCTAAACCTAAACCTAAACCTAAACCTAAACCTAAACCTAAACCTAAACCTTAACCTAAACCTAAACCTAAACCTAAACCTAAACCTAAACCTAAATCTTCACCTAAATGTTTGACACATCTCCTCTGGTCGCTCCTAACCTCTTTATCAAATCACCTTTGTCCCTGTATGTTTATTACAGTGGTATTTTCGGTCATGCCCGGGAGGAATATTGTGTCAGTTGTATTAAAACGGCTATGGTCAAAATTTGAGCAAAATCGGACATTTTAAGCCGTGTCCCAAAGAGGTCTTTGTTGGTTCGAATTTTTTAATGCCGTAGAGACTCGAAGACGGCTTGACCGATCGTTTTGAGATTTAACCTAATATAGCTGACATGTCGATGGTGAAAATATGGTACTTTTATATATTAAGTGGGCGTGGCCCCGCCCATTGAACCCTAGTTTTGAAACCGTTATATTTGGAGGACTGTTTCGCCTTTCGCCAATCGCCTTGAAAATTTGTGTAGATGCATTTGGCAAAAAAGTTCTTGATCCAACAAACATTGGGCAGGATCAGATCAGTGGGCGTGGTATAAAACTTGAAACTTTTAAAGGCTGTATCTCATGAACTATAAGTGATATAAAGCTGATATTTGGTATGTGTTGTTGCAACAGGATGAAGTACAGCCAATGTGGAAGTAGGCTGTGCCACGCCCCATTTAAAAGAAACCGTTGTAATAGCCACAATAATAGTTTGATCGTCCTGAAAAGATATAACCAGGGTATTTGGAACCAAGTTGGTTAAAAGGTCCGAGGCACCTCCCTTACACGTCAATATTTGTCTATTACATATTTGAGTGTAAAAAAATACAATTCCATAATCGAACATTAGTAAAAACCATAGGGTTTACTAAGGTTTTAATAACCTTTGACCTCTTTGGGAAACGGTAAATAGTTTTCCGATCTTACTCAAGTTTTCGTCATGTATTTTTTACGCCGAGTGGCATAATATTCCGAAAAGGAATTTTTAAATTTCGCGAAAAAAAATCGTTCATACATATCGCTGCCGCCCTAATGTCTTAATATCCTTTCTCTACCGTTTCATTCGATTCAGGTTTGTTCCGCTTAAAACTGCGGTTCGCCTTTCTGAATTTCTCCATATGCCATTGGCTAACAGCCTGGGTTACAATTCGATCTTTTCCGCATGGCAACTGTTATATATGCCGCAACTATTTAGTATCGTTCATCCCAGCCATGTTAGGCTGGTATTTGTCAAGGACATCCACCAGTCAGATATTGACACCTTCTCTGTAGATAATCCGAAAATTCTAGCCACATATTTCTACACTTATTTACTGACAATTGTCACCATTTTCGGTCAAATTGTTGGCCCCTGAGTAAATTTAAAATGTGTTTTCTTCTTCTGGCCCTGTTCAAAATTTGTCTGCGATGTCTAACACAGTACAATATATTTCAGCTCATTTTGGGACTCAATTCTGAGAATTGCACGTTAAAGTAGTCCCAAAAAGAAGAAGTTCTGCATCATTCGTTATGTCAAGTACAACACATGATTTTGGGACTCAAATCTGAGAACTGCACGTTAAAGTAGTCCAAAAAAGAAGAAGTTATGCATCATTCGTTATGTCAAGTTACATGCCATAATAATTTAATATCGATTTAAAGTTAGTAAGTATCGTATAGGAAAATTGGTAACGTTTTAGGCTTTTTAGTTTGACATAACTCGAGAACCACTAGTCAGATTTAGCTGAAACAATTTTGAAAAAAATAACAATTACAATTCCTTTAATCTGCTCATATAATGTTTCCCTACATAAGCAACAGTTTCACTTTTCCATTCATCAAATGATTTTGAACTGGGTTTTTTTTTGTAGCAGTTAAAATCAAATTGTTGTACCCAGTGGCGTATGATTTACGTGGAATATTTCTTACGATAATCATACGCCACCATATAACAACATAACAAAATAGCATATAATGTGACTAATTCCCCTATACGATACTTACTAACTTCAAATCGATATTAAATTATTATGGCATGTAACTTGACAAAACGAATGATGCAGAACTTCTTCTTTTAGGGACTACTTTAACGTGCAGTTCTCAGATTTGAGTCCCAAAATCATGTGTTGTACTGTGTAATATATTTAGAATTTTATTGAAGTTCCAAACATTTCTACTTAACTTTATTACTTTCAACGTTGTTTCTCTATTTTATTTCGACAAAGAATAACAACTACATTTCCATATATCTTTCCCTCTTTAGATCTACGACCACAAGGACCAAAACGTCAAATGAAACGTCTGCTGAAAAAGGAAGTTTCCCTAGACACCTACACCTGGCAAAAGAAGTACGGTCATCTAACCTCTTCGGTAATGATGGCCCAGGTGGACGAACGCCTTAAGCGACGATTCTCTGTCTCGGCTAGTATGGAGGAAATCTCAAAAATAGCCGAAATGAAAACAATAACATCACAAACGAATCTCGGTCCAGAACAAGCGGCTCTGGCACAGTCTCAACACTTTGATCAATTGGAAGCTCTATGGAATAAGAGATCACCACCGCGCCGACGTCACAATGCGGTAAGTTGAGTTTATGTTATGAAGAAAGTGTCATCGTTCGTATCGTATATTCTGATAAAGTAGATAAAAAGCTTTGTAATGCTTTGCACATATTCCAAAGGTAAAAGCTTTGTAGTGCTGGTAAAAGTAGTAGAGAAAATTTGCAAATGGATATGTTGAAATGTCTATAATCTATAAATGCCTTATGTCGTTGTGTTTGGTTGATTATGATGATGATGAATACTACTAGTTCTGATTAAAAACGGTACTTAGATTACTCATTAGGAGTAAATTAATTTGAAAAAGGATTATGGATAACACTTAAATGCTGGATAATGGATAACTTTGCTTAATGTGTATTATGATTTCCTTTTACGTTCCTTAACATTATGTTTTAGTGGATTATTAACACAAAGCTTTCACCAGGTGAACATGAGAATGGAATTTAAAAAAAAAAAGATTATTTTCCGTTTTTGTAGTAACATAACATATTTAAAAAGTTTATTTCTAAAGACCATACTTATAACTTTATATGTATTTAACTATTTTATATAAGAGAAACCACTATGTTTTATTTTATTTTTGGCTTCTATTTTTTTCGTTTCTTTTCCTTCCCAATAACAATTAAATTAAAAAAAAAACTAAATGTGAACAATTGACGAAATTCGCAATGCGAACGAACACAATGGCACCACTACCTGAATCACACGCACACACAATCAATACAAATACACCACGGCAATCACACTACAATCACAATTACAATGTTGACAACTCACACTGTGACACCCCACAAATCACCGTCGTCGTACAGGGTCTATCGAGACAAACATCATTGGTAGAGGATCGTCTGGAAAGTTCGGATGATGATGATTATCATGATGAGCGCACAGGTATGTTATCAGCATCCTATGATCAAATCCATAGATTAGCCCTACCGACCTCAAGCATGCCAACACCACCGCTATCCACCACGTCACGTTTACGTCCCGTTTCTATGCACGCATGGATCACAAGTAGTTGCAAAGCCCTTAGCCATTTCAGTGATAATCACAGCACCACCGCCACGACAACTACACCACCAAACTCACCACACCACCGACATAATCAATACTACAAAAATCAAACTTTCTACCCAGCCAGCATTACCACCACCATTAGAACTAAATCCTCACACACAACCACAACCAACACTGCACACCATGTCCATCATACCGGCACCCAAACCCAATGTCCCACCCATAATCAGCAGCGTGAGCGTTTAAATTCGTGCGGAAGCCGTAACCGTCAGAGACCGCAACAGCCAGATCTGGTGCAAGATGTGCAGGCGATACAGAGCGCAGGCGCTCACGATACCTTGGCTCAAGATCGGCGTCAACGATTCCGTAGCTTTTTCCGTTGGCGCAGTCTCAAATCACGAATAATGGTCACCAGAAACTGTCAGTCTTTACAACCGCAGGCTCTGGCCAATGTCAGAATCGAACAGTCCGTCAGTTCAGAGTCCACCAAGCGACGTCGCCATAAAATAGCCACGCCCATTATTATAGTTGAAAACTACGATACACGCATGATACAACAAGCTCATACTCAAATTATTTTACATCCTCAAAGTACTCAAGCCACCTGGGGTCATGTGGCCAATGCGGTGACGACCCGTGTGGAAACCGGTAATGGTAACGGCACAACCGTAAGCGATACAACGACCGCATCTACAACGTGGTCACGCAAATTATTAAACTGGAAATCGGGACGTGTTTCGTCACCTGTAGCGCCTGAACCAGCGTCTACAGAGAGTTCCGCGAGCATTAATTCGGCAACAGCTGTAGGCAGTGGTGGTTTTTGTGGCTCCTCGACAAAGTCGAGAACCAAAGTGAAATCAGCGACTTCGACCGTCACAACGACAAGTTCGAATAATTCTAATTGCATAGCCCAATGAAAGCATTATTAGCTTCCAGCCCAATCCCACGTCCAGCTGAATCTCTTAATTTTCTTATAACACAGTACATTGCTTTGGGACTCAATTCTGAGAATCGCCCGAGAAAGTAGCCCCAAAAATAAGAAGGTCTACATCATTCGTTGTGTCTAGTTGGCTGCGTTAACAACTTAAAGGTCATTTGAATTGTTTTCCTCAAGGTTGATTTTTAGAACTATTTGTATATTTTAACACAGTTATATCTCGGTATACGGAATTTCTCTTTTGTTTCTGAAGCCATGTTGTAGATATTTGATTCATTTAAGTTCTCTCACCAATTATTCTTATTCCAATTTCGTAGCTCTATAAAGTCTACAGATGTCATCCATACGTTAGGTCACTTAAAGCAGGATAGTGATATAGAAGATGCTCAGTGGTCCCTTCTTTTTCCTCATCGTTGCAACTTCTACAAAAACCGGTCAGTGACCAATTATTACAGCTATGATGTTCCTCAGGACTCTAGAAAGGTTCAGTGCAAATCGTGTCCTCTGTATATCCATGATAGGCCAAATCTGTTTGGTCGCTGTGCAAGTGGGTTCATTCTCACATCTTTCCTTAGCAATAAGGTTGAGTTTTCCCCAAATAAGCTGATTCCCCCTTGTAAGAGGAACACCAATGTCACAGTAAACTTCGCCCAAATTCATGATGATGACGGCTTCGGCTCTTTGGTTACCACATATATGTCCCCAAGTCCTGAAACACCTAGTAACCGTCGAATGTCTTGCTATCTTCTCCAGAGACAACCGGCATTCTCGAACATTTCTCGAAGTAGTGTAGACGTTCTCCAGGGATCTGATGGTAAGTAAATGAATGTTATCGCCCAAGATCCTAGGATACTGAATTGATTCTACGGCTAGTTTGATGTCGGCCTGAACTATGCTACAGTAATCTAGTAGCTTAATTGTTAGTTGCAAATTCATCTCTTCCTTAAAGATTCTACATCCTGTTCTTTTCCGCAATTTTAATCCATACGTCCACATTTGGATGATATTATCCCTATAATAAGGGAAGGATATATTGATTTCCCACTTGAGCCCGTTTGCCCTTTGGCAGCAGTATAAAACCGTTGTGACACTGTTTTAGCAGAGGTTTCAGCGCAGATTCCAAATTCACAGAGGGTAATTAGAATCCTTGCCGGTAACTATTAGTTCTACGTCCATTGTATTTAGACGTTTATGTCAATTACAAGTTCAGGTTTGACATTGTTGAAAGCTTCCTCAATGTCCAGGAAGGCGGTGGGCATTTCTTATAGTTTAGAGATCTTTCTATTCTACACGGAAACAATGTGCCTTTTGCAAAGGAATGATTTTCCAGTTGTATGTTGGAAGGTTAGGTTTACTAACCTTGTTCAGTTAAGTCCTGATCCTATGTATTAATATATTCTGTTGTTTGTTGTTGTTCCACACAATCAACAAATATTGAGTATTTTCCTATGTTGTTGTTGTAATGTGCGTAGAAAGTGTGTATCTACTTTACTCGATCGTTCCGGGAATGTTTAAATAGATAAGAAAAGGGACCAACGCTTGTGTACACATTACAAGAACATCAGGTAATAAATATTGCATGTATTTTGTTTACTTTAGGTTAGATTAGGTTAGATTAGAATGATATTAAATAAATTGAGTTCCCTAAGAACCTTCAAGGAATACAGTCGCATTTTTATATACTCTCTTCCGGTGCGTAACAATCCTTGACAATTCATTCAACTTCATTCACACCAGTCTAATTTCCTGAGACCCAGGCCTCAGACCTGGGCCCGAATAGAAGATCTTATATATGCCGCGGTCGGCATGAAAGAAAAAATGAAAATTCGACATTGCTATGTTGGAAGCTGATCTGCAGAAAGATGAGCATTAGCTGGTCTCTCCATCAATGTCACATTCTATTCATCATGCAAAAACCGTAAAAGGCTATCTCGCCTGTAATACACGGGGTTCTTCCGTAATACACGGGTTCTTCCGTAATAATACTGATACCTTGCCGGTGATTCGTCATCCCGATTTCGATGTGATGAACGTTGTCTACTGACATCATGCAAACGATTCATCATCCTTTCTTTTGCTTTGTCCGCCGATGTCGGATCAACTGGTTTGAATTCCGATCTGGTTGAGGTTTCAAGGATTCTTGCCCTAACTCTAATGAAACTGTCGCACCAACTAATTAGTTTCAGTCCGGGTGTTTTGGGTCACCATCTACCTTTTCCAAAGGAATAACTTTCCAGTTTTATATTGTATGGTCAGTATTGATATCCTTGACAATGCATTACCGGACATTCACTTCAGGCGGATTTGCTAAAATCCAGGCATGAGCACTGTGTCTTTCCGATTTTCCATCTCTTTTCGCATTCTCGTGGTGTGAATTTCCTACTGACATTTTGCCGGTGGTTCGTCACCATTTTAAAGCCTTTCCGATGTCCGTTTTAACTAGTCTGAATTCTGATCCGGTTGATGTTTGTAGGGTAACTTACCGTCATCCAAATAAAACTATCACACCACGTAGCTTCATGCCATTTGTTTTCGAACGCCATGTGATCGGCATGAGCACTGTGTCTTTCCGATTTTCCATCTGTTTTCGCATTCTCGTGGTGTGAATTTCCTACTGACATTTTGCCGGTGGTTCGTCATCATTTTAAAGCCTTTCCGATGTCCGTTTTAACTAGTCTGAATTCTGATCCGGTTGATGTTTGTAGGGTAACTTACCGTCATCCAAATAAAACTACCACACCACGTAGCTTCATGCCATTTGTTTTCGAACGCCAAGTGACTTTTCCAAAGGAACGACTTTTCAGTTGTATTTCGCAATGTCAGGTTTGCTATCCTTGATGATTCGTGCAACTTCATTCACATCAGGTAAATTATTTTTATTTCGCGTTCTTGAAAATTTCCCATCTTTTCCGCTTACTTATGATGTGAAATATCTACTGACACCTTAACGATGATTCGTCTTTCTTTCTAATTCTTTGTTCTGTCGATGTCGAGTTAACTGGTTTGTATTCTAATCCGGTTGAGATTTGTAGGATTACTTGCCCTGAACCAAACGAAACTGACACACAAACTAGTTTCAATCCGCGTGTTTTCGGTGATCATGCGCCTTTTGCAAAGGAATAACTTTCTAGTTTTAAGTTGGAAGGTCAATATTGCTATCCTTGTCAGACAGATTTGCTGACATTCTGGCATGAGCACTGTGCCCTTCGGATTTTCCTTTTTTCCGCATGCTCGTGGTGTAAATTTCCTGCTGACACTTTGCCGGTGATTCGTTAGCATTTAGTCTTTCCGATGTCCGTTTTAACTAGTCTGTATTCTGTTCCTGTTGGGTTTGTAGTATAACTTGCCCATATCTAAAGGAAACTATAACACCATGTAGTTTAAATCCGCGGTTATCGAATTTAAAGCAGTTTCCGTGGATTTACCCTTAGTGTAGACCTGCTGAGCCTTGGATGAAGCTTCCGTTTAAATCAATTATTCTCTTCAAAGTTTTCAGTAGGAAAGACAAAAGCTAATTGAATATTGTTAAAAGCCAGAACATTTATATGTCAATGTTCTTTTGTAGCGTGGAAACTTTTGATAATCCACTATCGGGTTCAATGGATTATCAAAAGTTTCCACGCTACAAAAAAACATTGACATATAAATGTTCTGGCTTTGTAATCGTTATATCGGAAATATCCAAAGCATTAGTGTCCTAGTTTTCATCCTGATAGCCTGGGAAATGTGTTTGTCTGTGTACCTCTAGGATGTATCGACTGCTGGGAAATTTGTTTGGATCAGTACCTCTAGGTTGTCTCGACTTTTGGTGGTACATGAATCATCTGTTATATATGTTGGATTTTAGGTAAATCTTATGTATCCGGCTAGTTTCCGAAAAGTTTTCTACAACAGAATTTTGCTGCACGAATGCCTTGTCTTCAGCTATCGGCGCAGTATCTTGTATGCAGTATACAGCATATATGTATGCATTATTGAGTACCGTCTTGTTATAGAAATTATAATACTGGGCGATGGCTTCACCGTAGATCACTTTGAAATTGGTCTAGAGTCTACGCTGCCTACAACGCACACTACTTGCGACCACTAGACGTTTACAACATTTGCAGCATGTCCCTTCACTTCCTTCCTACCTACCTGTCTTTCTCTCTCTCTCTCTCTCACTCACTGTTCTCTAAAATTTTTGATAATTGTTTTCCAATTACTTATAAACTTTATTTTAATTATTTTGATCATTGTCATATTGTAGTATATGTATGTATGTATGTACGAATGAATTGTATGTAGCAATTATGAAACAACAAAAACAAGTATTAAATTTCTATGAGTATGTTTTTGCGTTTTATTGTTTAACTTATACCTCTTAATGTCTGTAATAACAAAGGTAAGTGTAGTTAGTGTGGGCAGGGGACTTTTATTTGTCCACGATTGACTGTGTGGTGGAAGGTAACGACATTTTGATTCAATAAGAAGATTACAATATATGAAGTCATGTGTAAGTACATTTGAAAAAATTAGACGGTAATAGCGAATTAGAGAATAACACAATATTGTAATTGAATATTAAATTTCAAAGAATATTATTATTTTTTGAAAGAAGACTTTTTCCAAATCTAAAGTGGTTGTAATAATTCTGTAGTTTAATAAGTCAATTTAAACATAATTAAGAAAACATTAATATATTGTTGAGAAAACAAGTACAAAACATCATTTAAGTGAATTGACTTATACATGTTATCAATCCACATCCTTTGACCGATGGTTTGAACTTTAGTATTTGCGAAGGCACAAGTTAAAAGCTATTGTAGTTATGGTCCCGACCTGATATTTTAAAACGAGATGAAATACTATATTTTAAATATAAGAAGGTGTATACAAATTGATTAAATTTTTAAAAGCACTGAAGTATAACACAAATAGAAGATATATGTGCAGCTGATGATGTACCAGCGTCAGTATAGTGAAAACCACAATAAGTTTGTCGTTCCCCGACCAATCTTTTTGTAGGGCCTTTTACATTTTTCCTTATCTTAATGTTTGTTCGTTTAGTTTTCGGCTATTACTCAAGAACCATTGATGATTTCTCATTTCTTTCTTCAGCAGAATTGTAGAGAACGCCAAACCCTTTGGGCTTTTTACTATACTGTCCTAGTACCTTCACCCTGATTTGGAATTTCTCACCTCGCAGATTGGCCGTTGCACTGTGTTATTAAGCCATAAATCAACAATATAATCAATAACATTAATATTAATCATACGTTGTACATACATACATACATAAGTAATGCGTAACATATGCAAACTCGCGTGTTCCGAATTTCATGCCAGGTTCGGCATGAAAGAGGAAAATTAAATTTTGCATGATGGCTCTCTCGCCCTGGTTCGGACACCAGGTCCCTTTTTCAAGGAACAACTTTCCAGTTTTATGTTGGTAGATAAGGTATGCTATCTTTAATAATTCAATCAACTGCATTTACATCAGATAAATTTCCTGAAACCCAAGCATAAGACCTGGGCCAGGATGGAAGATCTAATATATGCCAGGGACGGCATGAAAGAGAGAAACTTAGCTATGATTAAGGTCGATCTGATGAAAACTGAGCCTTAACTGGTCTCTCTACCAACGTCACATACTGTTAGTCATCCCGACAATATGAAATAGCTTGTTACAGCAGTCAGTAATGTATGGGGTTCTTTCATATTCTTCCCGATTTCGACTTGATTTGAATTTCATCCTCACACTTTGCCGGTTATGAGTCATCCTTTCGAATTCTTTGCTTTGCCGATGTCGGATCATCTGGTTTGTACTTCGGTCAGTTGCGATTTGTAGGATTACTTTTCCTAATCCAAACGAAACTGTCGCAACAACAAGTTTTAGGCCGCGTGTTTTCGGACACCAGTTGTATATTGGTAGGTCAGGCAGATTTCTTTTCTTCCGCGTTATTTCGGATTTCTTATATTTTCCGCATGCTTGTGGTGTGAATTTTCTCCTGACATTTTGCCGGCGATTCGTTATTGTTTGAAATCTTTCCAATTTCGGTCTAACTGGTTTGTATTCCGATTCGGTTCACATTTGTAGGATTACATGTCCTAACCCAATCGAAACGGTCTCATCAGATAGTTTTAGTCCGTGTGTTTTCGGAAAACATTGTGTCATTTCCAAAGGAACGTTTTCCAGTTCTATATTGGAAGGTCAGGTTTGCTATGTTTGTTAATACATAAAACTGCATTGACATCAGACAGATTTTATTTCTTCCGCGTTCTTTTCGGTTTTCCATCTTTCCCGCATGCTTGTGATGTAGATTTTTTACTGACACCGTGCCGGCGACTCGTTATCATTTTGAAGTCTTTCCAATCTCGGTTAAAATGGTCTGTATTCTGATCCGGTTGATGTTTGTAGAGTTACACCGCTCACCAAAATGAAACTATCACACCAGGTATGGTATTTCAGTTGTATGTTGAAAAGTCAGGTTTACTAACCTTGACAATGCATTCAACTACATTCGCATCAAGCAGATTTTTTTCGTGTTTTTTCTGATTTTCCATCTTTTTCGCGTGTTTGTGGCATTCTGTCATCGTTTTCCAAAAGAAAGACTTGCCAGTTGTATATCAGAAGATTAGGTTTGGTATCTTTGACAATGCATTCATCCACATTCACAACACGCATATTTGCTGAAATCCTGGCATGACCACTGGGCATGGATAGAAGATCTTCTCTGCGAACTTCCTCTGCGTTCTATCCGATTTTTACCTTGCTGGTGATTAGTTAACATTTGATATCTTACCGATTTCAATTTAACTGGTCTGTATTCCGATTCGGTTGAAATTTGTAGGATTACTTACCCTAACTCAACCGAAGAACGACGGTCATCTCTTGTGAGACAGCGAGATAGCGATTCTACGGTTGCTCTAACCTGGGTTCGAGGATATATGTGGCATATGTGGTAATCAAAGGGACGATACATTGGCAAGAACCGCCAATACCGTGAAACAGCTAATTGCGAGGAAACTGTACCTCATTGCTAAGGAAAAATCGGCGTGAGAACCCACTTTCACAACGACAAAAGAAATTTGGCGTACAATAGATATACAGAGGACACGATTTGTGCTTAACCTATCTAGAGTCCAATGAGCAACATCATGAGCTGTAATAACCGGTCATTTGCCAATTGGAAAGTACGCCAAGAGGTTGAAACTTCCTTACAACGATTTTTGTAGACGCTGCAATGATGAGGGCGAAAAGGAGACCACGACATTTTCCATGCTACTGTGACCACATGTGACCTGACATATGAAAAGTTTTGGTACCAAGATCAAAGTGAGCTATGCTAAACGCGGCCGCCTAATTTACTTAACCTAACCTAGGCATGAGCACTGGGTCAGGATAGAAGTTACGTTCTGCGAAGTACATACAGTGCAGGGCCGGGCAAACTTTCCGAGTCTTTCTACAAAAATCTGCTTGCAAGCGATTTGTGTTTTTTCATATCCTTCATATATATTAATTTTGTTCTACCATTTGTAACGCCCATAAGGAGGCGTGGTAGGTATGACAATATAAATATTTATATAAATGATCAGCATCGAATTCGAGTCGATTTATGCTTGTATCCTATAAGCGTAGGTTAAGCTCTAAGATGACTAAGAATTACTACCACGTCCCATATAAACTTCCAGTCTTCCTCTTTACGATTACACCCGTATTTTAAAAGCTGAAATTTTATAATCCAGCTTATATCCTCTAAGTGGAGGTTGAGTTCTGAGATGAGTAAGATCGGTTAAAAACCACTCACCCTCCCATAAAAACTCCCCCTTTTTGGGGTCTGTCCCTGCGATAACAGATAACAGGTTTGCAGGCTTCTATTCTCTAAGCGAAGGTTACATTCTAAGATTAGCAAGATCGGTCACAAAATACTTCCACCATCTATACAAACTCCGACTTTTTGGGGGTGTCCGCCTATCTTCCCCCACTATTACAGGAAATATCGAGATAAAATTTGATACGCAATCTTATGTCCTCTAAGGGGAGGTTATGTTCCAAAATGAGCCAGATCGGACAAAAACTACTTACACCTCTCATACAAACTCTTCCAATTTGGGGGTGTCCATCTTTCTCTACTCCCTTTTACAGCCGTAGATTAAGAGCTAACCACTCCCTCCTCACATACAAACACCCCCTTTTTGGGGGTGTCCGTCTGTCTCCGCAATTACAGCCTTAGTTTAAGAGCTATCGAGCTGAAATTTGGAAGGAAGACGTCCGCCTTACTAGAGCCTGAGTTATCGCAATAGAGTGTAATATGTATTTTCTTAGCATCAATTTAGATTTTCTCCATATCAAATAAAAAAAACTCTTCAGATTTTAACACTGTATAAATGGCTCCCTACAAAGATTTCAAGTGTCTCTTATGAGCAATAGAAGTTTTATAGCATCTAGAGCTCATTATCGCATATCGGCAAATGAATTTATCTGCTCTTTCTAAACTAGTATATAAATATCATTTATGGTAGTATTTCTAGACATACAGGTAGTAAAAGTCAACTTGACCATTTTTACCCCAATGAAACATAATTCAAATCTACATGAAGAGAATCATCACGTTGCCAAAACGCAAAAGTTTGAAGACATTAAGATAAACTAAAAGTAATAAACTGTAGTATATAAACAAATTCCACTTTAAGCACTAGTTTTTAAATTTACATATAAAAAGTAATTATTTATTAGAAAAACTGTTCTATATTACTATGTAACATTTCTGAATTCGATCTGCTACTTGGCAAAGGTAAGTTGTTGTACTAAATTTGAAAATCAATTTTTTCCTACAATTTTGTTACCTTACTGTAAATTTACAAGATATAATACAGTTAAACAAACAGTTCAATTTAAATTTTCTTCCCCCATCCCCATACCAAATTCATTTATACATTTTTTCTAACTTAAA